>CM051013.1:26110565-26123065 GCA_027704905.1 Muraenolepis orangiensis | reverse complement strand
CTAGTAGTCAGAGCAGAGCTCACAACAGATCAATAAGGAGCAGATCAATAAGGAGCAGATCAATAACCAGGAGCAGATCAGATGACCCGTTCCTCGTCAGGCTCTGAGACTCCTGTTCGTCACCAAAGTTCAGTTTGTTGCTTTGTTATATAAAAGTTAAACATGTCAACCAGTTGAAGTGACCTGACATAAAGACAGTATGGTGGAGATTCTTAGATTCACATTCAGAGACAGATGCACTGATCACTGATCACTGATCACTGATCACTGATCAGTGATCACATCCAGAGTCTCAAAGCGTGATCACAGTGGGGAAGATGATCATCTAAAAAAATAACAAAATCTGTATTGAATCCATCACTGAGGACCTCAACCACCCTGGGCTCCATCACTTCTCCCCCATCTCCATCACTAAGGACCTCAACCACCCTGGGCTCCATCTCTTCTCCCCCATCTCCATCACTAAGGACCTCAACGACCCTGGGCTCCATCTCTCCTCCCCCATCTCCATCACTAAGGACCACAACCACCCTGGGCTCCATCTCTTCTCCCCCATCTCCATCACTAAGGACCCCAACCACCCTGGGCTCCATCTCTTCTCCCCCATCTCCATCACTAAGGACCTCAACCACCCTGGGCTCCATCTCTTCCCCCCCATCTCCATCACTAAGGACCCCAACCACCCTGGGCTCCATCTCTTCTCCCCCATCTCCATCACTAAGGACCTCAACCACCCTGGGCTCCATCTCCTCCCCCCCATCTCCATCACTAAGGACCTCAACCACCCTGGGCTCCATCTCTTCTCCCCCCTACCGTCTGGTCGCTGGTTCCTCAGCATCCGTACAGCAAGGACTACCAGGTTTAAGTTTTTATCCACAGGCAGAGACCTACTGACCTGCTAGGAGTGCTGCCTCTATCATAACATGTCATTAACATTACACTATCATAACATGTCATTAACATTACACTATCATAACATGTCATTAACATTACTCTATCATAACATGTCATTACATTACACTATCATAACATGTCATTAACATTACACCATCATAACATGTCATTAACATTATTCTATCATAATATGTCATTAACATTACACTATCATAACATGTCATTAACATTACTCTATCATAACATGTCATTAACATTACACTATCATAACATGTCATTAACATTACACTATCATAACATGTCATTAACATTACACTATCATAACATGTCATTAACATTACTCTATCATAACATGTCATTAACATTACTCTATCATAACATGACATTAACATTACACTATCATAACATGTCATTAACATTACACTATCATAACATGTCATTAACATTACTCTATCATAACATGTCATTAACATTACACTATCATAACATGTCATTAACATTACACTATCATAACATGTCATTAACATTACACTATCATAACATGTCATTAACATTACTCTGTATTCTTGATGCTGATGCACTACTGGGGCTTGAAAGATTTTTGTACATTTGTAAATTAAAAAATGCAATATCATCTGTCACTTTTGTTCTTTTTATGTTCATTTTTATTCTTGTATTGTTGTCATGTATGTCTCTTGTATTTTGTGTCTTGTGTCTTGTATCTTGTATCTTGTATCTTATATCGTGTATCTTGTATCTTGTATCTTGTGTCTTGTGTCTTGTGTCTTGTGTCTTGTGTCTTGTGTCTTGTATCTTGTGTCTTGTGTCTTGTATCTTGTGTCTTGTATCTTGTCTCTTGTGTCTTGTATCTTGTATCTTGTGTCTTGTCTCTTGTATCTTGTATCGTGTATCTTGTATCTTGTATCGTGTATCTTGTATCTTGTGTCTTGTATCTTGTATCTTGTGTCTTGTATCTTGTGTCTTGTCTCTTGTCTCTTGTGTCTTGTGTCTTGTATCTTGTGTCTTGTGTCTTGTGTCTTGTGTCTTGTATCTTGTATCTTGTATCTTATATCGTGTATCTTGTATCTTGTATCTTGTGTCTTGTGTCTTGTGTCTTGTGTCTTGTGTCTTGTGTCTTGTGTCTTGTATCTTGTGTCTTGTGTCTTGTATCTTGTGTCTTGTATCTTGTCTCTTGTGTCTTGTATCTTGTATCTTGTGTCTTGTCTCTTGTATCTTGTATCGTGTATCTTGTATCTTGTATCGTGTATCTTGTATCTTGTGTCTTGTATCTTGTATCTTGTGTCTTGTATCTTGTGTCTTGTCTCTTGTCTCTTGTGTCTTGTGTCTTGTATCTTGTGTCTTGTGTCTTGTGTCTTGTATCTTGTGTCTTGTATCTTGTATCTTGTATCTTGTATCTTGTGTCTTGTGTCTTGTGTCTTGTATCTTGTATCTTGTATCTTGTATCGTGTATCTTGTGTCTTGTGTCTTGTATCTTGTCTCTTGTGTCTTGTATCTTGTCTCTTGTGTCTTGTATCTTGTGTCTTGTATCTTGTATCTTGTGTCTTGTGTCTTGTGTCTTGTGTCTTGTCTCTTGTGTCTTGTATCTTGTATCTTGTATCTTGTGTCTTGTCTCTTGTGTCTTGTGTCTTGTATCTTGTATCTTGTATCTTGTGTCTTGTATCTTATATATTTTATCTTGTGTCTTGTATCTTATATCGTGTATCTTGTATATTGTATCTTGTATCTTGTGTCTTGTATCTTGTGTCTTTTATCTTGTATCTTGTGTCTTATATCGTGTATCTTGTATCTTGTATCTTGTATCTTGTGTCTTGTATCTTGTATCTTGTGTCTTGTATCTTGTATCTTGTATCTTGTATCTTGTATCTTGTATCTTGTATCTTGTATCGTGTATCTTGTGTCTTGTGTCTTGTGTCTTGTGTCTTGTGTCTTGTGTCTTGTGTCTTGTCTCTTGTATCTTGTATCTTGTGTCTTGTCTCTTGTGTCTTGTATCTTGTGTCTTGTATCTTGTATCTTGTGTCTTGTGTCTTGTATCTTGTATCTTGTGTCTTGTATCTTGTGTCTTGTGTCTTGTATCTTGTATCTTGTATCTTGTATCTTGTGTCTTGTATCTTGTATCTTGTGTCTTGTGTCTTGTGTCTTGTCTCTTGTCTCTTGTATCTTGTGTCTTGTATCTTGTATCTTGTGTCTTGTATCTTGTATCTTGTATCTTGTATCTTGTGTCTTGTATCTTGTATCTTGTGTCTTGTATCTTGTGTCTTGTATCTTGTATCTTGTATCTTGTATCTTGTATCTTGTGTCTTGTATCTTGTGTCTTGTATCTTGTATCTTGTGTCTTGTATCGTGTATCTTGTGTCTTGTATCTTGTATCTTGTGTCTTGTGTCTTTTATCTTGTATCTTGTATCTTGTATCTTGTATCTTGTATCTTGTATCGTGTATCTTGTGTCTTGTGTCTTGTGTCTTGTGTCTTGTCTCTTGTGTCTTGTATCTTGTATCTTGTGTCTTGTATCTTGTGTCTTTTATCTTGTATCTTGTGTCTTGTATCTTGTCTCTTGTGTCTTGTATCTTGTCTCTTGTGTCTTGTATCTTGTATCTTGTGTCTTGTATCTTGTATCTTGTGTCTTGTCTCTTGTGTCTTGTATCTTGTATCTTGTATCTTGTCTCTTGTCTCTTGTCTCTTGTCTCTTGTCTCTTGTCTCTTGTCTCTTGTGTCTTGTGTCTTGTATCTTGTATCTTGTGTCTTGTGTCTTGTGTCTTGTCTCTTGTGTCTTGTATCTTGTATCTTGTATCTTGTGTCTTGTCTCTTGTGTCTTGTGTCTTGTATCTTATATCTTGTGTCTTGTATCTTGTGTCTTGTGTCTTGTATCTTGTATCTTGTATCTTGTGTCTTGTATCTTGTATCTTGTGTCTTGTATCGTGTATCTTGTGTCTTGTATCTTGTGTCTTTTATCTTGTATCTTGTGTCTTGTATCTTGTATCTTGTATCTTGTATCGTGTATCTTGTGTCTTGTGTCTTGTGTCTTGTGTCTTGTATCTTGTATCTTGTGTCTTGTGTCTTGTCTCTTGTGTCTTGTATCTTGTATCTTGTATCGTGTATCGTGTATCTTGTATCTTGTGTCTTGTATCTTGTATCTTGTGTCTTGTGTCTTGTGTCTTGTCTCTTGTCTCTTGTGTCTTGTGTCTTGTATCTTGTATCTTGTGTCTTGTGTCTTGTGTCTTGTGTCTTGTCTCTTGTGTCTTGTATCTTGTATCTTGTATCTTGTGTCTTGTCTCTTGTCTCTTGTGTCTTGTATCTTGTATCTTGTGTCTTGTGTCTTGTATCTTATATCTTATATCTTTTATCTTTTATCTTGTGTCTTGTATCTTATATCGTGTGTCTTGTATCTTGTGTCTTGTATCTTGTGTCTTGTATCTTGTGTCTTTTATCTTGTATCTTGTGTCTTATATCGTGTATCTTGTATCTTGTATCTTGTATCTTGTGTCTTATATCGTGTATCTTGTATCTTGTATCTTGTGTCTTGTATCTTGTGTCTTGTGTCTTGTATCTTGTATCTTGTGTCTTGTATCGTGTATCTTGTATCTTGTATCTTGTATCTTGTATCTTGTATCTTGTATCTTGTGTCTTGTATCGTGTATCTTGTATCTTGTATCTTGTATCTTGTATCTTGTATCTTGTGTCTTGTATCGTGTATCTTGTATCTTGTATCTTGTGTCTTGTATCTTGTATCTTGTGTCTTGTATCGTGTATCTTGTGTCTTGTATCTTGTATCTTGTATCTTGTATCTTGTATCTTGTGTCTTATATCGTGTATCTTGTATCTTGTATCTTGTATCGTGTATCTTGTATCTTGTATCTTGTATCTTGTATCTTGTATCTTGTATCTTGTGTCTTGTATCGTGTATCTTGTATCTTGTATCTTGTGTCTTGTATCTTGTATCTTGTGTCTTGTATCGTGTATCTTGTGTCTTGTATCTTGTATCTTGTATCTTGTATCTTGTGTCTTGTATCTTGTGTCTTTTATCTTGTATCTTGTATCTTGTATCTTGTATCTTGTATCTTGTATCTTGTGTCTTGTATCTTGTGTCTTATATCGTTGTGACGTTCCACATATGGTCCCATAGTGGGCGCTGTTATCCTGTGTCCTGTGTGGGGTTTCTTCTTCTCTTTCCAGATAGACCACCAGGTGTACCCAATGTTGTTAATTGTCCTGGAGACAATAAGATCAGCCCAGGGTCATGGATCTTTCTCTCTTTCTCGTCGACCAGCAGCCATTTTAGTTGTGGTTATCATTTTCTCTAATCATTATTTCAATCCAACCTTTTCTGTAATATAACATTCTTCTTCTTTCTTCATTAAATATACTATTAATGATAACCATGTGTGGTCTCCCTCTTTGTTGCATTGTCAAGAGCCAGGCAAGCGTAACAATCGTGTATCTTGTATCTTGTATCTTGTGTCTTGTACAGACATCACAGACTCTCCTGACCTTTCATTTTGGGTCAGAGTAACAATGTGAGATATCTTCGTAACTCTATTCAGAATTTACAATCCAACCAATCACAAGTTAGCTCACAAAACATCCACTGTCCTTTACTATCTACTACGGTACTCAGTCAGACAGGAAGATGAAGTGAAACACAAACACTCTGACAGCTAGAGAAATATTTCAATTTCCTGGGTCAAGTTTCCACTGCTTCTCACGAGAGATCACAAGTGGGAACCATGAATAGGAGATGATTAGCGTAGCATTGGAGCACTACATGTTTCCATAAAAAAATGCAATTTGAATGACATTTTTCCCCTCAGTCAAAAGACAACTTCTTAAATGCAGCAGCAGTGAGGTGAATATCGATGTGATTTAATAAGAACCTTCTGGGCTTGTGTTTCTGATTGGCAGGTTGACACAAGAGTGAAGTTGGTTGCTTTATTAAGCTAGTCAAGCTCAAGCTAGTTAGCCTAGCATATTGCTTTAACACGTCTGGGTTTAGGAACTGTTGGTTTCTTCTTTAAAACATGTATTACCACTCATTTATTAAAATAAAACCACCCATGAATATCCTTTAGAAATATCATTTACATAAACTTTAATAAACCTGTAGAAGCAATCGGCCTTCAGGTCAGAGAGAGTGAAAGGTGAGCACATGAACACGCACAGGTTTATATTGGGGAACAGGAGTTCAACGGCCGGTCACCATGCAGGCTGGAGGCTGGAGGCTGGAGGCTGGAGGCTGGAGGCTGGAGGCCTGAGGCCTGAGGCTGGAGGCTCCGTAGGTACACGCTGCCCCGCTGACATGTGATACGCCGTGCTGCTGCTTTATCTCAGGCGAACCAGAGGAGCTGCAGGCAGAGGTTCTGATTACAGACCGTCAATCAGCAGCCTCCTCCACAAGCAGGCACACGCATGAAGATATTGAGAGAGTGGGAGAGCAGGCAGGGCTGAGGCAGGGCGCAGGGCAGAGGCAGGGCGCAGGGCGGAGGCAGGGCACAGGGTGGAGGCAGGGCGCAGGGCGGAGGCAGGGCGCAGGGCGGAGGCTGGGCTGAGGCAGGGCACAGGGCGGAGGCAGGGCGCAGGGCGGAGGCAGGGCGCAGGGTGCAGGGCAGAGGCAGGGCTGAGGCAGGGCACAGGGCGGAGGCAGGGCGCAGGGCGGAGGCAGGGCGCAGGGCGGAGGCAGGGCTACACAGCTCAGTCATGCGTGGAAATTGGATTTGTCATGAGTGTGCTGCAGTATTTCAACCAATCACAACACAGACAATCTCCTTCCTCCTCCATCATGTGGTGAAAATGTGACAGAATGATTGATTATTATATTACTTTATTTATTTATTTAACAACAGGAGGGGGGGGGGATACGTTGGTCGCAAATTAAAATGTAAATGTAAATAAAAGTAAGTTGATATTAGCAACGACACTAGAGTAACACCAGTAACCCCAGATGTTCTAGGACTCAATCGGTTGATCAGTCGATCAGATCGATCGGAGGAATCGGAAGCTCCCACTGCAGTCAAGTCACCTTCATGTCCCCCCCCTCCCGGCAGCCGTGAGGGGAGTGACATGTCATGTTAGTGTAATGAAACAGCCTGCCTCCTCGTCTCCCTTCTGGGCCTCAAACCAAAGGCCTTCAGTGGGATATTAACCTCCCAACGAGGCAGCGGGCAGCAGTGGAGTGTGTCTGATTCATGGAGAAACTAAGAGGGAGGTTCGCTCTCACTACAACCATCAGGGATTCAAAGGGAGAAAACCTGAGAGATCAGTCATCACTACAGATGACTGATCACCACAGATCACTGATCACTACAGATCACTGATCACCACAGATCACTGATCACCACAGATCACTGATCACCACAGATCACCGATCACCACAGATCACTGATCACCACAGATCACTGATCACCACAGATCAGTCATCACTACAGATCACTGATCACCACAGATCAGTCATCACTACAGATCACTGATCACCACAGATCACTGATCACTACAGATCACTGATCACTACAGATCACTGATCACCACTGATCACTGATCACCACAGATCACTGATCACTACAGATCACTGATCACCACAGATCACTGATCACCACAGATCACTGATCACTACAGATGACTGATCACCACAG
Organism: Muraenolepis orangiensis; assembly: GCA_027704905.1. Lineage (NCBI taxonomy): Eukaryota > Metazoa > Chordata > Actinopteri > Gadiformes > Muraenolepididae > Muraenolepis > Muraenolepis orangiensis. The sequence goes on along the minus strand of CM051013.1, from coordinate 26,115,531 downwards.
ATCACTGATCACTACAGATCACTGATCACCACTGATCACTGATCACCACAGATCACTGATCACCACAGATGACTGATCACCACAGATGACTGATCACCACAGATCACTGATCACCACAGATCACTGATCACCACTGATCAGTCATCACTACAGATCACTCATCACCACAGATGACTGATCACCACAGATCACTGATCACTACAGATCACTGATCACCACAGATCACTGATCACCACAGATGACTGATCACCACAGATGACTGATCACCACAGATCACTGATCACCACAGATGACTGATCACTACAGATCACTCATCACCACATATGACTGATCACCACAGATCACTGATCACTACAGATCACTGATCACCACTGATCACTGATCACCACAGATCACTGATCACCACAGATCACTGATCACCACAGATCACTGATCACCACAGATCACTGATCACTACAGATCACTGATCACTACAGATCACTGATCACCACTGATCACTACAGATCACTGATCACTACAGATCACTGATCACCACTGATCACTGATCACCACAGATCACTGATCACTACAGATCACTGATCACCACTGATCACTGATCACCACAGATCACTGATCACCACAGATCACTGATCACTACAGATCACTGATCACTACAGATCACTGATCACCACAGATCACTGATCACCACAGATGACTGATCACCACAGATCACTGATCACTACAGATCACTGATCACCACAGATCACTGATCACCACAGATGACTGATCACCACAGATCACTGATCACTACAGATCACTGATCACCACTGATCAGTCATCACCACAGATCACTGATCACCACAGATCACAGGGTAACAGGGTAACAGGGTAACAAGGTAACAGGGTAACAGGTAACAGGTAACAGGGTAACAGGGTAACAGGGTAACAGGTAACAGGGTAACAGGGTAACAGGGTAACAGGTAACAGGGTAACAGGGTAACAGGGTAACAGGTAACAGGGTAACAGGTAACAGGGTAACAGGGTAACAGGTAACAGGGTAACAGGGTAACAGGGTAACAGGGTAACAGGTAACAGGGTAACAAGGCAACCGGGTAACAGGGCAACCGGGTAACAGGATAACAGGGTAACAAGGTAACAGGGTAACAGGTAACAGGGTAACAGGTAACAGGGTAACAGGGTAACAGGTAAAAAGGTAACAAGGTAACAGGTAACAGGGTAACAGGTAACAGGTAACAGGGTAACAGGGTAACAGGGTAACAGGGTAACAGGGTAACAGGGTAACAGGTAACAGGGTAACAGGGTAACAGGGCAACCGGGTAACAGGGTAACAGGGTAACAGGTAACAGGGTAACAGGGTAACAGGGTAACAGGGTAACAGGGGAACAGGTAACAGGGTAACAGGATAACAGGGTAACAGGTAACAAGGCAACCGGGTAAAAGGGCAACCGGGTAACAGGGCAACCGGGCAACCGGGTAACAGGGCAACCGGGTAACAGGGTAACAGGTAACAGGTAACAGGTAACAGGGTAACAGGGTAACAGGGTAACAGGGTAACAAGGTAACAGGTAACAGGGTAACAGGGTAACAGGGTAACAGGGTAACAGGTAACAGGGTAACAGGTAACAGGGTAACAGGTAACAGGGTAACAGGTAAAAAGGTAACAGGTAACAGGGTAACAGGGTAACAGGGTAACAGGGTAACAAGGTAACAGGGTAACAGGTAACAGGGTAACAGGGTAACAAGGTAACAGGGTAACAGGTAACAGGGTAACAGGGTAAAAGGTAACAGGGTAACAGGGTAACGGGTAACGGGTAACAGGGTAACAGGGTAACAGGTAACCGGGTAACAGGGTAACAGGTAAAAAGGTAACAGGTAACAGGGTAACAGGGTAACCGGGTAACAGGGTAACAGGTAAAAAGGTAACAGGTAACAGGGTAACAGGGTAACAGGGTAACAGGGTAACAGGGTAACAGGGCAACCGGGTAACAGGATAACAGGATAACAGGATAACAGGTAACAGGGTAACAGGGTAACAGGTAACAGGGTAACAGGGTAACATGTAAAAATGTAACAAGGTAACAGGTAACAGGTAACAGGGCAACAGGGTAACAGGGAACAGGGGAACAGGGGAACAGGGTAACAGGGTAAGAAGGTAACAGGGTAACAGGGTGACAGGGTAACAGGGTAACAGGGTAACAGGTAACAGGGTAACAGGTAACAGGGTAACAGGGTAACAGGGAACAGGGTAACAGGGAACAGGGTAACAGGGTAACAGGTAACAGGGTAACAGGTAACAGGGCAACCGGGTAACAGGGTAACAAGGTAACAGCATACCAGGGTAACAGGGTAACAGGTAAAAAGGTAACAGGTAACAGGGTAACAGGGTAACAGGGAACAGGGTAACAGGTAACAGGGTAACAGGTAACAGGGTAACAGGGTAACGGGGTAACGGGGTAACAGGGTAACAGGTAACAGGGTAACAGGGTAACAGGGTAACAGGGTAACAGGTAACAGGGTAACAGGGTAACAGGTACAAATGTAACAAGGTAACAGGGTAACAGGTAACAGGTAACAGGTAACAGGGTAACAGGGAACAGGGTAACAGGGTAACAGGGTAACAGGGTAAGACGGTAACAGGGTAACAGGTAACAGGGTGACAGGGTAACAGGGTAACAGGGTAACAGGTAACAAGGTAACAGGGTAACAGGTAACAAGGTAACAGGTAACAGGGTAACAGGGTAACAGGGTAACAGGTAACAGGGTAACAGGGTAACAGGTAACAGGGTAACAGGGTAACAGGTAACAGGGTAACAGGTAACAGGGTAACAGGGTAACAGGTAACAGGGTAACAGGGTAACAGGGTAACAGGTAACAGGGTAACAGGTAACATGGTAACAGTGTAACAGGGTAACAGGGTAACAGGGTAACATGGTAACAGGGTAACAGGGTAACGGGTAACGGGTAACAGGGTAACAGGGTAACAGGTAACCGGGTAACAGGGTAACAGGTAAAAAGGTAACAGGTAACAGGGTAACAGGGTAACCGGGTAACAGGGTAACAGGTAAAAAGGTAACAGGTAACAGGGTAACAGGGTAACAGGGTAACAGGGTAACAGGCAACAGGGCAACCGGGTAACAGGATAACAGGATAACAGGTAACAGGGTAACAGGGTAACAGGTAACAGGGTAACAGGGTAACATGTAAAAATGTAACAAGGTAACAGGTAACAGGTAACAGGGCAACAGGGTAACAGGGAACAGGGGAACAGGGGAACAGGGTAACAGGGTAAGAAGGTAACAGGGTAACAGGGTGACAGGGTAACAGGGTAACAGGGTAACAGGTAACAGGGTAACAGGTAACAGGGTAACAGGGTAACAGGGAACAGGGTAACAGGGAACAGGGTAACAGGGTAACAGGTAACAGGGTAACAGGTAACAGGGCAACCGGGTAACAGGGTAACAAGGTAACAGCATACCAGGGTAACAGGGTAACAGGTAAAAAGGTAACAGGTAACAGGGTAACAGGGTAACAGGGAACAGGGTAACAGGTAACAGGGTAACAGGTAACAGGGTAACAGGGTAACGGGGTAACGGGGTAACAGGGTAACAGGTAACAGGGTAACAGGGTAACAGGTAACAGGGTAACAGGGTAACAGGTAACAGGGTAACAGGGTAACAGGTACAAATGTAACAAGGTAACAGGGTAACAGGTAACAGGTAACAGGTAACAGGGTAACAGGGAACAGGGTAACAGGGTAACAGGGTAACAGGGTAAGACGGTAACAGGGTAACAGGTAACAGGGTGACAGGGTAACAGGGTAACAGGGTAACAGGTAACAAGGTAACAGGGTAACAGGTAACAAGGTAACAGGTAACAGGGTAACAGGGTAACAGGGTAACAGGTAACAGGGTAACAGGGTAACAGGTAACAGGGTAACAGGGTAACAGGTAACAGGGTAACAGGTAACAGGGTAACAGGGTAACAGGTAACAGGGTAACAGGGTAACAGGGTAACAGGTAACAGGGTAACAGGTAACATGGTAACAGTGTAACAGGGTAACAGGGTAACAGGGTAACATGGTAACAGGGTAACAGGTAAAAAGGTAACAAGGTAACAGGGTAACATGTAACAGGTAACAGGGAACAGGGGAACAGGGTAACAGGGTGACAGGGTAACAGGGTAACAGGGTAACAGGGTAACAGGTAACAGGTAACAAGGTAACAGGGTAACAGGGTAACAGGTAACAGGGTAACAGGGTAACAGGGTAACAGGGTAACAGGTAACAGGGTAACAGGTAACAGGGCAACCGGGTAACAGGGTAACATGGTAACGGGTAACAAGGTAACAGGGTAACAGGGTAACAGGTAACAGGGTAACAGGTAACAGGGTAACAGGGTAACAGGGAACAGGGTAACAGGGTAACAGGGTAACAGGGTAACAGGTAACAAGGTAACAGGGTAACAGGTAACAAGGTAACGGGTAACAGGGTAACAGGTAACAGGGTAACAGGGTAACAGGGTAACAAGGTAACAGGGTAACAGGGTAACAGGTAACAGGGTAACAGGGTAACAGGTAACAGCGTAACAGGGTAACAGGGTAACAGGTAAAAAGGTAACAAGGTAACAGGTAACAGGGTAACAGGTAACAGGGTAACAGGTAACAGGTAACAGGTAACAGGGTAACAGGTAACAGGGTAACAGGGTAACAGGGTAACAGGGTAATATGTAAAAGGTAACAAGGTAACAGGGTAACAGGGTAACAGGTAACAAGGTAACGGGTAACAGGGTAACAGGTAACAGGGTAACAGGTAACAGGTAACAGGGTAACAGGTAACAGGGTAACAGGGTAATATGTAAAAAGGTAACAAGGTAACAGGGTAACAGGGTAACAGGTAACAAGGTAACGGGTAACAGGGTAACAGGTAACAGGATAACAGGGTAACAGGGTAACAGGTAACAGGTAACAG
>CM051013.1:26095565-26105565 GCA_027704905.1 Muraenolepis orangiensis | reverse complement strand
TTGAGAGTAGAGCCTCATGTCTCATGTTGAGAGTAGAGCCTCATGTTGAGAGTAGAGCCTCATGTCTCATGTGAGAGTAGAGCCTCATGTCTCATGTGAGAGTAGAGCCTCATGTCTCATGTTGAGAGTAGAGCCTCATGTTGAGAGTAGAGCCTCATGTCTCATGTGAGAGTAGAGCCTCATGTCTCATGTTGAGAGTAGAGCCTCATGTCTCATGTTGAGAGTAGAGCCTCATGTCTCATGTGAGAGTAGAGCCTCATGTTGAGAGTAGAGCCTCATGTCTCATGTTGAGAGTAGAGCCTCATGTCTCATGTGAGAGTAGAGCCTCATGTCTCATGTTGAGAGTAGAGCCTCATGTCTCATGTGAGAGTAGAGCCTCATGTCTCATGTGAGAGTAGAGCCTCATGTCTCATGTGAGAGTAGAGCCTCATGTCTCATGTGAGAGTAGAGCCTCATGTCTCATGTTGAGAGTAGAGCCTCATGTCTCATGTTGAGAGTAGAGCCTCATGTCTCATGTTGAGAGTAGAGCCTCATGTCTCATGTGAGAGTAGAGCCTCATGTCTCATGTTGAGAGTAGAGCCTCATGTCTCATGTTGAGAGTAGAGCCTCATGTCTCATGTGAGAGTAGAGCCTCATGTCTGTGAGAGTAGAGCCTCATGTCTCATGTTGAGAGTAGAGCCTCATGTCTCATGTGAGAGTAGAGCCTCATGTCTCATGTTGAGAGTAGAGCCTCATGTCTCATGTTGAGAGTAGAGCCTCATGTCTCATGTGAGAGTAGAGCCTCATGTCTCATGTTGAGAGTAGAGCCTCATGTCTCATGTTGAGAGTAGAGCCTCATGTCTCATGTTGAGAGTAGAGCCTCATGTCTCATGTGAGAGTAGAGCCTCATGTCTCATGTGAGAGTAGAGCCTCATGTCTCATGTTGAGAGTAGAGCCTCATGTTGAGAGTAGAGCCTCATGTCTCATGTTGAGAGTAGAGCCTCATGTCTCATGTGAGAGTAGAGCCTCATGTCTCATGTTGAGAGTAGAGCCTCATGTCTCATGTTGAGAGTAGAGCCTCATGTTGAGAGTAGAGCCTCATGTTGAGAGTAGAGCCTCATGTCTCATGTGAGAGTAGAGCCTCATGTCTCATGTTGAGAGTAGAGCCTCATGTCTCATGTTGAGAGTAGAGCCTCATGTCTCATGTGAGAGTAGAGCCTCATGTCTCATGTTGAGAGTAGAGCCTCATGTCTCATGTGAGAGTAGAGCCTCATGTCTCATGTGAGAGTAGAGCCTCATGTTGAGAGTAGAGCCTCATGTCTCATGTGAGAGTAGAGCCTCATGTCTCATGTGAGAGTAGAGCCTCATGTCTCATGTTGAGAGTAGAGCCTCATGTCTCATGTTGAGAGTAGAGCCTCATGTTGAGAGTAGAGCCTCATGTTGAGAGTAGAGCCTCATGTCTCATGTTGAGAGTAGAGCCTCATGTCTCATGTGAGAGTAGAGCCTCATGTCTCATGTGAGAGTAGAGCCTCATGTCTCATGTGAGAGTAGAGCCTCATGTCTCATGTGAGAGTAGAGCCTCATGTCTCATGTGAGAGTAGAGCCTCATGTCTCATGTTGAGAGTAGAGCCTCATGTCTCATGTTGAGAGTAGAGCCTCATGTCTCATGTTGAGAGTAGAGCCTCATGTCTCATGTTGAGAGTAGAGCCTCATGTCTCATGTGAGAGTAGAGCCTCATGTCTCATGTTGAGAGTAGAGCCTCATGTCTCATGTTGAGAGTAGAGCCTCATGTCTCATGTGAGAGTAGAGCCTCATGTCTCATGTGAGAGTAGAGCCTCATGTCTCATGTTGAGAGTAGAGCCTCATGTCTCATGTTGAGAGTAGAGCCTCATGTCTCATGTGAGAGTAGAGCCTCATGTCTCATGTTGAGAGTAGAGCCTCATGTCTCATGTTGAGAGTAGAGCCTCATGTCTCATGTGAGAGTAGAGCCTCATGTCTCATGTTGAGAGTAGAGCCTCATGTCTCATGTTGAGAGTAGAGCCTCATGTCTCATGTTGAGAGTAGAGCCTCATGTCTCATGTGAGAGTAGAGCCTCATGTCTCATGTTGAGAGTAGAGCCTCATGTCTCATGTTGAGAGTAGAGCCTCATGTCTGAGAGTAGAGCCTCATGTTGAGAGTAGAGCCTCATGTCTCATGTTGAGAGTAGAGCCTCATGTCTCATGTGAGAGTAGAGCCTCATGTCTCATGTTGAGAGTAGAGCCTCATGTCTCATGTTGAGAGTAGAGCCTCATGTTGAGAGTAGAGCCTCATGTCATGTGAGAGTAGAGCCTCATGTCTCATGTTGAGAGTAGAGCCTCATGTCTCATGTTGAGAGTAGAGCCTCATGTCTCATGTGAGAGTAGAGCCTCATGTCTCATGTTGAGAGTAGAGCCTCATGTCTCATGTGAGAGTAGAGCCTCATGTCTCATGTGAGAGTAGAGCTCAGTCTCATGTTGAGAGTAGAGCCTCATGTCTCATGTGAGAGTAGAGCCTCATGTCTCATGTGAGAGTAGAGCCTCATGTCTCATGTTGAGAGTAGAGCCTCATGTCTCATGTTGAGAGTAGAGCCTCATGTCTCATGTGAGAGTAGAGCCTCATGTTGAGAGTAGAGCCTCATGTCTCATGTTGAGAGTAGAGCCTCATGTCTCATGTGAGAGTAGAGCCTCATGTCTCATGTGAGAGTAGAGCCTCATGTCTCATGTGAGAGTAGAGCCTCATGTCTCATGTTGAGAGTAGAGCCTCATGTCTCATGTGAGAGTAGAGCCTCATGTCTCATGTTGAGAGTAGAGCCTCATGTCTCATGTTGAGAGTAGAGCCTCATGTCTCATGTTGAGAGTAGAGCCTCATGTCTCATGTTGAGAGTAGAGCCTCATGTCTCATGTTGAGAGTAGAGCCTCATGTCTCATGTGAGAGTAGAGCCTCATGTCTCATGTTGAGAGTAGAGCCTCATGTCTCATGTTGAGAGTAGAGCCTCATGTCTCATGTGAGAGTAGAGCCTCATGTTGAGAGTAGAGCCTCATGTCTCATGTTGAGAGTAGAGCCTCATGTCTCATGTTGAGAGTAGAGCCTCATGTCTCATGTGAGAGTAGAGCCTCATGTCTCATGTGAGAGTAGAGCCTCATGTCTCATGTTGAGAGTAGAGCCTCATGTCTCATGTTGAGAGTAGAGCCTCATGTCATGTGAGAGTAGAGCCTCTCATGTTGAGAGTAGAGCCTCATGTCTCATGTTGAGAGTAGAGCCTCATGTCTCATGTTGAGAGTAGAGCCTCATGTCTCATGTTGAGAGTAGAGCCTCATGTCTCATGTTGAGAGTAGAGCCTCATGTCTCATGTTGAGAGTAGAGCCTCATGTCTCATGTGAGAGTAGAGCCTCATGTCTCATGTTGAGAGTAGAGCCTCATGTCTCATGTTGAGAGTAGAGCCTCATGTCTCATGTTGAGAGTAGAGCCTCATGTCTCATGTGAGAGTAGAGCCTCATGTCTCATGTGAGAGTAGAGCCTCATGTCTCATGTGAGAGTAGAGCCTCATGTCTCATGTGAGAGTAGAGCCTCATGTCTCATGTTGAGAGTAGAGCCTCATGTCTCATGTGAGAGTAGAGCCTCATGTCTCATGTTGAGAGTAGAGCCTCATGTCTCATGTTGAGAGTAGAGCCTCATGTCTCATGTTGAGAGTAGAGCCTCATGTTGAGAGTAGAGCCTCATGTCTCATGTTGAGAGTAGAGCCTCATGTCTCATGTTGAGAGTAGAGCCTCATGTCTCATGTGAGAGTAGAGCCTCATGTCTCATGTGAGAGTAGAGCCTCATGTCTCATGTGAGAGTAGAGCCTCATGTCTCATGTGAGAGTAGAGCCTCATGTCTCATGTTGAGAGTAGAGCCTCATGTCTCATGTTGAGAGTAGAGCCTCATGTTGAGAGTAGAGCCTCATGTTGAGAGTAGAGCCTCATGTCTCATGTTGAGAGTAGAGCCTCATGTCTCATGTGAGAGTAGAGCCTCATGTCTCATGTTGAGAGTAGAGCCTCATGTCTCATGTGAGAGTAGAGCCTCATGTCTCATGTTGAGAGTAGAGCCTCATGTCTCATGTTGAGAGTAGAGCCTCATGTCTCATGTGAGAGTAGAGCCTCATGTCTCATGTTGAGAGTAGAGCCTCATGTCTCATGTTGAGAGTAGAGCCTCATGTCTCATGTGAGAGTAGAGCCTCATGTTGAGAGTAGAGCCTCATGTCTCATGTTGAGAGTAGAGCCTCATGTCTCATGTGAGAGTAGAGCCTCATGTCTCATGTTGAGAGTAGAGCCTCATGTCTCATGTTGAGAGTAGAGCCTCATGTCTCATGTTGAGAGTAGAGCCTCATGTCTCATGTGAGAGTAGAGCCTCATGTCTCATGTTGAGAGTAGAGCCTCATGTCTCATGTTGAGAGTAGAGCCTCATGTCTCATGTTGAGAGTAGAGCCTCATGTCTCATGTGAGAGTAGAGCCTCATGTCTCATGTTGAGAGTAGAGCCTCATGTCTCATGTTGAGAGTAGAGCCTCATGTTGAGAGTAGAGCTCATGTTGAGAGTAGAGCCTCATGTCTCATGTTGAGAGTAGAGCCTCATGTCTCATGTTGAGAGTAGAGCCTCATGTCTCATGTTGAGAGTAGAGCCTCATGTCTCATGTTGAGAGTAGAGCCTCATGTCTCATGTGAGAGTAGAGCCTCATGTCTCATGTGAGAGTAGAGCCTCATGTCTCATGTTGAGAGTAGAGCCTCATGTCTCATGTTGAGAGTAGAGCCTCATGTCTCATGTTGAGAGTAGAGCCTCATGTTGAGAGTAGAGCCTCATGTCTCATGTTGAGAGTAGAGCCTCATGTTGAGAGTAGAGCCTCATGTCTCATGTGAGAGTAGAGCCTCATGTCTCATGTGAGAGTAGAGCCTCATGTCTCATGTTGAGAGTAGAGCCTCATGTCTCATGTTGAGAGTAGAGCCTCATGTCTCATGTGAGAGTAGAGCCTCATGTTGAGAGTAGAGCCTCATGTCTCATGTTGAGAGTAGAGCCTCATGTCTCATTGAGAGTAGAGCCTCATGTCTCATGTTGAGAGTAGAGCCTCATGTCTCATGTGAGAGTAGAGCCTCATGTCTCATGTGAGAGTAGAGCCTCATGTCTCATGTGAGAGTAGAGCCTCATGTCTCATGTTGAGAGTAGAGCCTCATGTCTCATGTTGAGAGTAGAGCCTCATGTCTCATGTTGAGAGTAGAGCCTCATGTCTCATGTTGAGAGTAGAGCCTCATGTCTCATGTTGAGAGTAGAGCCTCATGTTGAGAGTAGAGCCTCATGTTGAGAGTAGAGCCTCATGTTGAGAGTAGAGCCTCATGTTTGAGAGTAGAGCCTCATGTTGAGAGTAGAGCCTCATGTCTCATGTTGAGCGTAGAGCCTCATGTCTCATGTTGAGAGTAGAGCCTCATGTCTCATGTTGAGAGTAGAGCCTCATGTCTCATGTTGAGAGTAGAGCCTCATGTCTCATGTGAGAGTAGAGCCTCATGTCTCATGTGAGAGTAGAGCCTCATGTCTCATGTTGAGAGTAGAGCCTCATGTCTCATGTTGAGAGTAGAGCCTCATGTCTCATGTTGAGAGTAGAGCCTCATGTTGAGAGTAGAGCCTCATGTCTCATGTGAGAGTAGAGCCTCATGTTGAGAGTAGAGCCTCATGTCTCATGTGAGAGTAGAGCCTCATGTCTCATGTGAGAGTAGAGCCTCATGTCTCATGTTGAGAGTAGAGCCTCATGTCTCATGTTGAGAGTAGAGCCTCATGTCTCATGTGAGAGTAGAGCCTCATGTTGAGAGTAGAGCCTCATGTCTCATGTTGAGAGTAGAGCCTCATGTCTCATGTGAGAGTAGAGCCTCATGTCTCATGTTGAGAGTAGAGCCTCATGTCTCATGTTGAGAGTAGAGCCTCATGTCTCATGTTGAGAGTAGAGCCTCATGTCTCATGTTGAGAGTAGAGCCTCATGTCTCATGTTGAGAGTAGAGCCTCATGTCTCATGTGAGAGTAGAGCCTCATGTCTCATGTGAGAGTAGAGCCTCATGTCTCATGTTGAGAGTAGAGCCTCATGTCTCATGTTGAGAGTAGAGCCTCATGTCTCATGTTGAGAGTAGAGCCTCATGTTGAGAGTAGAGCCTCATGTCTCATGTTGAGAGTAGAGCCTCATGTCTCATGTGAGAGTAGAGCCTCATGTCTCATGTGAGAGTAGAGCCTCATGTCTCATGTTGAGAGTAGAGCCTCATGTCTCATGTTGAGAGTAGAGCCTCATGTCTCATGTTGAGAGTAGAGCCTCATGTCTCATGTGAGAGTAGAGCCTCATGTCTCATGTTGAGAGTAGAGCCTCATGTCTCATGTTGAGAGTAGAGCCTCATGTCTCATGTGAGAGTAGAGCCTCATGTCTCATGTTGAGAGTAGAGCCTCATGTCTCATGTGAGAGTAGAGCCTCATGTCTCATGTGAGAGTAGAGCCTCATGTCTCATGTGAGAGTAGAGCCTCATGTCTCATGTTGAGAGTAGAGCCTCATGTCTCATGTTGAGAGTAGAGCCTCATGTCTCATGTTGAGAGTAGAGCCTCATGTCTCATGTTGAGAGTAGAGCCTCTCATGTTGAGAGTAGAGCCTCATGTCTCATGTTGAGAGTAGAGCCTCATGTCTCTGTGAGAGTAGAGCCTCATGTTGAGAGTAGAGCCTCATGTCTCATGTTGAGAGTAGAGCCTCATGTCTCATGTTGAGAGTAGAGCCTCATGTCTCATGTTGAGAGTAGAGCCTCATGTCTCATGTTGAGAGTAGAGCCTCATGTCTCATGTGAGAGTAGAGCCTCATGTCTCATGTGAGAGTAGAGCCTCATGTCTCATGTTGAGAGTAGAGCCTCATGTCTCATGTTGAGAGTAGAGCCTCATGTCTCATGTTGAGAGTAGAGCCTCATGTTGAGAGTAGAGCCTCATGTTGAGAGTAGAGCCTCATGTCTCATGTTGAGAGTAGAGCCTCATGTCTCATGTGAGAGTAGAGCCTCATGTCTCATGTGAGAGTAGAGCCTCATGTCTCATGTTGAGAGTAGAGCCTCATGTCTCATGTTGAGAGTAGAGCCTCATGTCTCATGTGAGAGTAGAGCCTCAGTCTCATGTTGAGAGTAGAGCCTCATGTCTCATGTTGAGAGTAGAGCCTCATGTCTCATGTGAGAGTAGAGCCTCATGTCTCATGTTGAGAGTAGAGCCTCATGTCTCATGTGAGAGTAGAGCCTCATGTCTCATGTGAGAGTAGAGCCTCATGTCTCATGTGAGAGTAGAGCCTCATGTCTCATGTTGAGAGTAGAGCCTCATGTCTCATGTTGAGAGTAGAGCCTCATGTCTCATGTTGAGAGTAGAGCCTCATGTCTCATGTTGAGAGTAGAGCCTCATGTCTCATGTTGAGAGTAGAGCCTCATGTCTCATGTGAGAGTAGAGCCTCATGTCTCATGTTGAGAGTAGAGCCTCATGTCTCATGTTGAGAGTAGAGCCTCATGTCTCATGTGAGAGTAGAGCCTCATGTTGAGAGTAGAGCCTCATGTCTCATGTTGAGAGTAGAGCCTCATGTCTCATGTGAGAGTAGAGCCTCATGTCTCATGTTGAGAGTAGAGCCTCATGTCTCATGTGAGAGTAGAGCCTCATGTCTCATGTTGAGAGTAGAGCCTCATGTCTCATGTTGAGAGTAGAGCCTCATGTCTCATGTGAGAGTAGAGCCTCATGTCTCATGTTGAGAGTAGAGCCTCATGTCTCATGTTGAGAGTAGAGCCTCATGTCTCATGTTGAGAGTAGAGCCTCATGTCTCATGTGAGAGTAGAGCCTCATGTCTCATGTTGAGAGTAGAGCCTCATGCTCATGTGAGAGTAGAGCCTCATGTCTCATGTTGAGAGTAGAGCCTCATGTCTCATGTTGAGAGTAGAGCCTCATGTCTCATGTGAGAGTAGAGCCTCATGTCTCATGTTGAGAGTAGAGCCTCATGTCTCATGTGAGAGTAGAGCCTCATGTCTCATGTGAGAGTAGAGCCTCATGTCTCATGTTGAGAGTAGAGCCTCATGTCTCATGTTGAGAGTAGAGCCTCATGTCTCATGTTGAGAGTAGAGCCTCATGTTGAGAGTAGAGCCTCATGTCTCATGTTGAGAGTAGAGCCTCATGTCTCATGTTGAGAGTAGAGCCTCATGTCTCATGTGAGAGTAGAGCCTCATGTCTCATGTGAGAGTAGAGCCTCATGTCTCATGTTGAGAGTAGAGCCTCATGTCTCATGTGAGAGTAGAGCCTCATGTCTCATGTGAGAGTAGAGCCTCATGTCTCATGTTGAGAGTAGAGCCTCATGTCTCATGTTGAGAGTAGAGCCTCATGTGAGAGTAGAGCCTCATGTCTCATGTTGAGAGTAGAGCCTCATGTTGAGAGTAGAGCCTCATGTTGAGAGTAGAGCCTCATGTCTCATGTTGAGAGTAGAGCCTCATGATTGAGAGTAGAGCCTCATGTCTCATGTTGAGAGTAGAGCCTCATGTCTCATGTTGAGAGTAGAGCCTCATGTCTCATGTGAGAGTAGAGCCTCATGTCTCATGTGAGAGTAGAGCCTCATGTCTCATGTGAGAGTAGAGCCTCATGTCTCATGTTGAGAGTAGAGCCTCATGTCTCATGTTGAGAGTAGAGCCTCATGTTGAGAGTAGAGCCTCATGTCTCATGTTGAGAGTAGAGCCTCATGTCTCATGTTGAGAGTAGAGCCTCATGTTGAGAGTAGAGCCTCATGTTGAGAGTAGAGCCTCATGTCTCATGTTGAGAGTAGAGCCTCATGTCTCATGTTGAGAGTAGAGCCTCATGTCTCATGTGAGAGTAGAGCCTCATGTCTCATGTTGAGAGTAGAGCCTCATGTCTCATGTTGAGAGTAGAGCCTCATGTTGAGAGTAGAGCCTCATGTTGAGAGTAGAGCCTCATGTCTCATGTTGAGAGTAGAGCCTCATGTTGAGAGTAGAGCCTCATGTCTCATGTTGAGTGTAGAGCCTCATGTCTCATGTGAGAGTAGAGCCTCATGTCTCATGTGAGAGTAGAGCCTCATGTCTCATGTTGAGAGTAGAGCCTCATGTCTCATGTTGAGAGTAGAGCCTCATGTGAGATTAGAGCCTCATGTCTCATGTTGAGAGTAGAGCCTCATGTGAGAGTAGAGCCTCATGTCTCATGTTGAGAGTAGAGCCTCATGTCTCATGTTGAGAGTAGAGCCTCATGTCTCATGTTGAGAGTAGAGCCTCATGTCTCATGTTGAGAGTAGAGCCTCATGTCTCATGTTGAGAGTAGAGCCTCATGTCTCATGTGAGAGTAGAGCCTCATGTCTCATGTGAGAGTAGAGCCTCATGTCTCATGTGAGAGTAGAGCCTCATGTCTCATGTGAGAGTAGAGCCTCATGTCTCATGTTGAGAGTAGAGCCTCATGTCATGTGAGAGTAGAGCCTCATGTCTCATGTTGAGAGTAGAGCCTCATGTCTCATGTTGAGAGTAGAGCCTCATGTCTCATGTTGAGAGTAGAGCCTCATGTCTCATGTTGAGAGTAGAGCCTCATGTCTCATGTTGAGAGTAGAGCCTCATGTCTCATGTTGAGAGTAGAGCCTCATGTTGAGAGTAGAGCCTCATGTTGAGAGTAGAGCCTCATGTCTCATGTTGAGAGTAGAGCCTCATGTTGAGAGTAGAGCCTCATGTCTCATGTTGAGAGTAGAGCCTCATGTCTCATGTTGAGAGTAGAGCCTCATGTCTCATGTGAGAGTAGAGCCTCATGTCTCATGTGAGAGTAGAGCCTCATGTCTCATGTGAGAGTAGAGCCTCATGTCTCATGTTGAGAGTAGAGCCTCATGTCTCATGTTGAGAGTAGAGCCTCATGTCTCATGTGAGAGTAGAGCCTCATGTCTCATGTGAGAGTAGAGCCTCATGTCTCATGTTGAGAGTAGAGCCTCATGTCTCATGTTGAGAGTAGAGCCTCATG
>CM051013.1:26079277-26095465 GCA_027704905.1 Muraenolepis orangiensis | reverse complement strand
TGAGATTAGAGCCTCATGTCCCATGTTGGGAATAGAGCCTCATGTGAGAGTAGAGCCTCATGTCTCATGTTGAGAGTAGAGCCTCATGTCTCATGTTGAGAGTAGAGCCTCATGTCTCATGTTGAGAGTAGAGCCTCATGTCTCATGTTGAGAGTAGAGCCTCATGTCTCATGTTGAGAGTAGAGCCTCATGTCTCATGTGAGAGTAGAGCCTCATGTCTCATGTGAGAGTAGAGCCTCATGTCTCATGTGAGAGTAGAGCCTCATGTCTCATGTGAGAGTAGAGCCTCATGTCTCATGTTGAGAGTAGAGCCTCATGTGAGAGTAGAGCCTCATGTATCATGTTAAGAGTAGAGCCTCATGTCTCATGTTGAGAGTAGAGCCTCATGTCTCATGTTGAGAGTAGAGCCTCATGTCTCATGTTGAGAGTAGAGCCTCATGTTGAGAGTAGAGCCTCATGTTTCATGTTGAGAGTAGAGCCTCATGTCTCATGTTGAGAGTAGAGCCTCATGTTGAGAGTAGAGCCTCATGTTGAGTGTAGAGCCTCATGTCTCATGTTTAGAGTAGAGCCTCATGTTGAGAGTAGAGCCTCATGTCTCATGTTGAGAGTAGAGCCTCAAATCTCATGTTGAGAGTAGAGCCTCATGTCTCATGTGAGAGAAGAGCCTCATGTCTCATGTGAGAGTAGAGCCTCATGTCTCATGTGAGAGTAGAGCCTCATGTCTCATGTTGAGATTAGAGCCTCATGTCTCATGTGACAGTAGAGCCTCATGTCTCATGTGAGTGTAGAGCCTCATGTCTCATGTTGAGAGTAGAGCCTCATGTCTCATGTGAGAGTAGAGCCTCATGTCTCATGTTGAGAGTAGAGCCTCATGTTGAGAGTAGAGCCTCATGTCTCATGTTGAGAGTAGAGCCTCATGTCTCATGTGAGAGTAGAGCCTCATGTCTCATGTGAGAGTAGAGCCTCATGTCTCATGTGAGAGTAGAGCCTCATGTCTCATGTCTCATGTTGATGAGGACTTGTGTCTCTCATGCTAATGAAGTCTTCCTGAGGTCCATAAGGAAAGACTGGAGGCTAACGGCATAGCTTAGCACCGTACAGGTAGGAGGGAGACGGGGGACACGGAGGAGGAGGAGGGGATGGTCCGTTGCCTTAGCAACCAGCCTGTTCCCAGAAGCTACTCTCATCAGGACCAGGGGGAGGACCAGGAGGAGGTGAGGAGAGACATGAGGAGGAGCAGGAGGAGAAGGAGAAGGGAGACATGGAGGAGGAGCAGGAGGAGAAGGAGAGACATGGAGGAGGAGCAGGAGGAGAAGGAGAAGGGAGACATGGAGGAGGAGGAGGAGCAGGAGGAGGAGGGAGACATGGAGGAGGAGCAGGAGGAGAAGGAGAGACATGGAGGAGGAGCAGGAGGAGGAGTGAGACATGGAGGAGGAGCAGGAGGAGAAGGAGAGACATGGAGGAGGAGCAGGAGGAGAAGGAGAGACATGGAGGAGGAGCAGGGGGAGGAGGGAGACATGGAGGAGGAGCAGGAGGAGAAGGAGAGACATGGAGGAGGAGCAGGAGGAGAAGGAGAGACATGGAGGAGGAGCAGGGGGAGGAGGGAGACATGGAGGAGGAGCAGGGGAGGAGGGAGACATGGAGGAGGAGGAGGAGGAGCAGGAGGAGAAGGGAGACATGGAGGAGGAGCAGGAGGAGAAGGAGAAGGGAGACATGGAGGAGGAGCAGGAGGAGGAGGGAGACATGGAGGAGGAGCAGGAGGAGGAGGATGACATGGAGGAGGAGGAGGAGCAGGAGGAGAAGGAGAAGGGAGACATGGAGGAGGAGCAGGAGGAGAAGGAGAGGAGACATGGAGGAGGAGCAGGAGGAGAGGAAGGAGACATGGAGGAGGAGCAGGAGGAGAAGGAGAAGGGAGACATGGAGGAGGAGCAGGAGGAGAAGGAGAAGGGAGACATGGAGGAGGAGCAGGAGGAGAAGGAGAGACATGGAGGAGGAGCAGGGGGAGAAGGGAGACATGGAGGAGGAGGAGAAGGAGAAGGAGAGACATGGAGGAGGAGCAGGAGGAGAAGGAGAAGGGAGACATGGAGGAGGAGCAGGAGGAGAAGGAGAGACATGGAGGAGGAGCAGGAGGAGAAGGAGAGACATGGAGGAGGAGGAGGAGGAGGAGGAGGAGGAGGAGGAGGAGGAGGAGGAGGAGGAGGAGGGAGACATGGAGGAGGAGCAGGAGGAGAAGGGAGACATGGAGGAGGAGCAGGAGGAGAAGGAGAGACATGGAGGAGGAGGAGGAGGAGGAGGAGGAGGAGGGATACATGGAGGAGAAGGAGGAGGAGAAGGAGAGGACATGGAGGAGGAGGAGGAGGAGGAGAAGGAGAAGGGAAACATGGAGGAGGAGGAGGAGGAGAGAGGAGGAGGAGGAGGAGGAGGAGGAGGAGGAGGAGGAGGGAGACATGGAGGAGGAGCAGGAGGAGAAGGGAGACATGGAGGAGGAGCAGGAGGAGAAGGAGTAGAAGGAGAGACATGGAGGAGGAGCAGGGGGAGAAGGAGAGACATGGAGGAGGAGCAGGGGGAGAAGGAGAACCTAAGGAGGTGGGGGTGAGTTGAAGGGATCCAGTGGCACTAAGACATCATCCTGTTTCAGCCAGAGACGGGCTGAGCTATAGGTGAGGACCGCTCGGATTAAGGTCTCCTCCCTCCCTCCCTCCCTCCCTCCCTCCCTCCCTCCCTCCCTCCCTCCCTCCCTCCTCCCTTCTCCCTCTCCCACACTTTCTCCCTTCTCCCTCTCCCACACTTTCTCCCTTCCTTTCTCTCTCTTCCTCCCTCCTTCTCTCTCTCTCTCTCTCTCTCTCTCTCTCTCTCTCTCTCTCTCTCTCGCTCTCTCTCTCTCGCTCTCTCTCGCTCTCTCTCTAGTTATTAAAATTTCCATAAGGGGATTATAAGGGCTGGTCCTCTCAAAGCCACCTGGAAACCCTCTGGAGGAGACACTCACACACTGAGGAGCATGGTGTCACTCCATGTTGCCATGGAGAACAGCGGTAAATCAATGTAGACTTAAAGCTTTTCTGTGTTTGAAATTAGCATCAGTGCTGAAAACAACCAGCCACTCAATCCTGAACCAAGCGTCTTGTGGTTCAGAGGAGCTCTAAAGAGACAGCCTCCTCATCCAGCCTCCTTATCCATCCTCCTCCTCAGCCTCCTCCTCATCCAGCCTCCTCATCCATCCCCCTCCTCATCTATCCTCCTCCTCATACTCCTCATCCATCCTCCTCCTCATCCTCCACCTCATCCAGCCTCCTCATTATCCTCCTCCTCCTCCTCATCCAGCCTCCTCATCCATCCTCCTCATCCATCCTCCTCCTCATCCAGCCTCCTCATCCATCCTCCTCATCCATCTCCTCATCCAGCCTCCTCATCCTCCTCCTCCTCATCCTCCTCATCCATCCTCCTCCTCATCCTCCTCATCCATCCTCCTCCTCATCCTCCTCATCCATCCTCCTCCTCATCCATCCTCCTCCTCATCCATCCGCCTCCTCATCCATCCTCCTCCTCATCCTCCTCATCCATCCTCCTCCTCATCCTCCTCATCCATCCTCCTCCTCATCCATCCTCCTCCTCATCCAGCCTCCTCATCCATCCTCCTCCTCATCCTCCTCATCTATCCTCCTCCTCATCCTCCTCCTCATCCAGCCTCCTCATCCATCCTCCTCCTCATCCTCCTCATCTATCCTCCTCCTCATCCTCCTCCTCATCCAGCCTCCTCATCCATCCTCCTCCTCATCCTCCTCATCCATCCTCCTCCTCATCCATCCTCCTCCTCATCCAGCCTCCTCATCCATCCTCCTCCTCATCCTCCTCATCCATCCTCCTCCTCATCCATCCTCCTCCTCATCCAGCCTCCTCATCTATCCTCCTCCTCATCCTCCTCCTCCTCATCCTCCTCCTCATCCTCCTCATCTATCCTCCTCCTCATCCTCCTCCTCATCCAGCCTCCTTTCGCTGTAGGACTGTAATTAAGTCACTTTATTAAGTTTTATTATTTTATTACGCGACAATGTACCTATGTAGATTATACAGTTTATCCAAATAAAGCCTGTTTAGAAATATGCTACGGCGATTTGGGAGATGTCGGGAGCCACATATGAGAAGCACTGGGGTGGCCAGCTGGCCTCCCAGGCCGCCTCAAACCTAAACCTTCCTTAAGTTCATCAATGATAATGACTAATAAACTACACTAAATACGCCTGTCTGGGTCCATTTTTAATAATCAATCGATTTCCCTTGTATCAACCTCTCTAAACAAAAGCTTCTAGGACTATCTCCTCTGGTCAGAGGGCGGCGACGGTGGGCGTGGCGCTTCGTGACGCAGCTGGTGACGCATTCAGGAAGTACTCCGTAGGCTAGACCGTCCCATTTGACACGTTTTTGAATCAGCCTTCGGAAGCGGCCTTGCCTAGCTGACTTCGTCTGCTTAGATGTTGGCATGAAGTCTTCAGGATGAATTCTACCACAGAGTTTGACCTTTAAAGGGACCTGTGTCAAACATCTCAGACAAACATTTTAAACATCCCTCCAGAAATGGTGGACCTTCAGACACTCCCTTAGACAAAGAGGACCTTTTTGGTCGAGAAACTTGGCACAAAAGTCTTGAATATTAGCAGACACATGATGGAGCTTGACAGGAGTTATGTACATTCTCATTTACCAATTATACTGAAGTAATTTAAATCTTGTATTTATAGTTTGTGTTTGCGCTTTTAAACAAGCATCTTCCCAATCCGACTATTCAATGTCTTCTTGTTTGTCTATTTTCCAAGCAACTAATTTGTCTAGTGTTGATTCAGTGCTATAGTCAACCAATATACTATAATATCTAGAAACATGTCCCCTCTCTTCCAAGGACATCTTGCTCTAGGATCCTACAGGTAGGGGTTAGGGGACATCTTGCTCTAGGATCCTACAGGTAGGGGTTAGGAGACATCTTGCTGTAGGACCCTACAGGTAGGGGTTAGGAGACATCTTGCTCTAGGATCCTACAGGTAGGGGTTAGGAGACATCTTGCTGTAGGACCCTACAGGTAGGGGTTAGGAGACATCTTGCTCTAGGATCCTACAGGTAGGGGTTAGGAGACATCTTGCTGTAGGACCATACAGGTAGGGGTTAGGGGACATCTTGCTGTAGGACCATACAGGTAGGGGTTAGGAGACATCTTGCTCTAGGATCCTACAGGTAGGGGTTAGGAGACATCTTGCTCTAGGATCCTACAGGTAGGGGTTAGGGGACATCTTGCTAATGCTACCACTACAGGGTCTGCTGCATTACTTATTGATTAGTTAGACTTCTGTTTTTTATTCATGTATTGAGTTTATTTATTAAGTATTGATCTAATCTCCTATTTATTAATTGTGTTTGTTTGTTTGTTTGTTTATTGTTTTATTTGCATAAATGATGTTTGTGTTAGTTTAGTCCTCTTTCTGTGGGTTATGTGTTACTTTATTCCCTGCTTGGTTCAGTCTTCTTCTAGTTATTCATATAGTCAAGCTTCTGAGTTCAGTCGTCACGGTAACACATAAAGCTAAAGCATCGTCTCTCCCCTCAGAAGCTAAAGTAACCATGTGGTGTTTTATGGCTCCAGAGGAACTCATCCATAACCCCCTGAGGGCCCCTGATAGCCACTATATATATATATCTGTATATATACTGTGTATATATATATATATATATATATATATACACAGTATATATATATATATCTGTATATATACTGTGTATATATATATATATATATATATATATATATATATATATATATATATATATATACACAGTATATATATATATACACAGTATATATACAGATATATATATACACAGTAGTAGAAGTATATATATATACAATATATATTTTGGTACACATAAGAATGGCAGTATAGGTAGAGCCACCGCCTCACAACCCGAAGGTTGTTGGTTCGATGCCTGACTCCTGAGGAGGTGTTACCAGGATGGTTCGATGCTGAGGAACTCCTTTAGTTGTTCTGTACACTGACACATTAGAATTATTTATATATATACAGTATATACAAACAGGAAAGGGAAGCTCCCCCCCTCTCCGTCCTCTGAGCCCTGGGTCTCCTTAGTTCTATTGATTATTATCTCTGAGTGTCTGTTGGCTTCACTATTGATCATCCAGCTCATCACATTACATTACATTACATTACATTACAGTCATTTAGCAGACGCTTTTATCCAAAGCGACTTAAAATAGTGTGTTTCAACAAAGAACAACTCATCATCAGAAGTCAAAAGTGCATTTAAAGTCTCCAATAACTGAACCAGTGCTCAGGTAGAAGGACAATAATTCAGGCAAAAGTTTAAGGAAAAAAGTACAATAAGTGGCAAACAATATGCAACAATATCTAGAACAATATCTACCTGTCTATAATATGTAATCTACTTTTGACTGACTTAATTGACTTAGCGCTACGATCCGGGAAGTGTGTCCTGAAGAGATGGGTTTGCAGTCCTGACCTCCATGGGGAGTTTGTTCCTCCACTAGGGGCCACAGGACGGAGAAGAGCCGTGACGTAGATCGGCCCTCAGGGGCCCCTAAGTGAGGGGGCAAGCAGACGGCCCGAAGAAGCCGAGGGAAGTGGACGGGTTGGGATGTAGGCCTTGACCATTGCCTGGAGGTAGGATGGAGCAGTACCTTTTTCTGCCCTGTAGGCACCAAGGTCTTGAACTGGATGGAGCAGCTACAGGGAGCCAGTGTAGAGACCGAAGGAGGGTAGATGTGTGGGGGAACTTGGGTCGGTTGAACACCAGGCGAGCTGCAGCTTTCTGAATGAGCTCCAGGGTTCTGATGGCAGATGTCGGGGCGCCAGCAAGGAGGGAGTTGCAGTAGTCCAGCCTGGAGGTGACTAGAGCCTGGATGAGCACCTGGCAGCCTTTCAGTGAGAAAAGGCTGAATCCTCCTGATGTTGTAGAGGAGGAATCTTAGAGAGCGAGAGAAAGAATCTGCAGGAGCGTGTGAGAGAGCGACAGTTGGTCACACCCAGATTCCTTGCGTTCCAAGTAGGTGTCACCACAGCATCATCCATGGTGACAGCCAGGTCTCGGTGGGGACACTAGCTCAGTCTCCAGGTTGAGCTTTAGGTGGTGCATCGACATCCACTTTGAGATGTCTGCTGAGCACGCGGCAAGACGTGTTTCCACTTGCATGTCCGAGGAGGGAAACGACAAGACCAGTTGGGTGTGGTCAGCATAGCAGTGGTAGGATAAGTTATGGGAGTGGATAACAGCACCAAGGGACGTTGAGCTCCTGATTGATGACTTATTGGGTCTCATCTAGAGAGACAACTGACTGATCTTTAAACTGAGCTGCTTCTGCTCTGGGAGGAACTGTCATCTATTATATATGATCAAGGTTCAAGGAATAGCAGGTTGAAGTTTTCATGCACAGGCAGTGACCTACTGAGCTGCTAGGAGTGCTGCCACTATCATAACATGTCATTAACATTACACTATCATAACATGTCATTAACATTACACTATCATGACATTTCATTAACATTACACTATCATAACATGTCATTAACATTACACTATCATGACATGTCATTAACATTACACTATCATAACATGTCATTACCATTACACTATCATAACATGTCATTACCATTACTCTATCATAACATGTCATTACCATTACACTATCATAACATGTCATTACCATTACACTATCATAACATGTCATTACCATTACACTATCATAACATGCCATTACCATTACTCTATCATAACATGTCATTACCATTACACTATCATAACATGTCATTAACATTACACTATCATAACATGTCATTAACATTACACTATCATAACATGTCATTAACATTACTCTATCATAACATGTCATTACCATTACACTATCATAACATGTCATTACCATTACTCTATCATAACATGTCATTACCATTACACTATCATAACATGTCATTACCATTACACTATCATAACATGTCATTACCATTACACTATCATAACATGTCATTACCATTACTCTATCATAACATGTCATTACCATTACACTATCATAACATGTCATTAACATTACACTATCATTACATGTCATTAACATTACACTATCATAACATGTCATTAACATTACACTATCATAACATGTCATTACCATTACTCTATCATAACATGTCATTAGCATTACACTATCATAACATGTCATTACCATTACTCTATCATAACATGTCATTAACATTACACTATCATAACATGTCATTACCATTACTCTATCATAACATGTCATTACCATTACACTATCATAACATGTCATTACATTACACTATCATAACATGTCATTACTCTATCATAACATGTCATTACCATTACACTATCATAACATGTCATTACCATTACACTATCATTACATGTCATTAACATTACACTATCATAACATGTCATTAACATTACACTATCATAACATGTCATTAACATTACTCTATCATAACATGTCATTAACATGACACTATCATAACATGTCATTACCATTACTCTATCATAACATGTCATTACCATTACACTATCATAACATGTCATTACCATTACTCTATCATAACATGTCATTACCATTACACTATCATAACATGTCATTACCATTACACTATCATACCATGTCATTAACATTACACTATCATAACATGTCATTAACATTACACTATCATAACATGTCATTACCATTACTCTATCATAACATGTCATTAACATTACACTATCATAACATGTCATTAACATTACACTATCATAACATGTCATTACCATTACACTATCATAACATGTCATTACCATTACTCTATCATAACATGTCATTAACATTACACTATCATAACATGTCATTAACATTACACTATCATACCATGTCATTAACATTACACTATCATAACATGTCATTAACATTACACTATCATAACATGTCATTACCATTACTCTATCATAACATGTCATTACCATTACACTATCATAACATGTCATTACCATTACTCTATCATAACATGTCATTACCATTACTCTATCATAACATGTCATTAACATTACACTATCATACCATGTCATTAACATTACACTATCATAACATGTCATTAACATTACACTATCATACCATGTCATTAACATTACACTATCATAACATGTCATTAACATTACACTATCATAACATGTCATTACCATTACTCTATCATAACATGTCATTACCATTACACTATCATAACATGTCATTAACATTACACTATCATAACATGTCATTAACATTACACTATCATAACATGTCATTAACATTACTCTATCATAACATGTCATTAACATGACACTATCATAACATGTCATTAACATTACTCTATCATAACATGTCATTAACATTACACTATCATAACATGTCATTAACATTACACTATCATAACATTGTGTGTGGCTTTTTTTCAATGATGATACTGTCGTGAATCTGTGGGAATCAGAATTCCTTTATTTGTCACTCACGTTATTATTAACAATAATAATAATAATACAAATGATAAAAAATAATAATAATAAAAAATAAATAAACCTCATGGGTCACATCAAGAGGATTCGGAAATCATCTCGCGACCCCCCCCCTCGGGGTCCCGCGACCCCCACTTTGGGAACCCCTGCTGTAGACCCCCCCCCCTCCCCCCCATTCGAAAATTCCGTTTTTCTGATGGACGTCACGGTGGAGTCACTTTACGCCTTATCTCATTTAGAAAGATAAGATTGTCGCAGCCAATTTCCAAGTGTACCATAGTTGGTAAAGCAGAGTCCATGTAGTGAGAACAGCCCATCATCTTCGCCATTTTGACGTAAAATCCTACGTAGAAACAACGTAGCACTACGCTAGATCCCCTCTTGCTCCAGCCAGTAGACCTTCTAGCTCCCTATTGAGCTGTGGGGAAATCTGAAAGAATACGCCCATTGGCTACAAATCACTATATGATTGGTTGATCAAATTGTCAATCCAAACGTACGCTCTCATTCAGTCTGAGGGCCAAAGTCATCGGGAATACTTTGGTTGAAGGATATTCTTCCCAGCAACCCAGAAACATATCTGATTGGTTGCATTGTTTTCCAACACAAAACCACTCAAATGCGTCGTGCATGGACCGAGAAAGACAAACAAATCAACGTAACACTAATATAGTAACTATGTAATATAACAGATAACAACACAGATACATTCTCATTTATTCATTTGATTTAAATTTGATTAAATTTGATTAAATTGTATTACATTTTATTAATACAATTAATTCGATTTTTTTGTGTTTCATCTGAGAGTTCCAGGGTCTTCTCTGAATACCTTGAAGGCCCTGACACTTCACCACTGGTGTATATGTATGTATATATTACATTATTATATAGTATGTTATTATATATGTGTATATGCATGTATATATTACATTATTATATAGTATGTTATTATATATGTGTATATGTATGTATATATTACATTATTATATAGTATCCTATCCTCCTCTCCTCCTCTCCTCCTCCTCCTCTCCTCCTCTCCTCCTCCTCCTCCTCTCTTCCTCTCCTCTCCTCCTCCTCCACTCCTCCTCTGCTACTCCTCCTCTGCTCCTCTTCTGCTCCTCCTCCTCTGCTCCTCCTCCTTTGCTCCTCCTCTGCTCCTCTTCTGCTCCTCCTCCTCTGCTACTCCTCCTCTCCTCCTCTCC
Organism: Muraenolepis orangiensis; assembly: GCA_027704905.1. Classification (NCBI taxonomy): domain Eukaryota; kingdom Metazoa; phylum Chordata; class Actinopteri; order Gadiformes; family Muraenolepididae; genus Muraenolepis; species Muraenolepis orangiensis. The sequence goes on along the minus strand of CM051013.1, from coordinate 26,084,720 downwards.
TCTCCTCCTCTCCTCCTCCTCTGCTCCTCTTCTGCTCCTCCTCTCCTCCTCTGCTCCTCCTCCTCTGCTCCTCTTCTGCTCCTCCTCCTGCTCCTGGTAAATAAAGACTCTCTGAGTTCGCCCAGCCGTGTCATTTGGCCCAAGAAAAGGCCAGAATCTTAGCCTCGCGGACGGCTCAAAGCGGCTGGTGATGGAGGCTAGCATGCTGCTAAATGTTAACGCGACACACCATGCTAAGTTCTGAGATGGAGTGCAATGCCGATGCGGCAGCACGTAATGCTAAATGCTAAAGCTGCACCGTGCAATGCTGAAGCTGCACAGAAAGCTAAATGCTAATGCGAGGTGTGTCACCGCTGGCCCTCTCCTCCTGATCTGGCCATTCTCCATCTCCTGGCCTCTCCGCTGACTCCTGTGACTCCTGCATTAGCCTCCTCCAGGAGGGCTAATAACATGCTGGATGTGGCCTGTAATCTATTCTCCTTGGCCCTCCTCTCTCCCAGGCGGCTGTGGAGGACATTACAGAGCCTCCACCCCTCATTAAGATGAGGCTTCTCCGTCAGCACTTCAGCCTGGATCCTGTCAGGAGAAAGAGTCTGGCGTGCCTCCGTGGTCTGATGGAGGTTGACCCTCTCCCTCCTTCTCAGACGGCAGTCAGAGGCCGCTCGCAGAACTCAGAGTGAACAAGTGATGTCATCTCCAGGTGTGGATATCAATACTGAGTCCATGTCTACTGCCTCTGTCCTCCCAGCACCTCTCATCTCATCTCTCAGCCTCAGCAGGGAAAGGATGCTCATACACCGACCTCCAAACACAGAGGCCAGTCTGAGGGCTTCAATACTATAATAGTACATAGTACGTAGTACATAGTATGTAGTATGTAGTATGTAGTATGTAGTACATAGTACATAGTACATAGTACATAGTACATAGTACATAGTAAGTAGTACGTAGTATGTAGTATGTATTATGTAGTACGTAGTACATAGTACATAGTACATAGTACATAGTACATAGTACATAGTAAGTAGTACGTAGTATGTAGTATGTATTATGTAGTACGTAGTACATAGTACATAGTACATAGTACATCGTACATCGTACATCGTACATCGTACATAGAACATAGTACGTAGTACGTAGTACTATTGGTTGTAGCCCTGGGACCAGTGATCAGATCCCTCCCTGATGAGCCAACGTTTTGACACGGTGAAGCAGAAGGTTTGGTTTAAACACAGAATACACCAACAACACCCTGTCTGTGTGAACCCTGGAAGGCATTGAGGAAACATCGTAAACCAGGCAGGAATATTACCTGTTAACCTCCCTCATGGAGTCAGAACCTCTTTAACCCGCTGGACCAGACAACAGGTCCTCCAGAAGGCCAAGATACAAGACAAAAGACACAAGACACAAGACACAAGACACAAGACACAAGACACAAGACACAAGACACAAGACACAAGACACAAGACACAAGACACAAGATACAAGACACAAGACACAGAATACAAGACACAAGACACAAGACACAAGACACAAGACACAAGACACAAGACACAAGACACAAGACACAAGACACAAGACACAAGACACAGAATACAAGACACAAGACACAAGACACAAGACACAAGACACAAGACACAAGACACAGAATACAAGACACAAGACACAAGATACAAGACACAATATACAAGATACAAGATACAAGAGATACAAGACATAAGATACAAGATACAAGACACAAGATACAGAATACAAGACAAGATACAAGATACAAGATACAAGATACGAGAGATACAAGTGATACAAGTGATACAAGATACAGGATAAAATTTACAAGATAAAAGATACGAGAGATACAAGAGATACAAGACACAAGACACAAGACACAAGATACAAGACACAAGACACAAGATACAAGACACAAGACACAAGACACAAGATACAAGATAAAGAATACAAGACACAAGACACAAGATACTAGATACAAGATACAAGATACGAGAAATACAAGATATACGAAACGATGTTGTATTGGCCATTTGCAGTACAATGGAATGCTTGCTCCCTTCTGCAGTATGAATTTATAAAACAATGATATAAAAAAGATATACAAAAACTTTATATAATAAAAATGAACATAAAAATAACAATAAAGTTACTGATTGATGATATTGTGCAAATATTGTGCAAAAAGCATTTAAAAATCATGTTAAAGCCCCAGTCATGGTCAGCAGCATCATGAATCCAGTGCAGTACAGAGCAGTAACTGTGACCAGAGAGTCCAGCTCAGTATGACAGAGTAACGTTAATGACATGTTATGATAGTGTAATGTTAATGACATGTTATGATAGTGTAATGTTAATGACATGTTATGATAGTGTAACGTTAATGACATGTTATGATAGTGTAATATTAATGACATGTTATGATAGTGTAATGTTAATGACATGTTATGATAGTGTAACGTTAATGACATGTTATGATAGTGTAATGTTAATGACATGTTATGATAGAGTAATGTTAATGACATGTTATGATAGTGTAATGTTAATGACATGTTATGATAGTGTAATGTTAATGACATGTTATGATAGTGTAATGTTAATGACATGTTATGATAGTGTAATGTTAATGACAATGTTCTATGATTGTGTAATGTTAATGATATGTTATGATAGTGTAATGTTAATGACATGTTATGATAGTGTAATGTTAATGACATGTTATGATAGTGTAATGTTAATGACAATGTTCTATGATAGAGTAATGTTAATGACATGTTATGATAGTGTAATGTTAATGACAAGTTATGATAGTGTAATGTGAATGACATGTTATGATAGTGTAATGTTAATGACATGTTATGATAGTGTAATGTTAATGACATGTTATGATAGTGTAATGTTAATGACATGTTATGATAGTGTAATGTTAATGACATGTTATGATAGTGTAATGTTAATGACAATGTTCTATGATAGTGTAATGTTAATGATATGTTATGATAGTGTAATGTTAATGACAATGTTCTATGATAGAGTTATGTTAATGACATGTTATGATAGAGTAATGTTAATGACATGTTATGATAGAGTAATGTTAATGACATGTTATGATAGTGTAATGTTAATGACATGTTATGATAGTGTAATGTTAATGACAATGTTCTATGATAGTGTAATGTTAATGATATGTTATGATAGTGTAATGTTAATGACAATGTTCTATGATAGAGTTATGTTAATGACATGTTATGATAGAGTAATGTTAATGACATGTTATGATAGAGTAATGTTAATGACATGTTATGATAGTGTAATGTTAATGACATGTTATGATAGTGTAATGTTAATGACATGTTATGATAGTGTAATGTTAATGACATGTTATGATAGTGTAATGTTAATGACATGTTATGATAGTGTAATGTTAATGACATGTTATGATAGTGGCAGCACTCCTAGCAGGTCAGTAGGTCACTGCCTGTGGATAAAAACTCTCCTTAAACCTGGTGGTCCTTGCTGTACGGATGCTGAGGAACCAGCGACCAGACGGTAGGGAGGAGAAGAGATGGAGCCCAGGGTGGTTGTGGTCCTTAGTGATGGAGATGGGGGAGAAGAGATGGAGCCCAGGGTGGTTGAGGTCCTTAGTGATGGAGATGGGGGGGGAGAGATGGAGCCCAGGGTGGTTGAGGTCCTTAGTGATGGAGATGGGGGAGAAGAGATGGAGCCCAGGGTGGTTGAGGTCCTTAGTGATGGAGATGGGGGAGAAGAGATGGAGCCCAGGGTGGTTGAGGTCGTGATGATAACATGATGAGGATGAAGGCCAGATACCAGTTGAGTTGTCCCTCTCAGCGTGTCTTGAGTCTCTGGTGCGGAGGTTAAATCTCTCGCTTCATTAGATGTGAAGCCGGGGAAAACTTAAATAATTGCCAGGTCTGAAAGCTATAAGTCCAGTCACCTCTCTTGATCCAGTGGAGGAATTGAGTCCGTAACCAAAGTACTTAGAGTTGATATCAGGAGTTTTATCTTCTGAATACACAGAAGAAAACTCTATAGAAAAGGGATTCAGAATAACTGAAAGGGTTCTATAATATATAAAGTGTCTCATGTGAAGGGGGGAGGAAGAGGAAGGGGGGAGACCAGAGGACAGGGAGACCAGAGGACAGGGAGACCAGAGGAAGATGAGACCAGAGGACGAGGAGACCAGAGGAAGGGGAGACCAGAGGACGAGGAGACCAGAGGACGAGGAGACCAGAGGACGAGGAGACCAGAGGAAGAGGAGACCAGAGGACGAGGAGACCAGAGGACAGGGAGACCAGAGGACGAGGAGACCAGAGGACGAGGAGACCAGAGGACGAGGAGACCAGAGGACGAGGAGACCAGAGGAAGATGAGACCAGAGGACGAGGAGACCAGAGGACGAGGAGACCAGAGGACAGGGAGACCAGAGGACGAGGAGACCAGAGGACAGGGAGACCAGAACACACAGAGACCTTGGAGGATATTTGTTCCACGTGGAGGACGGTACTCCTCGCTGCTGAGCAGACCGTTCTGTGCTGTTCCTCTTCCCCTCCAATGCTAGATTCAAAGTTAATTATGCATGAATGTGATGCATAAATTAGGGGTACGAGGGGGGGGGGGGAACAAGATAATGGAAATCATCAGCTCTCAGAAGGACGCCGTCAGAAAGCCAGCGTGGGGAGACGGGGTGAGTGTTTGTTTCCGGGTCAGCGGTGATGGTAATGAGAGAAGCGTGTTTTTCTTAGTCTGAGGCGTCAAGTCGGAGGACGTTTTCAATGACAGCTTCCTGCTACTGCTGCAGAACGAGGGTCTGATGGGGGACCGGGTCTGATGGGGGACCGGGTCTGATGGGGGACCGGGTCTGATGGGGGACCGGGTCTGATGGGGGAGGGGGAGGAGGAGGAGGAGGAGGGGGCGGAGGAAGAGGGGGAGGAGGGGGCGGAGGAGGAGGAGGAGGAGGAGAAGGGGGAGGAGGGGGAGGAGGAGGAGGGGGAGGAGGGGGAGGAGGAGGAGGAAGGGGGAGGAGGGGGAGGAGGAGGAGGAGGGGGGGAGGAGGAGGGGGAGGAGGGCTTGGGGGGATGATGTTCCGCTGTTGCAAGCCAAACATTCAGAGGTGGCCGGTGGTTTTGTATTAGAAGCAATCAAGACAACAGCAACGATGGGTTTGGAGTGTGTGTGTGTGTGTGTGTGTGTGTGTGTGTGTGTGTGTGTGTGTGTGTGTGTGTGTGTGTGTGTGTGTGTGTGTGTGTGTGTGTGTGTGTGTGTGTGTGTGTGTGTGTGTAAATGTGTGTGTGTGTGTGTGCGTGAAAGACCAGAGCTGGCGCACACGCCCCCATCCTCATCAACGGAGCGGAGGTCCAGCGTGTCTCCAGCCTCAAATTCCTGAGGGCTCACCAGTGTCTCTTCTTCCTGAGGAG
>CM051013.1:26049277-26064277 GCA_027704905.1 Muraenolepis orangiensis | reverse complement strand
AGACAGACAAGCAGTCAGACAGACAAGCAGTCAGACAGACAAGCAGTCAGACAGACAGACAGACAGACAGACAGACAGTCAGACAGACAGACAGACAGACAGACAGTCAGACAGACAAGCAGTCAGACAGACAGACAGACAGACAGACAGACAGACAGACAGACAAGCAGTCAGACAGACAGACAGACAGACAAGCAGTCAGACAGACAGACAGACAGACAGACAGACAAGCAGTCAGACAGACAGACAGACAGACAGACAGACAGACAGACAGACAGACAGACAGACAGACAGACAGACAAGCAGTCAGACAGACAGACAGACAGACAGTCAGACAGACAAGCAGTCAGACAGACAGACAGACAGACAGACAGACAGACAGACAGACAGACAAGCAGTCAGACAGACATGCGGCGTGTTTACGGCCCATATAGCTCGTGCAGGGCGGGTGTCTCCGGGGTCTGCGGTGAAGACACTGACATCGAAGAAGGTTTACGTCTACGTGTGAGAGCTTTGGGGATCCCCTCTGAAGCTTCTCACCCGGGTGGAGGACGGCCCTTCTAATGACTGCTTTATCCACACAAATACTTTTTCCAGTTGGAGAAATATTGAATAGTAAAAGAAAAGACTACTTTCAGAATTTCTTTCCACTTTAAAAACGTTGTTTTTTTCCAGGGGAGAAAGTAAGAGGTTGAAACCCCGTCGTCAGAAGGTGAGTCCAACATGTCAGAGGAAGAAAGGAGGAGAAGCCCTTCAATTATTCACCTCAACCACCGGGACTCCCTTGGAACCTTGGTGTTAAGACCCAGTACAAGGGGGAGAGGGGGGGAGGAGGAGGAGGAGGGGGGGAGGGGGTGAGGAGAGGGAGAGGGAGGAGGAGGGGGGGAGGAGGGGGAGAGGGAGAGGGAGGAGGAGGGGGGGAGGAGGGGGAGGAGGGGGGGAGGGGGGGGGGAGGAGGATGGAGGAGGGGGGGAGGAGGGGGAGAGGGAGAGGGAGGAGGAGGGGGAGAGGAGGGGGAGAGGAGGGGGAGTTGTAGGAGGAGGGGCAGAGGGAGGAGGTGTAGGAGAGGGGAGGGAGGGAGTAGGGGGAGAGGGAGGAGGAGGGGGAGAGGAGGGGGAGAGGGAGGAGGAGGGGGAGAGGAGGGGGAGAGGGAGAGGGAGGAGGAGGGGGGGAGGAGGGGGAGAGGAGGGGGAGTTGTAGGAGGAGGGCAGGGGAGGAGGGCAGAGGAGGAGTAGGAGAGGGGAGGGAGGGAGTAGGGGGAGAGGGAGGAGGAGGGGGAGAGGAGGGGGAGAGGGAGGAGGAGGGGAGAGGAGGGGAGAGGGAGAGGGAGGAGGAGGGGGGGAGGAGGGGGAGAGGAGGGGGAGTTGTAGGAGGAGGGGCAGAGGGAGGAGGAGTAGGAGAGGGGAGGGAGGGAGTAGGGGGAGAGGGAGGAGGAGGGGGAGAGGAGGGGGAGAGGGAGGAGGAGGGGGAGAGGAGGGGGAGAGGAGGGGGAGAGGAGGGAGGGGGGGGTGCTCCTTTGTTCCTCAAATTAATCTCTGTCAGATCCAAAATGGAGTCTGAAAGCTATGGGCGAGTGGAGCAGCGACCCCGTCCACCAACCCCTGGCCTTCCTCCTGTCCTCCAGTCTCAAAGTCTAAAGTGTGTTATCCCACCTCCTAAAGCAGCGTCTAGCCCCCCTCTCCCCTCGCTCCTTAACGTCTGAGGTGGTGACTCACACGCGGCCATCTTTTATGTCCTCTTTAAAAACCCTCGCTCTAATGGCGCCATTAATGCCAGCCACTTCTGGTGCCCGAGCTTCAGGCTTTGAGTTAGTTTGAGTTTCTCTGGAGGAAAGCACCAGGAGTTGGACGGGGAGAACAGGAAAAGGTTCCAGGAATAGACGTTCTACTGTCACGGTCAAAGCATCCGCTCTCGTCTCATCTTCTCACGCCGGCCCTCAACTCCACATGTTTTACACGCTTTTCACACGTGACACTTTATCCTGTCTGGGGTTTTTACTCCCAAACTGAATACAATCTGTCTGGGTTCTCCGATTAGCCGAGGAAAACGTTTGAATATTGACGATATGTTGATGCGACCCTGTCTCCGTAATCCTGAGACCCGGAGCAGCTGGAGAAGCTGGAGTCTCTGAACATGTCCTTTAATTAAATATATGCAACCGTAGAGATGAATAAAAAGTAATTGTATCCTCATCGGCAGAAGCACTTCCTTCAACACCCTTTAGTGTGCACTAACACAGAGACCCACTGTGGACCTGGAGGCCAGCACCCCTTCTTTAACCCTGGGTGTTGGTTTAACCCTCTGCTGGGCACCCCTTCTTTAACCCTGGGTGTTGGTTTAACCCTCTGCTGGGCACCCCTTCTTTAACCCTGGGTGTTGGTTTAACCCTCTGCTGGGCACCCCTTCTTTAACCCTGGGTGTTGGTTTAACCCTCTGCTGGGCACCCCTTCTTTAACCCTGGGTGTTGGCTTAACCCTCTGCTGGGCACCCCTTCTTTAACCCTGGGTGTTGGTTTAACCCTCTGCTGGGCAGAGTCTGCTTTCTCCCCAGGGGGAAAACAGGAGGTCAAGAAGCCCTCATGTGGTGGTGGTGGTGGTGGAGGGAGTGATGGTGGTAGTGATGGTGATGGTCAAGGTGGAGGTTGTAGTAGTGGAGGTGGTGGTTATAATGAAGTGGTGGTAGTGATAGAGTGGTGGTGATGGAGGTGGTGGTTATAATGAAGTGGTGGTAGTGATAGAGTGGTGGTGATGGAGGTGGTGGTTATAATGAAGTGGTGGTAGTGATAGAGTGGTGGTGATGGAGGTGGTGGTTATAATGAAGTGGTGGTAGTGATAGAGTGGTGGTGATGGAGGTGGTGCTGACGGCCAGCTGTCTGAATGGACCACCACCATGGGACTCATTTCACCCTCCACTGAGCAGGGGAGCAGAGGGGATGGGACCGCCCTGCGCGGCCCACGCCAGGCTGCACCGTCTGGGCCTCGGGGATTGACGGGCTCCCCTGAGATGGAAGATGAGGGAGAAGATCGATGGGCTGAGGAAGGGGAATGGGCCACAGAGGAAACAGAAGGACAGGCCGAGGAGACAGGTAGAAGGACAGGCCGAGGAGACAGGTAGAAGGACAGGCCGAGGAGACAGGTAGAAGGACAGGCCGAAGAGACAGAAGGACAGGGAGAGGAGACAGGTAGAAGGACAGGCCGAGGAGACAGGTAGAAGGACAGGCCGAGGAGACAGGTAGAAGGACAGGCAGGGGAGACAGGTAGAAGGACAGGCCGAGGAGACAGGTAGAAGGACAGGCCGAGGAGACAGGTAGAAGGACAGGCCGAGGATACAGGTAGAAGGACAGGTAGGAAGGACAGGTAGAAGGACAGGCCGAGGAGACAGGTAGAAGGACAGGCCGAGGAGACAGGTAGAAGGACAGGCAGGGGAGACAGGTAGAAGGACAGGCCGAGGAGACAGGTAGAAGGACAGGCCGAGGAGACAGGTAGAAGGACAGGCAGAGGAGACAGGTAGAAGGACATGCAGGGGAGACAGGTAGAAGGACAGGCCGAGGAGACAGGTAGAAGGACAGGCCGAGGAGACAGGAAAAAGGACAGGCCGAGGAGACAGGTAGAAGGACAGGCCGAGGAGACAGGTAGAAGGACAGGCCGAGGAGACAGGTAGAAGGACAGGCCGAGGAGACAGGTAGAAGGACAGGGAGAGGAGACAGGTAGAAGGACAGGCCGAGGAGACAGGTAGAAGGACAGGCCGAGGATACAGGTAGAAGGACAGGTAGAAGGACAGGCCGAGGAGACAGGTAGAAGGACAGGCCGAAGAGACAGAAGGACAGGGAGAGGAGACAGGTAGAAGGACAGGCAGAGGAGACAGAAGGACAGGCAGAGGAGACAGAAGGACAGGGAGAGGAGACAGAAGGACAGGGAGAGGAGACAGGAGGACAGGGAGAGGAGACAGAAGGACAGGGAGAGGAGACAGGAGGACAGGGAGAGGAGACAGAAGGACAGGCCCAGGAGACGGTCTCCACGACCCCCTGACCCACCCATCAGGGGAGGTGGGGTGGTCATAGAAACATGCTTCTCTGATGGCGATGGATGTGTATTTGCTGGCGGTGTGAAGGAGGGGGGGAGAACGTCAGCAAGGATTAATGTCTACACACCTCACCTGTCATTACCGCCTCATACCAGCGAGGAGGAGGGCATGGACACCATGACAGCCTCCTTTATTGTCCGCTGTTCTAAATAGAACATGCAGGTAATTAGCGTGACAACCTTCAGAGTATCAAACACCAGGGTATCAAACACCAGGGTATCAAACACCAGGGTATCAAACACCAGGGTACCAAACACCAGGGTATCAAACACCAGGGTATCAAACACCAGGGTATCAAACACCAGGGTATCAAACACCAGAGTATCAAACACCAGGGTATCAAACACCAGGGTATCAAACACCAGGGTATCAAACACCAGAGTATCAAACACCAGGGTATCAAACACCAGAGTGTTTATGTGTTTATAATGTTTATATATATATATATACCTAAAACAGCTGTTATATATTTATTTATATATATATATATATATATATATATATATATATATATATATATATATATATATATATATATTCTGTATATGTATATATATATATATATATATATATACATACATATATAACAGCAGTTTTAGGTTAGAATTCAAACATAAAAACCGACCTTGTTCTACTTCCTGCTGCTCTCTCTTGGGCGTTGGTTGCTAGCACTTTAGCTTCTGTAGCTTCTCCCATGTTGGAAACCACCTCTCTCCTCACTGTGGAGCATCTGCTCAATCTCCCCCCAACCTCAAGTGTTCCAGAAGACACATGGCATACGAATATCAGACTGCTTGACAGAGAACCTTGGAAGCCCAAACATCCACTGAACATCACACAAGTCCCTGCTGCGGTGGACTGGGGGTTCCACTCGGTTCCACTCCGTTCCACTCGGTTCTACTCGGTTCCACTCCGTTCCAGTCCACCACAAAAGGTTCTGATTTCAATCCTCTGATGTCCTGATGAGCTCAGGAGGGAGGGCGGTCGTCTCACCCCCTAACCCTAACTGCTCCTCACCTGCTGGCTGTCTCCTTGATGGCTGACTCCTTCCTCGGTGGATGAATGTGTGTATGAATGGTGAATGTGCTTGACTTATGAAGTGCTTTGGATAATATCACTATATATAAAGGCAGTGCATCCTTAGCCTCACATGCTCCATAAGGACATAGTGCTTGGTGAATTCTAAAGGCCTGATTAGACCATCAACTCTGATTAGCAGAGACGTTCTTCACCAGCGTCCAAAGGAGCCGTCTAGTTATAAATACCATAATTAGCAGCTCACCTTGAAGAGTGACAGAGTTATTTATGATGGCTATCAGAGGAACGACCTGACAGAGTCTCCTGACACATAGATGGTCAAATCACAGTCCCTGAGTTCTCTCTCTCTCTCTCTCTCTCCTCTCTCTCTCTCTCTCTCTCTCTCTCTCTCTCTCTCTCTCTCTCTCTCTCTCTCTCTCTCTCTCTCTCTCTCTCTCTTGGTGGTAGTGATGGTGGTAGTGATGGTGATGGTGGTAGTGATGGTGATGGTGGTAGTGATGGTGGTAGTGATGGTGATGGTGGTAGTGATGGTGATGGTGATGGTGATGGTGATGGTGATGGTGATGGTGATGGTGATGGTGATGGTGATGGTGATGGTGGTAGTGATGGTGATGGTGATGGTGATGGTGGTAGTGATGGTGGTAGTGATGGTGGTAGTGATGGTGGTAGTGATGGTGGTAGTGATGGTGGTAGTGATGGTGATGGTGGTAGTGATGGTGGTAGTGATGGTGGTAGTGGTAGTGATGGTGGTAGTGATGGTGGTAGTGATGGTGGTAGTGATGGTGGTAGTGGTAGTGATGGTGGTAGTGATGGTGGTAGTGATGGTGGTAGTGATGGTGGTAGTGATGGTGGTAGTGATGGTGGTAGTGATGGTGGTAGTGATGGTGATGGTGGTAGTGATGGTGATGGTGGTAGTGATGGTGGTAGTGATGGTGGTAGTGATGGTGGTAGTGATGGTGGTAGTGATGGTGGTAGTGATGGTGATGGTGGTAGTGATGGTGGTAGTGATGGTGGTAGTGATGGTGATGGTGGTAGTGATGGTGATGGTGGTAGTGATGGTGGTAGTGATGGTGGTAGTGATGGTGGTAGTGATGTGATGGTGATGGTGATGGTGGTAGTGATGGTGGTAGTGATAGTGATGGTGGTAGTGATGGTGGTAGTGATGGTGGTAGTGATGGTGATGGTGGTAGTGGTAGTGATGGTGGTAGTGATGGTGGTAGTGATGGTGGTAGTGATGGTGGTAGTGATAGTGATGGTGGTAGTGATGGTGGTAGTGATGGTGGTAGTGAGTAGTGATGGTGGTAGTGGTAGTGATGGTGGTAGTGATGGTGGTAGTGATGGTGGTAGTGATGGTGATGGTGGTAGTGATGGTGGTAGTGATGGTGGTAGTGATGGTGGTAGTGATGGTGATGGTGGTAGTGATGGTGGTAGTGATGGTGGTAGTGATGGTGGTAGTGATAGTGATGGTGGTAGTGATGGTGATGGTGGTAGTGATGGTGGTAGTGATGGTGGTAGTGATGGTGGTAGTGATGGTGATGGTGGTAGTGATGGTGGTAGTGATGGTGGTAGTGATGGTGGTAGTGATAGTGATGGTGGTAGTGATGGTGATGGTGGTAGTGATGGTGGTAGTGATGGTGGTAGTGATGGTGGTAGTGATGGTGGTAGTGATGGTGGTAGTGATAGTGATGGTGGTGGTGATGGTGATGGTGGTAGTGATGGTGATGGTGGTAGTGATGGTGGTAGTGATGGTGGTAGTGATGGTGATGGTGATGGTGATGGTGATGGTGGTAGTGATGGTGATGGTGATGGTGATGGTGGTAGTGATGGTGATGGTGATGGTGATGGTGATGGTGATGGTGATGGTGATGGTGGTAGTGATGGTGGTAGTGATGGTGGTAGTGATGGTGGTAGTGATGGTGATGGTGGTAGTGATGGTGGTAGTGATGGTGATGGTGATGGTGGTAGTGATGGTGGTAGTGATGGTGGTAGTGATGGTGGTAGTGATAGTGATGGTGGTAGTGGTAGTGATGGTGGTAGTGATGGTGGTAGTGATGGTGGTAGTGATAGTGATGGTGGTAGTGGTAGTGATGGTGTAGTGATGGTGGTAGTGATGGTGGTAGTGATGGTGATGGTGGTAGTGATGGTGGTAGTGATGGTGGTAGTGATGGTGATGGTGGTAGTGATGGTGGTAGTGATGGTGGTAGTGATGGTGGTAGTGATGGTGGTAGTGATGGTGATGGTGATGGTGGTAGTGATGGTGGTAGTGATGGTGGTAGTGATGGTGATGGTGGTAGTGATGGTGGTAGTGATGGTGGTAGTGATGGTGGTAGTGATGGTGGTAGTGATGGTGATGGTGATGGTGGTAGTGATGGTGGTAGTGATGGTGGTAGTGATGGTGATGGTGGTAGTGATGGTGGTAGTGATGGTGGTAGTGATAGTGATGGTGGTAGTGATGGTGGTAGTGATGGTGATGGTGGTAGTGATGGTGGTAGTGATGGTGATGGTGGTAGTGATGGTGGTAGTGATGGTGGTAGTGATGGTGATGGTGGTAGTGATGGTGATGGTGATGGTGATGGTGGTAGTGATGGTGGTAGTGATGGTGGTAGTGATGGTGGTAGTGATGGTGGTAGTGATGGTGATGGTGATGGTGGTAGTGATGGTGGTAGTGATGGTGGTAGTGATGGTGGTAGTGATGGTGGTAGTGATGGTGATAGTGATGGTGGTAGTGGTGGTGATGGTGGTAGTGATGGTGATGGTGGTAGTGATGGTGGTAGTGATGGTGGTAGTGATAGTGATGGTGGTAGTGATGGTGATGGTGGTAGTGATGGTGGTAGTGATGGTGGTAGTGATGGTGATGGTGGTAGTGATGGTGGTAGTGATGGTGGTAGTGATGGTGATGGTGATGGTGGTAGTGATGGTGGTAGTGATGGTGGTAGTGATGGTGGTAGTGATGGTGGTAGTGATGGTGGTAGTGATGGTGATGGTGGTAGTGATGGTGGTAGTGATGGTGATGGTGGTAGTGATAGTGATGGTGGTAGTGATGGTGGTAGTGATGGTGGTAGTGATGGTGGTAGTGATGGTGGTAGTGATGGTGGTAGTGATGGTGGTAGTGATGGTGGTAGTGATGGTGGTAGTGATAGTGATGGTGGTAGTGATGGTGGTAGTGATGGTGGTAGTGATGGTGGTAGTGATGGTGATGGTGGTAGTGATGGTGGTAGTGATGGTGGTAGTGATGGTGGTAGTGATAGTGATGGTGGTAGTGATGGTGGTAGTGATGGTGGTAGTGATGGTGGTAGTGAAGACAGGCAGCCAGTCCACAGAAGGCTGTGAGTAAAGAGACACTCAGAGAAACTCTGAAGATGCTAAAGAACACATTGACCCGGCTAGCGACGGCTAGCGACGGCTAGCGACGGCGGTCCTCGGTCTCTGCGTGTCGTATCCACTCATCACAGCCCCTCATCCTGCCGGCTGTGGGGACACACAGCAGATCTGAAGGGTGTCCTAGGCTAGGCTACCTGCGGCTACGTCGTCGCGAGACCACAAGTCTGAGCATTTAATATCACATGTTAGTTGCTGTGACATTTCTAAAGGAGACCTTCCCAGAGCCGCCGCGTCCCGCCGGGTGGGAAGTGGTGAGTAATTGCGGCTTCTTGACTCTGAGTCAGACAGCTCACAGACAACCCCTTCCCTCCGCTCCCTGCTGGCACTCTTTGGTCCTGTTCTGTTCCCATGAGGAGAACCTGGTTCTGAAATGATCTCTCTATTTTGACAACCATTGATATATAATCTAGCCATGCTGTATGTCTCTGAAATACATCCAATGGAGTTTGATCAAAATAAAAAATAAATAAAAATAAAAAGGGTCAGTGTCAGTATTTGTATAAATCGAGTACTAGTAGTAGTTAAGCAGTAGCAGTAGTGTAGTAATAGTATTATTAGTGGTAGTAATTGCATAGTAGTAGTAATAAAATAGTAATAGTATAGTAGTATAGTTGTATAGTAGAAGTAGTAGTAGTTGTAGTAGTAGTAGCAGTAGTAGTAGTAGTAGTAGTAGTAGTATAGTAGTAGTAGTAGTAGTAGTAGTAGTAGTAGTAGTTGTAGTTGTAGTTGTAGTAGTAGTAGTTATAGTAGTAGTAGTTGTGGTAGTGGAAGTATATGAGTAGTAGTTGTATTAGTAGTAGTAGTAGTAGTAGTAGTAGTAGTAGTAGTAGTAGTAGTAGTAGTAGAGGAAGTGGTAGTAGTAGTAGTAGTAGTAGTAGTAGTAGTGGTAGTAGTAGTAGTAGTAGTAGTAGTAGTAGTAGTAGTAGTAGTAGTAGTAGTAGTAGCAGTAGTAGTAGTAGTAGTAGTAGTAGTGGTGCTAGTAGTAGTAGTAGTAGTAGTAGTAATGGAAGTGGTAGTAGTAGTAGTAGTAGTAGTAGTAGTGGTAGTAGTAGTAGTAGTAGTAGTAGTAGTATAGTAGTAGTAGTGGTAGTAGTAGTAGTAGTAGTAGTAGTAGTAGTAGTAGTAGTAGTAGTAGTGGTAGTAGTAGTAGTAGTAGTAGTAGTAGTAGTAGTAGTAGTAGTGGTAGTAGTAGTAGTAGTAGTAGTAGTAGTAGTAGTAGTAGTATAGTAGTAGTAGTAGTAGTAGTAGTAGTAGTAGTAGTAGTAGTAGTAGTAAGTAGTAGTAGTAGTAGTAGTAGTAGTGGTAGTAGTAGTAGTAGTAGCAGTAGTAGTAGTAGTAGTAGTAGTAGTAGTGGTAGTAGTAGTAGTAGTAGTCGTAGTAGTAGTAGTAGTAGTAGTAGTAGTGGTAGTATTTTATTACATTGATTTATATATACATATTGCTCTTTTCTGTGCCGATATATTGCATTTTATAAATTGCATTATTTTATTTTATTCTGTTTTATTCAATTTTTATTCTATTTTTATCTATTTTTATCTTATTTCTATAACTGCTGTCTGTCGTCGGGTTTTGCACATAAGATTTTCACATCACTGCTTTATACTTAGTGTAAACTGTGAAGTGACAATAAACTTGACTTGACTTGACTTGACCTCTAGAACCCTGGACTTCTACCTCTAGACCTATAGACCTATAGACCTCTACCCCTAGACCGCTACCTCTGGACCTCTAGACCTCGACCTCTAGACCTCTACCTCTAGACCTCTACCTCTGGACCTCTACCTCTGGACCTCTAGACCTCTACCTCTAGACCTCGACCTCTGGACCTCTACCGCTGGACCTCTATCTCTAGACCTCTACCTCTAGACCTCTACCCCTAGACCTCTACCTCTAGACCTCTACCTATGGACCTCTACCGCTGGACCTCTACCTCTCGACCTCTACCTCTAGACCTCTACCTCTAGACCTCTACCTCTAGACCTCTACCTCTAGACCTCTACCTCTAGACCTCTACCTCTAGACCTCTACCTCTAGACCTCTACCTCTAGACCTCTACCTCTAGACCTCTACCTCTAGACCTCTACCTCTGGACCTCTACCTCTAGACCTCTACCTCTGGACCTCTACCTCTGGACCTCTACCTCTGGACCTCTACCTCTAGACCTCTACCCCTAGACCTTTACCTCTGGACCTCTACCTCTGGACCTCTACCTCTGGACCAACTTAGAGGCCCACTTAATCTTTCTTCAAATGAGAAATGTCAATATTAATTGATGTAAAGACTTTTAAAGAGAAGATTTATGGAGGCACACATTGTCACACACACACACACACACACACACACACACACACAGTCACACACACACACACACACACACACACACACACACACACAGTCACACACACACGCACACACGTACACGTACACCTACACACACACACACACACACACACACACACACACACACACACACACACACACACACACACACACATAAATCACCCCCACAATCTCACCATCCTCTACATGTGAGAGAGAGAGAGAGAGAGAGAGCTACAGACACAGAGAGAGAGAGAGAGAGAGAGAGAGAGAGAGAGAGAGAGAGAGAGAGAGAGAGAGAGAGAGAGAGAGAGAGAGAGAGAGAGAGAGAGAGAGAGAGAGAGTGGTGGGTGGTGGTGTGTGTGGTGTGTGTGTGTGTGTGTGTGTGTGGTGTGTGTGTGTGGTGTGTGTGTGTGGTGTGTGGTGTGTGTGCGTGCGTGCGTGTGTTGGGGGGGAGGGGTCATTGGTTATGATGAAACACCTTAAAGCTAACCCTTAGCTTACTGGTAGCATCAGAAGCAACAGGTCGGATTACAGTGAATCAAACCCAGAAGAAGAGCTGTACCAGCCTCAATACTCTCTCTCTCTCTCTCTCTCTCTCTCTCTCTCTCTCGCTCTCTCTCTCTCTCTCTCTCTCTCTCTCTCGCTCTCTCTCTCTCTATCTCTCTCTATCTCTCCTCCTCTCCCCCCCCCCCCTCTCTCTCTCTCTCTCTCTCTCTCTCCCCCCCTCTCTCTCTCTCTCGCTCTCTCTCTCTCTCTCCCTCTCTCTCTCTATCTCTCTCTCTCTCTCCCCCCCTCTCTCTCTCTCTCTCTCTCTCTCTCTCTCTCTCTCTCTCTCTCTCTCTCTCTCTCTCTCTCTCTCTCTCTCTCTCTCTCTCTATATATATATATATATATCTATAATTAATAGTTAAAACATAAAATCACACTGAGCTTGACTTTGATGATAAACTTGTCATGACTCATCATTTATAAATTTGTCTCTTTGATTAATTATTCTTCTTAACTCAATACTTCACAACTCAGTAACTGAACAAGAACATTAAACATTAAAATAATAATAATAATAAATAATTGTTTATAAGTTGAGTCTCACAGACCAGATGTTTGAAGATATAAAAGATGGGAAAATATGAACAAAGTATTATTCTATTTGTTAAAGTTTAAGGGAAAAAGAACAATAAGTTGGCAAACAATATGCAACAATATCTACATATCTATAATATGTAATCTACTACAAGGAAGGAGCCGGGAAGTGTGTCCTGAAGAGATGGGTTTGCAGTCCTGACCTCCGTGGGGAGTTTGTTCCTCCACTAGGGGCCACAGGACGGAGAAGAGCCGTGACCGTAGATCGGCCCTCAGGGGCCCCTAAGTGAGGGGGCAAGCAGACGGCCCGAAGAAGCCGAGGGAAGTGGACGGGTTGGGATGTAGGCCTTGACCATTGCCTGGAGGTAGGATGGAGCAGTACCTTTTACTGCCCTGTAGGCACCAAGGTCTTGAACTGGATGGAGCAGCTACAGGGAGCCAGTGTAGAGACTGAAGGAGGGTAGATGTGTGGGAGAACTTGGGTCGGTTGAACACCAGGCGAGCTGCAGCTTTCTGAATGAGCTCCAGGGTTCTGATGGCAGATGTCGGGGCGCCAGCAAGGAGGGAGTTGCAGTAGTCCAGCCTGGAGATGACAAGAGCCTGGATGAGCACCTGGCAGCCTTTCAGTAAGGAAAGGCCGAAGCCTCCTGATGTTGTAGAGGAGGAATCTGCAGGAGCGTGTCACCGATGCCGAGAACGACAGTTGGTCGTCCAGGGGCACACCCAGATTCCTTGCGGTCCGAGTAGGTGTCACCACAGCATCATCCATGGTGACAGCCAGGTCTCGGTGGGGACACTAGCTCAGTCTCCAGGTTGAGCTTTAGGTGGTGCATCGACATCCACTTTGAGATGTCTGCTGAGCACGCGGCAAGACGTGTTTCCACATGCATGTCCGAGGGGGGAAACAACAAGACCAGTTGGGTGTGGTCAGCATAGCAGTGGTAGGATAAGTGTTCATAGTCACTTTATTGTTATTTTGATTGTGTACAGTATGTTATAGTATAGTGTTGATTAGTATAGTATAGTATATATTAGTACAGTACACAGTATAACACATAGTGTTATACTGTAGGAGGGAATGGGGAGGAGGGTTTATTGGACGTCTAGAATGTTGATGATAAAAGGATGAGAGCCTTCTGTCATGGATGTTGATCCAGCAGGTTGGAGGCTGTTTGAGAGGCTGGAGGCTGGAGGCTGCCTCTCTGTTGGTCACGCGTGTTCTGATGGTCCGTGTCATCACACCAGACAGACTCTTCCATCCTTCAGACGCTCCACTACAGATCCTCATTTTTAGGATTATTTCATTGTGATTAATAATTAAACGGAGCTTCATGATCGCTGCAACCAACAAGATTTCAAGATAAACATCAACACAACAATTACCTGTTAAGTATCTCTGTTCAAAATCAATACTAGTATATTATACACACACCACACACACACACACACACACACACACACACACACACACACACACACAGACAAACAACAGAGATACTAATCTAATATTAATTATATGTGTCTCCCATCACTAAAGTTGATTACTTTTTGTAATCAAATGACAGAGTGGAGGGAAGGTAAACTATGAGAACCTCCTCCACCTCTTCTCCTCCTCCCCCTCTCCTCCTCCCCCTCTCCTCCACCTCTTCTCCTCCTCCCCCTCTCCTCCTCCCCCTCTCCTCCACCTCTTCTCCTCCTCCCCCTCTCCTCCTCCCCTCTCCTCCTCCACCTCTCCTCCCCTCTCCTCTCCTCCTCCCCTCTCCTCCACCTCTCTCCTCCTCCACCTCTCCTCCTCCACCTCTCCTCCCCCTCTCCTCCACCTCTTCTCCTCCTCCCCCTCTCCTCCTCCACCTCTCCTCCCCTCTCCTCCACCTCTTCTCCTCCTCCCCCTCTCCTCCTCCCCCTCTCCTCCACCTCTCCTCCCCCTCTCCTCCTCCACCTCTCCTCCACCTCTCCTCCACCTCTCCTCTCCTCCTCCCCCTCCTCCTCCACCTCTCCTCCTCCTCCCCCTCTCCTCCTCCACCTCTCCTCCCCCTCTCCTCCACCTCTCCTCCCACCTCTCCTCCCCTCCTCCCCTCCTCCCCCCCCTCCTCCTCCACCTCTCCTCCCCCTCTCCTCCTCCACCTCTCCTCCACCTCTCCTCCTCCACCTCTCCTCCACCGCTCCTCCACCTCTCCTCCCCCTCTCCTCCTCCACCTCTCCTCCCCCTCTCCTCCTCCACCTCTCCTCCACCTCTCCTCCTCCCCCCTCCTCCTCCACCTCTCCTCCACCTCTCCTCCCCCTCTCCTCCTCCACCTCTCTTCCACCTCTCCTCCTCCACCTCTCCTCCACCTCTCCTCCACCTCTCCTCCCCCTCTCCTCCTCCACCTCTCCTCCTCCACCTCTCCTCGCCCTCTCCTCCTCCACCTCTCTCCTCCACCTCTCCTCCTCCACCTCTCCTCCCCCTCTCCTCCTCCACCTCTCCTCCACCTCTCCTCCACCTCTCCTCCTCCACCTCTCCTCCACCTCTCCTCTCCTCCTCCCCCTCTCCTCCACCTCTTCTCCTCCTCCCCCTCTCCTCCCCCCTCTCCTCCCCCTCTCCTCCTCCCCCTCTCCTCCTCCCACCTCTCCTCCACCTCTCCTCCACCTCTCCTCTCCTCCTCCCCCTCTCCTCCACCTCTCCTCCCCCTCTCCTCCTCCACCTCTCCTCCACCTCTCCTCCACCTCTCCTCTCCTCCTCCCCCTCTCCTCCACCTCTTCTCCTCCTCCCCCTCTCCTCCTCCACCTCTCCTCCCCCTCTCCTCCACCTCTCCTCCTCCACCTCTCCTCCCCTCTCCCCCCTCTCCTCCTCCCCCCTCCTCCTCCACCTCTCCTCCCCCTCTCCTCCTCCACCTCTCCTCCACCTCTCCTCCTCCACCTCTCCTCCACCGCTCCTCCACCTCTCCTCCCCCTCTCCTCCTCCACCTCTCCTCCCCCTCTCCTCCTCCACCTCTCCTCCACCTCTCCTCCTCCCCCCTCCTCCTCCACCTCTCCTCCACCTCTCCTCCCCCTCTCCTCCTCCACCTCTCCTCCACCTCTCCTCCACCTCTCCTCCCCCTCTCCTCCTCCACCTCT
>CM051013.1:26016777-26044277 GCA_027704905.1 Muraenolepis orangiensis | reverse complement strand
GAACAGAACACCGGCGTACCAACTGGACGGAGAGCCATGGAGCTCACACTACAAGACGCTGAACGACGGCATTCTGAGAACATTTAAATCAAGTGTAAAATCGGTTCAAAGATCATGAAAAACTTTCATTCCTTTCTCTTCTGGACCCTCAGCAGTTCACCAGCTACATGTAACCCGGTCATAAAGCAGTGATCAGCTTTATGACTGGGTAATCGATCCATTGATAACCCGGTCAAAAAGCAGTGATCAGCTTTATGACCGGGTTATCAATCCATTGATAACCCGGTCATAAAGCTGATCACTGCTTTATGACCGGGTTATCGATCCATTGATAACCCGGTCATAAAGCAGTGATCAGCTTTATGACCGGGTTATCGATCCATTGATAACCCGGTCATAAAGCAGTGATCAGCTTTATGACCGGGTTATCGATCCATTGATAACCCGGTCATAAAGCAGTGATCAGCTTTATGACCGGGTTATCGATCCATTGATAACCCGGTCATAAAGCAGTGATCAGCTTTATGACCCGGTTATCGATCCATTGATAACCCGGTCATAAAGCAGTGATCAGCTTTATGACCCGGTTATCGATCCATTGATAACCCGGTCATAAAGCTGTGATCAGCTTTATGACCGGGTTATCGATCCATTGATAACCCGGTCATAAAGCAGTGATCAGCTTTATGGTTTAGGTTATCGATCCATCCAGAAGGACAGGAGAATGGATTTGGTGTTTAAGTGAACATCATTGGTGAGTGAGACTCATTTGTCTTTGCTGGTTTTGTCTCAGTGTTGCATCTCATTGAGCACACCCACACACACACACACACACACACACACACACACACAGACACGCACGCACACACACACACACACACGCACACACGCACACACGTACACACGCACACACGCACGCACGCACGCACGCACGCACGCACGCACGCAGCACGCACGCACGCACGCACGCACGCACGCACGCACGCACGCACGCACGCACCACACACACACACACACACACACACACACAGACAGTCTGGGTTTAACATTGTGAACATTTCTGAGCAGATCTAGGGACTATTTATTAGTATTTATATATTTGTGTGTTAGGATGTCAGTACATCTTCTTGTGTCAGCAGGACAATACATCACACAGGGGGAGACAGGAGGTGTGTGTGTGTGTGTGTGTGTCTGTGCGTGTGTGTGTGTGTGTGTGTGTGTGTGTGTGTGTGTGTGTGTGTGTGTGTGTGTGTGTGTGTGTGTGTTTGACATACACTGGTAGTAGAAGCACTACTTCTATGAATAATATATATTATACCCTAATATTCAAGATAAAGTAATATGATGGTTTAACATCAGTACACATGCATATTAAACCACCCATTATGAGCCTGCTTCATTTACATATTAATATTAATTATAATAATAATAACTACAGTAATAATATAGTGTGTGAGGGCTCAGGTATAATTATATTACTATTCAGTCACAGTCCATCGTGCTGGACTCATGAAGGGTTAGTCGGATTCAGAGAAGAACTTCTGATCAGTCCTACTGTGTTATAGTAGAACTTCTGATCAGTCCTACTGTGTTATAGTAGAACTTCTGATCAGTCCTACTGTGTTATAGTAGAACTTCTGATCAGTCCTACTGTGTTCTAGTAGAACATCTGAGTGGAGATGGCAGAGGAAGCTTCCAGAAGGGGATTCTGTGTCTCCAGTGGTCATGTGATTCAGTTGAACCCTTCAGACTCAGCTCAGAGCGCCGTGTGCAGACAGGAGGGTTCCAGTAGAAGAAAGTGAAAACCCAGACTGTAGATTACAAATCCACCCCTTACCCTTTGTGTTAGGGTTACATAGCACACTCCTTACCCTGTGTGTTAGGGTTACATAGCACACCCCTTACCCTTTGTGTTAGGGTTACATAGCACACCCCTTACCCTGTGTGTTAGGGTTACATAGTACACCCCTTACCCTGTGTGTTAGGGTTACATAGCACACCCCTTACCCTGTGTGTTAGGGTTACATAGTACACCCCTTACCCTGTGTGTTAGGGTTACATAGCACACCCCTTACCCTTTGTGTTAGGGTTACATAGTACACCCCTTACCCTGTGTGTTAGGGTAACATAGTACACCCCTTACCCTGTGTGTTAGGGTTACATAGTACACCCCTTACCCTGTGTGTTACGGTTACATAGCACACCCCTTACCCTTTGTGTTAGGGTTACATAGCACACTCCTTACCCTGTGTGTTAGGGTTACATAGTACACCCCTTACCCTGTGTGTTAGGGTTACATAGTACACCCCTTACCCTGTGTGTTAGGGTTACATAGTACACCCCTTACCCTGTGTGTTAGGGTTACATAGTACACCCCTTACCCTGTGTGTTAGGATTACATAGTACACCCCTTACCCTGTGTTAGGGTTACATAGTACACCCCTTACCCTGTGTTAGGGTTACATAGCACACCCCTTACCCTGTGTGTTAGGGTTACATAGTACACCCCTTACCCTGTGTGTTAGGGTTACATAGTACACCCCTTACCCTGTGTTAGGGTTACATAGTACACCCCTTACCCTGTGTGTTAGGGTTACATAGTACACCCCTTACCCTGTGTGTTAGGGTTACATAGTACACCCCTTACCCTGTGTGTTAGGATTACATAGTACACCCCTTACCCTGTGTTAGGGTTACATAGTACACCCCTTACCCTGTGTTAGGGTTACATAGCACACCCCTTACCCTGTGTGTTAGGGTTACATAGTACACCCCTTACCCTGTGTGTTAGGGTTACATAGCACACCCCTTACCCTTGTGTTAGGGTTACATAGTACACCCCTTACCCTGTGTGTTAGGGTTACATAGTACACCCCTTACCCTGTGTGTTAGGGTTACATAGTACACCCCTTACCCTGTGTGTTAGGGTTACATAGTACACCCCTTACCCTGTGTGTTAGGGTTACATAGTACACCCTTACCCTGTGTGTTAGGGTTACATAGTACACCCCTTACCCTGTGTGTTAGGGTTACATAGTACACCCCTTACCCTGTGTGTTAGGGTTACATAGTACACCCCTTACCCTGTGTGTTAGGGTTACATAGTACACCCCTTACCCTGTGTGTTAGGTTACATAGTACACCCCTTACCCTGTGTTAGGGTTACATAGTACACCCCTTACCCTGTGTTAGGGTTACATAGCACACCCCTTACCCTGTGTGTTAGGGTTACATAGTACACCCCTTACCCTGTGTGTTAGGGTTACATAGTACACCCCTTACCCTGTGTTGGGGTTACGTAGTACACCCCTTACCCTGTGTGTTAGGGTTACATAGTACACCCCGTACCCTGTGTGTTAGGGTTACATAGTACACCCCTTACCCTGTGTGTTAGGATTACATAGTACACCCCTTACCCTGTGTTAGGGTTACATAGTACACCCCTTACCCTGTGTTAGGGTTACATAGCACACCCCTTACCCTGTGTGTTAGGGTTACATAGTACACCCCTTACCCTGTGTGTTAGGGTTACATAGCACACCCCTTACCCTTTGTGTTTGGGTTACATAGTACACCCCTTACCCTGTGTGTTAGGGTTACATAGTACACCCCTTACCCTGTGTGTTCGGGTTACATAGCACACCCCTTACCCTGTGTTAGGGTTACATAGTACACCCCTTACCCTCTGTGTTAGGGTTACATAGTACACCCCTTACCCTCTGTGTTAGGGTTACATAGTACACCCCTTACCCTGTGTGTTAGGGTTACATAGTACACCCCTTACCCTGTGTGTTAGGGTTACATAGTACACCCCTTACCCTGTGTGTTAGGGTTACATAGCACACCCCTTACCCTGTGTGTTAGGGTTACATAGTACACCCCTTACCCTGTGTGTTAGGGTTACATAGTACACCCCTTACTCTGTGTGTTAGGATTTTCATACAACAGTACAAATTTCATTTGAAAAAACGTTAAAATCATAATGTGACATTTTGTGGAAAACAACTACTGTGAAATACTCATTACTATAGGAACTACTTTACTCATTACGATAGGAACTACTTTACTCATTAATATAGGAACTACTTTACTCATTACTATAGGAACTACTTTACTCATTACTATAGGAACTACTTTACTCATTAATATAGGAACTACTTTACTCATTAATATAGGAATTATTTTACTCATTACTATAGGAACTACTTTACGCATTAACTATAGGAACTACTTTACTCATTAATATAGGAATTACTTTACTCATTAATATAGTAATTACTTTACTCATTAATATAGGAACTACTTTACTCTTTAATATAGGAACTACTTTACTCATTAATATAGGAACTACTTTACTCATTAATATAGGAACTACTTTACTCATTAATATAGGAACTACTTTACTCATTACTATAGGAACTACTTTACTCATTACTATAGGAACTACTTTACTCATTACTATAGGAACTACTTTACTCATTAATATAGGAATTACTTTACTCATTAATATAGGAACTACTTTACTCATTAATATAGGAACTACTTTACTCATTAATATAGGAATTACTTTACTCATTAATATAGGAATTACTTTACTCATTAATATAGGAACTACTTTACTCATTAATATAGGAACTACTTTACTCATTAATATAGGAATTACTTTACTCATTAATATAGGAATTACTTTACTCATTAATATAGGAACTACTTTACTCATTAATATAGGAATTACTCATTAATTAGGAACTACTTTACTCATTAATATAGGAACTACTTTACTCATTACTATAGGAACTACTTTACTCATTAATATAGGAATTACTTTACTCATTAATATAGGAACTACTTTACTCATTAATATAGGAACTACTTTACTCATTAATATAGGAATTACTTTACTCATTAATATAGGAATTACTTTACTCTTTAATATAGGAACTACTTTACTCATTAATATAGGAATTACTTTACTCATTAATATAGGAATTACTTTACTCATTAATATAGGAATTACTTTACTCATTAATATAGGAACTACTTTACTCATTAATATAGGAATTACTCATTAATTTAGGAATTACTTTACTCATTAATATAGGAATTACTTTACTCATTAATATAGGAATTACTTTACTCATTAATATAGGAATTACTTTACTCATTAATATAGGAACTACTTTACTCATTAATATAGGAACTACTTTACTCATTAATATAGGAATTACTTTACTCATTAATATAGGAATTACTTTACTCATGAATTAAGGAATTACTTAACTCATGAATTAAGGAATTACTTTACTCATTAATATAGGAGCAGCAGAGACGGGCTAATCAAAAGACGCACTAAACACCTTCCATTGATTAAGACTTAAGGGAGCTACATAGAGCTCTGTGTAGCTCCATGGAGCTCTATGGAGCTCCATGTAGCTACATAGAGCTACATAGAGCCATCCATCTGAGCCTCCATAGAGCTCTATGTAGCTACTCATAGAGCCCTCTCTAAAGTTCTGTCTCCCCCCTCTCCCCCACTCCCCTCTCTAAAGCTCTGTCTCCCCCCTCTCCCCCACCCCCTTCCTCTCCTTCCCTCCCTCCCTCCCTGCTCCCTGAAGGGTGAGGCTGTGTTTCCCTCTCAGTCTCAGAGGTTAAACCGCTCCTTAAGGAACACTGGAACCCAATCAGAAGCCAATTAACCAATCAATACTTCTTTAGAGCGGGGAGACACAGTCACTGCTCAATGATCCTCCTCTCTGCTCCTCCCTGCTCCTCCCTGCTCCTCCTCCCTCTACACCTCCCTGCTCCTCCTCTCTCTCTACACCTCCCTGCTCCTCCTCTCTCTCTACTCCTCCCTGCTCCTCCTCCCTCTACACCTCCCTGCTCCTCCTCTCTCTCTACACCTCCCTGCTCCTCCTCTCCCTCTACACCTCCCTGCTCCTCCTCCTCTCTCTACACCTCCCTGCTCCTCCTCCCTCTACACCTCCCTGCTCCTCCTCTCTCTACACCTCCCTGCTCCTCCTCCTCTCTCTACACCTCCCTACTCATCCTCTCTCTCTACACCTCCCTGATCCTCCTCCTCTCTCTACACCTCCCTGCTCCTCCTCCTCTCTCTACTCCTCCCTGTTCCTCCTCCCTCTACACCTCCCTGCTCCTCCTCCCTCTCTACTTCTCCCTGCTCCTCCACTCCCTCTACACCTCCCTGTTCCTCCTCTCTCTCTCTCTACACCTCCCTGCTCCTCCTCTCTCTACTCCTCCCTGCTCCTCCTCTCTCTCTACACCTCCCTGCTCCTCCTCTCTCTCTACTCCTCCCTGCTGCTCCTCCCTCTACACCTCCCTGTTCCTCCTCCCTCTACACCTCCCTGCTCCTCCTCTCTCTACACCTCCCTGCTCCTCCTCTCTCGACACCTCCCTGCTCCTCCTCTCTCTCTACACCTCCCTGCTCCTCCTCCCTCTACACCTCCCTGCTCCTCCTCTCTCTACACCTCCCTGCTCCTCCTCTCTCTCTACACCTCCCTGCTCCTCCTCCCTCTACACCTCCCTGCTCCTCCTCTCTCTACTCCTCCCTGCTCCTCCTCCTCCCTCTACACCTCCCTGCTCCTCCTCTCTCTCTACTCCTCCCTGCTCCTCCTCTCTCTACACCTCCCTGCTCCTCCTCTCTCTCTACACCTCCCTGCTCCTCCTCTCTCTCTACTCCTCCCTGCTCCTCCTCCTCCCTCTACACCTCCCTGCTCCTCCTCCCTCTACACCTCCCTGCTCCTCCTCTCTCTACACCTCCCTGCTCCTACTCTCTCTCTACTCCTCCCTGCTCCTCCTCTCTCTACACCTCCCTGCTCCTCCTCTCTCTACTCCTCCCTGCTCCTCCTCCTCCCTCTACACCTCCCTGCTCCTCCTCTCTCTCTACTCCTCCCTGCTCCTCCTCTCTCTACACCTCCCTGCTCCTCCTCTCTCTCTACACCTCCCTGCTCCTCCTCTCTCTCTACTCCTCCCTGCTCCTCCTCCTCCCTCTACACCTCCCTGCTCCTCCTCCCTCTACACCTCCCTGCTCCTCCTCTCTCTACACCTCCCTGCTCCTACTCTCTCTCTACACCTCCCTGCTCCTCCTCTCTCTCTACACCTCCCTGCTCCTCCTCTCTCTACACCTCCCTGCTCCTCCTCTCTCTACTCCTCCCTGCTCCTCCTCCCTATACTCCTCCCTGCTCCTCCTCTCTCTCTACACCTCCCTGCTCCTCCTCTCTCTACACCTCCCTACTCCTCCTCTCTCTACACCTCCCTGCTCCTCCTCTCTCTCTACTCCTCCCTGCTCCTCCTCCCTCTACACCTCCCTGCTCCTCCTCTCTCTTAACTCCTCCCTGCTCCTCCTCCCTCTCTACTCCTCCTCCTCCCTCTCTACTCCTCCCTGCTCCTCCTCCCTCTCTACTCCTCCCTGCTCCTCCTCTCTCTCTAAACCTCCCTGCTCCTCCTCCCTCTACTCCTTCCTGCTCCTCCTCTCTCTCTACACCTCCCTGCTCCTCCTCTCTCTCAACTCCTCCCTGCTCCTCTCTCTCACTCTCCTGCTACTCCTCCCTGCTCCCTCCCTCCTCTCTCTCTACTCCTCCCTAATCCTCCTCCCTCTCTACTCCTCCCTGCTCCTCCTCTCTCTCAACTCCTCCCTGCTCCTCCTCCCTCTCTACTCCTCCCTGCTCCTCCTCTCTCTCTACACCTCCCTGCTCCTCCTCCCTCTACACCTCCCTGCTCCTCCTCTCTCTCTACACCTCCCTGCTCCTCCTCTCTACTCCTCCTGCTCTCCTCTCTCCACCTCCTGCTCCTCTCTCTCTACCTCCCTGCTCCTCCTCCTCTACTCCTCCCTGCTCCTCTCTCTCTACTCCTCCCTGCTCCTCCTCTCTCTCTACACCTCCCTGCTCCTCCTCCCTCTACACCTCCCTGCTCCTCCTCTCTCTCTACACCTCCCTGCTCCTCCTCTCTCTACTCCTCCCTGCTCCTCCTCTCTCTCTACACCTCCCTGCTCCTCCTCTCTCTCTACTCCTCCCTGCTCCTCCTCTCTCTACACCTCCCTGCTCCTCCTCCCTCTACACCTCCCTGCTCCTCCTCCCTCTACTCCTCCCTGCTCCTCCTCCCTCTACTCCTCCCTGCTCCTCCTCCCTCTACACCTCCCTGCTCCTCCTCCTCTCTCTACTCCAGCTCCCTGCTCCTCCTCTCTCTCTACTCCTCCCTGCTCCTCCTCTCTTTCTACTCCTCCCTGCTCCTCCTCCCTCTTCTCCTCCCTGCTCCTCCTCTCTCTCTACACCTCCCTGCTCCTCCTCCTCTCTCTACTCCTCCCTGCTCCTCCTCTCCTCTACTCCTCCCTGCTCCTCCTCTCTCTCTACACCTCCCTGCTCCTCCTCCTCTCTCTACTCCTCCCTGCTCCTCCTCTCTCTACACCTCCCTGCTCCCCTCTCCTCTACACCTCCCTGCTCCTCCTCCCTTACACCTCCCTGCTCCTCCTCTCTCTCTACTCCTCCCTGCTCCTCCTCCCTCTACACCTCCCTGCTCCTCCTCTCTCTCTACTCCTCCCTGCTCCTCCTCCTCTCTACACCTCCCTGCTCCTCCTCCCTCTACACCTCCCTGCTCCTCCTCTCTCTCTACGCCTCCCTGCTCCTCCTCCCTCTACACCTCCCTGCTCCTCCTCTCTCTCTACACCCCCCTGCTCCTCCCTCTCTACACCTCCATGCTCCTCCTCTCTCTACACCTCCCTGCTCCTCTCTCTCTACACCTCCCTGCTCCTCCTCCCTCTACTCCTCCCTGCTCCTCCTCTCTCTACACCTCCCTGCTCCTCCTCTCTCTCTACTCCTCCCTGCTCCTCCTCTCTCTCTACACCTCCCTGCTCCTCCTCCCTCTACTCCTCCCTGCTCCTCCTCTCTCTACTCCTCCCTGCTCCTCCTCTCTCTCTACACCTCCCTGCTCCTCCTCTCTCTACACCTCCCTGCTCCTCCTCTCTCTACACCTCCCTGCTCCTCCTCCCTCTACACCTCCCTGCTCCTCCTCTCTCTCTACTCCTCCCTGCTCCTCCTCCTCTCTCTACACCTCCCTGCTCCTCCTCCCTCTACTCCTCCCTGCTCCTCCTCTCTCTACTCCTCCCTGCTCCTCCTCTCTCTCGACACCTCCCTGCTCCTCCTCCTCTACACCTCCCTGCACCTCCTCTCTCTCTACACCTCCCTGCTCCTCCTCTCTCTCTACACCTCCCTGCTCCTCCTCTCTCCTACTCCTCCCTGCTCCTCCTCTCTCTCTACACCTCCCTGCTCCTCCTCCCTCTACACCTCCCTGCTCCTCCTCTCCCTCTACACCTCCCTGCTCCTCCTCCTCTCTCTACTCCTCCCTGCTCCTCTCCTGCTCTCTCTACTCCTCCCTGCTCCTCCTCTCCCTCTCCACCTCCCTGCTCCTCCTCCCTCTACACCTCCCTGCTCCTCCTCTCTCTCTACTCCTCCCTGCTCCTCCTCCCTCTACACCTCCCTGCTCCTCCTCTCTCTCTACACCTCCCTGCTCCTCCTCTCCTCTACACCTCCCTGCTCCTCCTCCTCTCTACACCTCCCTGCTCCTCCTCTCTCTCTACTCCTCCCTGCTCCTCCTCCCTCTACACCTCCCTGCTCCTCCTCTCTCTCTACACCTCCCTGCTCCTCCTCTCTCTCTACTCCTCCCTGCTCCTCCTCTCTCTCTACCCTCCCTGCTCCTCCTCCTCTCTACACCTCCCTGCTCCTCCTCTCTCTCTACACCTCCCTGCTCCTCCTCTCTCTCTACTCCTCCCTGCTCCTCCTCCTCTACCCTCCCTGCTCCTCCTCCTCTACACCTCCCTGCTCCTCCTCTCTCTACTCCTCCCTGCTCCTCCTCCTCTCACCTCCCTGCTCCTCTCTCTCTACTCCTCCCTGCTCCTCCTCTCTCTACACCTCCCTGCTCCTCCTCCTCTCTACACCTCCCTGCTCCTCCTCCCTCTACCCTCCTGCTCCTCCCTTACACCTCCCTGCTCCTCCTCTCTCTCTACTCCTCCCTGCTCCTCCTCCCTCTACACCTCCCTGCTCCTCCTCTCTCTACACCTCCCTGCTCCTCCTCTCTCTCTACTCCTCCCTGCTCCTCCTCTCCTCTACACCTCCCTGCTCCTCCTCCTCTCTACACCTCCCTGCTCCTCCTCCCTCTACACCTCCCTGCTCCTCCTCTCTCTCTACACCTCCCTGCTCCTCCTCTCTCTACACCTCCCTGCTCCTCCTCTCTCTCTACACCTCCCTGCTCCTCCTCTCTCTACACCTCCCTGCTCCTCCTCCCTCTACTCCTCCCTGCTCCTCCTCTCTCTCTACCCTCCCTGCTCCTCCTCTCTCTACTCCTCCCTGCTCCTCCTCTCTCTCTACACCTCCCTGCTCCTCCTCCCTCTACTCCTCCCTGCTCCTCCTCTCTCTACTCCTCCCTGCTCCTCCTCTCTCTCTACACCTCCCTGCTCCTCCTCCCTCTACACCTCCCTGCTCCTCCTCTCTCTACACCTCCCTGCTCCTCCTCTCTCTCTACTCCTCCCTGCTCCTCCTCTCTCTCTACACCTCCCTGCTCCTCCTCCCTCTACACCTCCCTGCTCCTCCTCTCTCTCTACACCTCCCTGCTCCTCCTCTCTCTCTACACCTCCCTGCTCCTCCTCTCTCTCTACACCTCCCTGCTCCTCCTCTCTCTACACCTCCCTGCTCCTCCTCCCTCTACACCTCCCTGCTCCTCCTCTCTCTACACCTCCCTGCTCCTCCTCCCTCTACACCTCCCTGCTCCTCCTCCCTCTACACCTCCCTGCTCCTCCTCCTCTCTACACCTCCCTGCTCCTCCTCTCTCTCTACACCTCCCTGCTCCTCTCTCTCTCTACACCTCCCTGCTCCTCCTCTCTCTCTACTCCTCCCTGCTCCTCCTCTCTCTCTACACCTCCCTGCTCCTCCTCCCTCTACACCTCCCTGCTCCTCCTCTCTCTCTACTCCTCCCTGCTCCTCCTCCTCTCTACACCTCCCTGCTCCTCCTCTCTCTCTACTCCTCCCTGCTCCTCCTCCCTCTCTACTCCTCCCTGCTCCTCCTCTCTCTCTACTCCTCCCTGCTCCTCCTCTCTCTCTACTCCTCCCTGCTCCTCCTCCCTCTACTCCTCCCTGCTCCTCCTCTCTCTCTACTCCTCCCTGCTCCTCCTCTCTCTCTACACCTCCCTGCTCCTCCTCCCTCTACACCTCCCTGCTCCTCCTCTCTCTCTACACCTCCCTGCTCCTCCTCTCTCTCTACTCCTCCCTGCTCCTCCTCTCTCTCTACACCTCCCTGCTCCTCCTCTCTCTCTACTCCTCCCTGCTCCTCCTCTCTCTACACCTCCCTGCTCCTCCTCCCTCTACACCTCCCTGCTCCTCCTCCTCTCTACTCCTCCCTGCTCCTCCTCTCTCTCTACTCCTCCCTGCTCCTCCTCTCCTCTACACCTCCCTGCTCCTCCTCTCTCTCTACTCCTCCCTGCTCCTCCTCCCTCTACACCTCCCTGCTCCTCCTCTCTCTCTACTCCTCCCTGCTCCTCCTCTCTCTCTACACCTCCCTGCTCCTCCTCTCTCTCTACACCTCCCTGCTCCTCCTCTCTCTCTACTCCTCCCTGCTCCTCCTCTCTCTACACCTCCCTGCTCCTCCTCCCTCTACTCCTCCCTGCTCCTCCTCTCTCTCTACACCTCCCTGCTCCTCCTCTCTCTCTACTCCTCCCTGCTCCTCCTCTCCTCTACTCCTCCCTGCTCCTCCTCTCTCTCTACACCTCCCTGCTCCTCCTCTCTCTCTACTCCTCCCTGCTCCTCCTCTCTCTACACCTCCCTGCTCCTCCTCTCTCTCTACACCTCCCTGCTCCTCCTCTCTCTACACCTCCCTGCTCCTCCTCTCTCTCTACACCTCCCTGCTCCTCTCTCTCTACACCTCCCTGCTCCTCCTCCTCTACTCCTCCCTGCTCCTCCTCTCTCTCTACTCCTCCCTGCTCCTCCTCTCTCTCTACACCTCCCTGCTCCTCCTCCCTCTACACCTCCCTGCTCCTCCTCTCTCTCTACACCTCCCTGCTCCTCCTCTCTCTCTACTCCTCCCTGCTCCTCCTCTCTCTCTACACCTCCCTGCTCCTCCTCTCTCTCTACTCCTCCCTGCTCCTCCTCTCTCTACACCTCCCTGCTCCTCCTCCCTCTACACCTCCCTGCTCCTCCTCCCTCTACTCCTCCCTGCTCCTCCTCCCTCTACACCTCCCTGCTCCTCCTCCTCTCTCTACTCCAGCTCCCTGCTCCTCCTCTCTCTCTACTCCTCCCTGCTCCTCCTCTCTTTCTACTCCTCCCTGCTCCTCCTCCCTCTTCTCCTCCCTGCTCCTCCTCTCTCTCTACACCTCCCTGCTCCTCCTCCTCTCTCTACTCCTCCCTGCTCCTCCTGCTCCCTCTACTCCTCCCTGCTCCTCCTCTCTCTCTACACCTCCCTGCTCCTCCTCCTCTCTCTACTCCTCCCTGCTCCTCCTCTCTCTACACCTCCCTGCTCCTCCTCTCCTCTACACCTCCCTGCTCCTCCTCCCTCTACACCTCCCTGCTCCTCCTCTCTCTCTACGCCTCCCTGCTCCTCCTCCCTCTACACCTCCCTGCTCCTCCTCTCTCTCTACACCCCCCTGCTCCTCCCCTCTCTACACCTCCATGCTCCTCCTCTCTCTCTACACCTCCCTGCTCCTCTCTCTCTACACCTCCCTGCTCCTCCTCCCTCTACTCCTCCCTGCTCCTCCTCTCTCTACACCTCCCTGCTCCTCCTCTCTCTCTACTCCTCCCTGCTCCTCCTCTCTCTCTACACCTCCCTGCTCCTCCTCCCTCTACTCCTCCCTGCTCCTCCTCTCTCTACTCCTCCCTGCTCCTCCTCTCTCTCTACACCTCCCTGCTCCTCCTCTCTCTACACCTCCCTGCTCCTCCTCTCTCTACACCTCCCTGCTCCTCCTCCCTCTACACCTCCCTGCTCCTCCTCTCTCTCTACTCCTCCCTGCTCCTCCTCCTCTCTCTACACCTCCCTGCTCCTCCTCCCTCTACTCCTCCCTGCTCCTCCTCTCTCTACTCCTCCCTGCTCCTCCTCTCTCGACACCTCCCTGCTCCTCCTCCCTCTACACCTCCCTGCACCTCCTCTCTCTCTACACCTCCCTGCTCCTCCTCTCTCTCTACACCTCCCTGCTCCTCCTCTCTCACTACTCCTCCCTGCTCCTCCTCTCTCTCTACACCTCCCTGCTCCTCCTCCCTCTACACCTCCCTGCTCCTCCTCTCCCTCTACACCTCCCTGCTCCTCCTCCTCTCTCTACTCCTCCCTGCTCCTCTCCTGCTCGCTCTACTCCTCCCTGCTCCTCCTCTCCCTCTCCACCTCCCTGCTCCTCCTCCCTCTACACCTCCCTGCTCCTCCTCTCTCTCTACTCCTCCCTGCTCCTCCTCCCTCTACACCTCCCTGCTCCTCCTCCTCTCTCTACTCCTCCCTGCTCCTCCTCTCCCTCTACACCTCCCTGCTCCTCCTCTCTCTCTACACCTCCCTGCTCCTCCTCTCTCTCTACTCCTCCCTGCTCCTCCTCCCTCTACACCTCCCTGCTCCTCCTCCTCTCTCTACTCCAGCTCCCTGCTCCTCCTCTCTCTCTACTCCTCCATGCTCCTCCTCTCTCTCTACTCCTCCCTGCTCCTCCTCTCTCTCTACACCTCCCTGCTCCTCCTCCCTCTTCTCCTCCCTGCTCCTCCTCTCTCTCTACACCTCCCTGCTCCTCCTCCTCTCTCTACTCCTCCCTGCTCCTCCTGCTCCCTCTACTCCTCCCTGCTCCTCCTCTCTCTCTACACCTCCCTGCTCCTCCTCCTCTCTCTACTCCTCCCTGCTCCTCCTCTCTCTACACCTCCCTGCTCCCCCTCTCTCTCTACACCTCCCTGCTCCTCCTCTCTCTACACCTCCCTGCTCCTCCTCTCTCTCGACACCTCCCTGCTCCTCTCTCTCTACACCTCCCTGCTCCTCCTCCCTCTACTCCTCCCTGCTCCTCCTCTCTCTACACCTCCCTGCTCCTCCTCTCTCTCTACTCCTCCCTGCTCCTCCTCTCTCTCTACACCTCCCTGCTCCTCCTCCCTGTACTCCTCCCTGCTCCTCCTCTCCCTCTACTCCTCCCTACTCCTCCTCTCTCTACTCCTCCCTGCTCCTCCTCTCTCTACACCTCCCTGCTCCCCCTCTCTCTCTACACCTCCCTGCTCCTCCTCTCTCTACACCTCCCTGCTCCTCCTCTCTCTCGACACCTCCCTGCTCCTCTCTCTCTACACCTCCCTGCTCCTCCTCCCTCTACTCCTCCCTGCTCCTCCTCTCTCTACACCTCCCTGCTCCTCCTCTCTCTCTACTCCTCCCTGCTCCTCCTCTCTCTCTACACCTCCCTGCTCCTCCTCCCTGTACTCCTCCCTGCTCCTCCTCTCCCTCTACTCCTCCCTGCTCCTCCTCTCTCTCTACTCCTCCCTGTTCCTCCTCTGTCTCGTTACAACTCACTAATTAATGATTACATGCATTTCTCTCTCTCTCTCTCTCTCTCTCTCCTCTCTCTCTCTCTCTCTCTCTCTCTCTCTCTCAAAATGGTGAAACATTGATTTTCTTTGTGTGTAACAAAGCGTTTGTAAAAATAATCGTTAAAACTAGAGCAGACGGTGAGGTGACAGTCTAGTATACAGTATACTGTATACTATATACTGTATACTGTATACTATATACAGTATACAGTATACTGTATACAGTATATAGTATACAGTATATAGTATACAGTATACAGTACATAGTATATAGTATATAGTATACAGTATATAGTATACAGTATACAGTATACAGTATACAGTATATAGTATACAGTATACAGTATATAGTATATAGTATATAGTATACAGTATACAGTATATAGTATATATCTGAAGTATGATAAACAAGTCGCTGCTTTGTTGAAAACATTTCAATGTCAAAGACTTTTAATTATTGATCACTTTAAACGCTCCAGAGAATGAAGTCAGGATCCTAATAGAACGTTTACTGTTTTACTGTTTCTGAAACCTCCCCCCACCCATCAGAGAGAGGTCAAATCCCTCCCCCCACCCATCAGAGAGAGGTCAAATCCCTCCCCCCACCCATCAGAGAGAGGTCAAATCCCTCCCCCCCACCCATCAGAGAGAGGTCAAATCCCTCCCCCCACCCATCAGAGAGATGTCAAATCCCTCCCCCCACCCATCAGAGAGAGGTCAAATCCCTCCCCCCACCCATCAGAGATAGGTCAAATCCCTCCCCCCACCCATCAGAGAGAGGTCAAATCCCTCCCCCCACCCATCAGAGAGAGGTCAAATCCCTCCCCCCACCCATCAGAGAGAGGTCAAATCCCTCCCCCCACCCATCAGAGAGAGGTCAAATCCCTCCCCCCACCCATCAGAGAGAGGTCAAATCCCTCCCCCCACTGATCAGAGAGAGGTCAAATCCCTCCCCCCACTGATCAGAGAGAGGTCAAATCCCTCCCCCCCACTGATCAGAGAGAGGTCAAATCCCTCCCCTCCACTGATCAGAGAGAGGTCAAATCCCTCCCCCCACTGATCAGAGAGAGGTCAAATCCCTCCCCCCACTGATCAGAGAGAGGTCAAATCCCTCCCCCCCACTGATCAGAGAGAGGTCAAATCCCTCCCCCCCGCAATCAGAGGGAGGTCAAATCCCTCCCCCCCACTGATCAGAGAGAGGTCAAATCCCTCCCCCCCACTGATCAGAGAGAGGTCAAATCCCTCCCCCCCACTGATCAGAGAGAGGTCAAATCCCTCCCCCCCGCAAATCAGAGGGAGGTCAAATCCCTCTGACTTCCTCTGAACCCTCCACCAGGAGACCAGGGAGCTAGCGGAGAGAGAGGTCTGCTGGAGCCGATACTCTCTGTCATCATGCCGTCAGGGAGGAGATGGGGAGGAGGAGGGGGAGGGGGGAGAGGAGCAGGAGGGGGAGGATGAGGGGGAGGAAGAGGAGAGGGAGGAGAGGGAGGGGGGCGAGGAGCAGGAGAGGGAGATGGAGAGGGAGGTGGATGAGGGGGAGGAAGAGGAGAGGGAGGAGAGGGAGGGGGGCGAGGAGCAGGAGAGGGAGATGGAGAGGGAGGAGGGGGATGAGGATGAGGAGAGGGAGGGGGCGAGGAGCAGGAGAGGGAGAAGGAGAGGGAGGGGTGGGATGAGGATGAGGACGGGGAGGGGGAGGGGGAGGAGGGGAGAAGAGGTAGGAGACGGAGGGGGAGGAGGAGAGGAGGAGGAGAGGGAGAAGGAGAGGGAGGAGGGGGATGAGGATGAGGAGAGGGAGGGGGCGAGGAGCAGGAGAGGGAGAAGGAGAGGGAGGGGTGGGATGAGGATGAGGACGGGGAGGGGGAGGAGGGGAGAAGAGGTAGGAGACAGAGGGGGAGGAGGAGAGGAGGAGGAGAGGGAGGGGGGCGAGGAGCAGGAGAGGGAGAAGGAGAGGGAGGAGGATGAGGGGGAGGAGGAGGAGAGGGAGGAGAGGGAGGGGGCGAGGAGCAGGAGAGGGAGAAGGAGAGGGAGGAGGGGGATGAGGATGAGGAGGGGGAGGAGGGGGATGAGGATGAGGAGGGGGAGGAGGGGAGAAGGGCTAGGAGAGGGAGGGGGAGGAGGAGAGGAGGAGGAGAGGGAGGGGGAGGAGGAGAGGGAGGAGGGGGGGGATGAGGAGGGGGAGGAGGGGAGAAGGGGGAGGAGAGGGAGGAGGGGGGAGAAGGGGGAGGAGAGGGAGGGGGGCGAGGAGCAGGCGAGGGAGAAGGAGAAGGTGGAGGAGGAGGGGGAGAGGGAGGAACAGGAGGGGGAGGATGAGGGGGAGGAGGAGGAGAGGGAGGAGAGGGAGGGGGGCGAGGAGCAGGAGAGGGAGGGGGAGGAGGAGCAGGAGAGGGAGGGGGAGGAGGGGGGGGATGAGGAGGGGGAGGAGGGGAGAAGGGGGAGGAGAGGGAGGAGGAGGGGGAGGAGGAGAGGGAGGAGGGGGGGGAGGAGGAGAGGGGGAAGAGGGGGGGGGTGAGGAGGGGGAGGAGAGGGAGAAGGTGGTTGGGGTGCTGACACCTCATCCATCTCTACTTTCCCCTGGGGTCCACCCCAGGTAGGGGGGGGGGGGGAGGGTCACCTCCTCACCTTAACAAGGAGCCCAGGGAGTGGAAGGGGGAGTAGGGGGTGGAGGGGGGAGGGAGGAGAGGGGAGGGAGGAGAGGGTGAAGGAGGAAGAGGGGAGATGAAGGACAAAGGGGAGGAGAGAGGGTTATGTGACACAAGACCCTTCCTCCCCCTTCACTACCGCAGTGTGGATTCATAGAACAATACCATCAAAATAAAATACTCTATTCAATAAAAATGAATAATATAGTGAGGATATTTACGTGTGTGTGTGTGTGTTTGTTCAGTGTGTGTCTGTTTGTGTGTTCAGTGTGTGTGTGTGTGTGTGTGTGTGTGTGTGTGTGTGTGTGTGTGTGTGTGTGTGTGTGTGTGTGTGTGTGTGTGTGTGTGTGTGTGTGTGTGTGTGTTCAGTGTGTGTGTGTGTGTGTGTGTGTGTGTGTGTGTGTGTCTGTTTGTGTGTTCAGTGTGTGTGTGTTCAGTGTGTGTGTGTGTGTGTGTGTGTGTGTGTGTGTGTGTGTGTGTGTGTTTGTGGTTGTCATGGTCCCCTGGGGTCTCCCTGGTCATTGTGTATCTTGGTAGAAGGTGACCCGAGGAGCTCAGCCAGTGGAACAAACCCAACTGTCAATTAGTGACATAACCTGGACCGGTCCTGTACCCCCCCCCCTCCCCTCACCCCCCTCCCCCCCTCAACCCTCCACCACCGGTTTCCACAGCACTCTGAGCCGTGAGGGAGGCTGGAGGCTAGAGGCTGGAGGCTGGAGGCTGGAGGCTGGAGGGGGAGGGGCTTCAGCCCATGGGGGATAGATAATCCTTGAGGTGTTTGATTCATAGATTCAAGATTCAAGATGTTTGATTGGCCGATGGAGTGAGTACAATGGAATGCTTACTCATCATTCCCTCCTGCAGTTTTACGGAGCCCCTAATGTCCCGAAAGTTATTATTAAGTTAGTATCTTGTGCGCACAAGATACTACTAGTATACTACTAAGAACTAGTGCCAAGTGGAATCCCAAATGTGATGTCCTCCAGCCCAGAGTTATGGGACTGAGGACACCTAGTGGGTCACTGTTCTCCAGTAAGAGCCCTCTGATCTGTATTGAGCCGGCGTGCTATTCCTCTCTCATTTGTGTGTCATCAGGAGCAATGAACTCATTCACAAAGTGATCTAGTTTTTAGAAATAGCATTGAATACATTAGGCCAATTTAGAACTACAGGTCATTCAAAGGGATGTACACAGCCTGCTGCCTGCTGTGAAGCAGACAAAGCTAGAACTGGTGTCCAGTTGTTTTACATACAAGACACACTAACAATCATATGTGTAACTGGATCAAGAACAGTCTTCAGGGACCATTTAAAATGCTTTAATATAGTTCAACATTGATTTCAACTTTGAACATTTAACTTGACGCTTTATGATGTCTGTCGGTACAATGTGTGGTCAACATATACAGCATGACTTTCACATAACATAGTTATAGTCCTTGTTTTTGCACAAATAATGTCATTTAAATGATGTCATTCAACAACCACAGCAGGACTGACTGAATGGATCATCGAAACGGTCAAATCCCCGCTCATAAGCCCCGCCCCCATGGACCACTCTGTGGTCGGGGACCTTGGAACCCTTCTCTGAACCATCAGTCTGCATTCTGTGAAGAAGCTTCTCTTTCCTCCGTGATAACATGTCGTGTTTGGTTGATCAGGTTCATCTCAAAGCATCAGGACAGTTCCAGTTGGTTGTTCCTCTTCATTGTTCCTGTCACCTGGAGGAGGCGGTTCTTCTTCTAATGACTCATGGCTGATTGGTCTTGGCTTAGGAGAGCTGTACCTTCTCCAGCTTATTTTGAGTGCGTCGCAGTGAACTGAAAGCAAATGAAAATCTGTAAGTTAATGTCTCCTCAA
This sequence comes from Muraenolepis orangiensis, assembly GCA_027704905.1. NCBI lineage: Eukaryota > Metazoa > Chordata > Actinopteri > Gadiformes > Muraenolepididae > Muraenolepis > Muraenolepis orangiensis. Next base: position 26,025,256 of record CM051013.1, on the reverse strand, counting down.
CTGGCGAGTCAGGAGTAGCGGAAAGCTATCTTCAGTTAGCTCAAAAACATGAAGCACAGTGACTGTCACAGTAAAGCACCGATTGCCGCCTTATTTCAAACACGGCCGACTTTAGAAGCTATTTATTAATGCAACTTAATGACCTGTAATCACAACACTAAACAACTTGTGCGCACAAGATAAAAATATATAAACTTTTGGGACTTTAGGGACTCTGTACAGTTTCCATTTCTAAAACACAATATAATTATAATACTGTAAACATTACAATATAAAATAAACATAAAAAAAACAATAAAGTAACTGATGGATGATATTTGTGTTGAATTGTGTGCCAGTAGTGCAGCAGCATCATGAATACAGAGCAGAAACTGTGATGAGTCCAGCTCAGTATGACATGTTATGATAGTGTTGTAGGAACTTGTGGAATACAACGACACAGTTTCTTTGGTTGACAACACAAATCCGTGTGTCATTTATTGCATCTCATCTCCTCATGTTGAGCTGCACTCCTCAGCTACAACTCCAAACATGAATTCCTTACACACACAAAATGGCTGCCATCTTTAAGCCCAACTCCAAACACCTGCTTAAAGGGACCATGCCCCATTACCCCTAACACACCCTTTGCCTGGTGAATTACGTTCCTTGCATCCCCTACAGTGTAACATTAATGACATGTTATGATAGTGTAACATTAATGACATGTTATGATAGAGTAATGTTAATGACATGTTATGATAGTGTCATGTTAATGACATGTTATGATAGTGTCATGTTAATGACATGTTATGATAGTGTAATGTTAATGACATGTTATGACAGTGTAATGTTAATGACATGTTATGATAGTGTAATGTTAATGACATGTTATGATAGTGTAATGTTAATGACATGTTATGATAGTGTAATGGTAATGACACGTTATTATAGTGTAATGTTAATGACATGTTATGATAGAGTAATGTTAATGACATGTTATGACAGTGTAATGTTAATGACATGTTATGATAGTGTAATGTTAATGACATGTTATGATAGTGTAATGGTAATGACACGTTATTATAGAGTAACATTAATGACATGTTATGATAGAGTAATGTTAATGACATGTTATGATAGTGTCATGTTAATGACATGTTATGATAGTGTAATGTTAATGACATGTTATGATAGTGTAATGGTAATGACACGTTATTATAGAGTAACATTAATGACATGTTATGATAGAGTAATGTTAATGACATGTTATGATAGTGTCATGTTAATGACATGTTATGATAGTGTAATGTTAATGACATGTTATGACAGTGTAATGTTAATGACATGTTATGATAGTGTAATGTTAATGACATGTTATGATAGTGTAATGTTAATGACATGTTATGATAGTGTAATGTTAATAACATGTTATGATAGTGTAATGGTAATGACACGTTATTATAGTGTAATGTTAATGACATGTTATGATAGTGTAATGTTAATGACATGTTATGATAGTGTAATGTTAATGACATGTTATGATAGTGTAATGTTAATGACATGTTATGATAGTGTAATGTTAATGACATGTTATGATAGTGGCAGCACTCCTAGCAGTTCAGTAGGTCACTGCCTGTGGATAAAAACTATCCTTAAACCTGCTAGTCCTTGCTGTACGGATGCTGAGGAACCAGCGACCAGACAGTAGGGGGAGAAGAGATGGAGCCCAGGGTTGTTGAGGTCCTTAGTGATGGAGATGGGGGAGAAGAGATGGAGCCCAGGGTGGTTGAGGTCCTTAGTGATGGAGATGGGGGAGAAGAGATGGAGCCCAGGGTGGTTGAGGTCCTTAGTGATGGAGATGGGGGAGAAGAGATGGAGCCCAGGGTGGTTGCGGTCCTTTATGATGGGCATGGCCTTCTTCTGACATCTGGTCCTACAGATCTCCTCAATGCATGGAAGTTAACACCTGATGATCTTCTCTGCTGTCCTCCTGACCCTCTGGATGTCTTTCTTGTTCTGGTGTCTCCGTACCACATGGTGACGCCACTCGTCAGGACGAGAAGCATAGAGGCGCTGGTGGGCCTTCTTCAGCATGACCTCCGTGTTGCAGGTCCACACCAGGTCGTCGGAAATCTGTAGCCCAAGGAAACAGAAGCAGCTGACGACTTCCACTGGTGTCCCGGACAGGCTGATGGTGGAGTGGGGGCCCCGGTGGCTCCTGAAGTCCACGATGAGCTCCTTAGTCTTGCTGACATTCAGTGCGAGGCTGTTGTCCTCACACCATCCCGTCAGCCGGACCACCTCATCTCTGTACGTCTCATCGCCCTCGCTTATCAGGCCGATGACTGTGGTGTCATCCCTGTGCGTGGCAGTACAGTCATGTGTGTACAGCGAGTACAGCCGGGGACTGAGGCAGCAGCCTTGGGGTGGTCTGGTGTTGAGGACCAGAGTGGATGAGATGTTGTTCCCAATCTTCACCACTTGAGGCCTGCCCGTCAGGAAGTCCATAATCCAGTTACAGATGGGGCAGCCAGACCTAGGTCCCTCAGTTTCAGGACCAGCTTGGAGGGAACGATGGTGTTGAATGCTGAGCTGTAGTCAATGAACAGCAGTCTGGCGTAGGTGTCCCTCCTGTCAGGTGCTGCAGGGCCGTGTGTAGTGACAGGGAGATGGGTCTTGGGACTCAGGGATGGAAAAGTTAATGTGTAATATAATGAGTGACGACCCGGTCCCCGGAGACACCTGAGGGGGAGGAGCTAAGCATTAACAGGGTCAATATGAAGACCATCGAACCTGCGGACCGAGCATGTGTTCAGTCACTGCTCCTAATATGTGTGTGTGTGTGTGTGTGTGTGTGTGTGTGTGTGTGTGTGTGTGTGTGTGTGTGTGCGTGTGTGTGTGTATGTGTGTGTGCATGTCTGTGTGCGCATGTGTGTGTGCGCATGTGTGTGTGTTTGTGTATGTGTGTGTGTATGTGTGTGTGCATGTCTGTGTGCACCTGTGTGTGTGCGCATGTGTGTGTGTTTGTGTATGTGTATGTGTATGTGTATGTGAGTGTGTGTGTGTTTGTGTGATGTGTGTGTGTGTATGTGTATGTGTATGTGAGTGTGTGTGTGTTTGTGTGGTGTGTGTGTGTATGTGTATGTGTATGTGAGTGTGTGTGTGTTTGTGTGGTGTGTGTGTGTGTGTGTATGTGAGTGTGTGTGTGTTTGTGTGGTGTGTGTGTGTGTATGTGAGTGTGTGTGTGCGTGTGTGTACGTGAATGAGTGTGCGTGCACGTGTGCATGTGTGTGCACATGAGTGTGTGTGTGTGTGTGTGTGTGACACACTCTCGGTGTAGTGCAGGCAGGTGAACGCTGGTTCAAGCACGTGTTGTGAGTTTCGTGACCAGAGGGACGCTGGGGTCGGCCATCTTGGTTAGAAACCGCCTTCCTGGGCTGTTTGAACTTTCACAACTTTATTTAGTTCCTACTTTTTATACGACCAACAGAAAGCTGCCAAGATCAGCTTAGTGGTGCATATCGAGTGTGTGTGTGTGTGTGTGTGTGTGTGTGTGTGTGTGTGTGTGTGTGTGTGTGTGCGTGTGTGTGTCTTAGAGAGGAAGAGAGAGACGGAGAGGTAAATAGAACGAGTGGAAGAGAGAGATAGAGATAGAGCAGGAGAGAGAGGTAAATAGCAACAGACGGGGGGACACTCAGAGAGAGAGAGAGGGGGATAAAGGTAAAGAGATCTCTTATTAAACACACAGCCTGATGGCCCCTCACACACACATAGGAGTCTGGCGCCGTACGAGATGGCTGCCGTGTAGCGAGCTCCCGTGACCGCTGGTTCCATTCCCCCACAAGCCAACACGGACCCAGCGCTGAAGGAACTGTACGGGGCTATCGGCGAACAGGAGGCACACCCCGAGGCTGCTCTCATCGTGGCGGGGGACTTCAACAAGGAGAACCTGAAGAAGGTTCTCCCGAAGTTCTACCAACACATAACGAGCAACACACGGGGCGAGCGGCTCCTCGACCACTGCTACACCCTCTTCCGTGATGGCTACAAGGCCCTCCTCCGCCCACCGTTCGGCCAATCAGACCACCGCTCAATCCAGCTGCTCCCCGCCTATTGGCTGAGACTGAAGCAGCAACCGATCGCAGTGAGGGAGGTCCAATGCTGGTCGGACCAATCAGACTCTATGCTGCAGGATTGTTTCGATCGCGCTGACTGGCACATGTTCCGCGTCGCCTCGGACAATAACATCAACGAGTACGTCCTCGGTCACCGGGTTCATCAAGAAGTGCATAGATGACGTTGTTCCGACCAAGTCGGTTCGGATATATCCCAACCTGAAACCGTGGATTAACGGCCATGTTCGCGCTGCCCTCCACGCGCGTAACGCCACCTTTGGCTCCGGGAAAACGGAGGAATATACGAGAGCCCGTTCCGACCTCCGTAAGACCATCGTCACTGCCAAGGTGGAGTATAAGGACAGAGTGGAGGAGAAATTCCAAGAGCCACGACGCGAGGGGTATGTGGCAGGGGCTGCAGACGATAACAAACTTTAGAGGGGGAACCAGTTGTGTAGAGAACTCCTCTACCTCCCTCCCAGGAGAGCTAAATACTTTTTTTGCTCGGTTCGACGTGAACGGCAGCCCGCAGAAGCCAGCGCCGCCCGAGGAGACCAGCCTGCTGAACATCTCGGGGGCGGATGTGCGCCGCACCTTCAAGCGGCTGAACATCCGTAAGGCGGCAGGCCCGACGACATCCCGGGCCGCGTCCTCAGAGCATGCGCAGACCAGTTGGCAGGAGTCTTTGCAGACATCTTCAACCTCTCCCTGTCCCAGGCTGTTGTTCCCGCAGTCTTCAAGTCCACCATCGTGCCTGTCCCTAAACAACCCAAGGTAACATGCCTGAATGACTATAGACCTGTAGCCCTCACCTCAATTGTCAGCAAATGCTTCGAGAGGTTGGTCAAGGACTTTATTTGCTCCGTGTTACCTGCCACGCTGGACCCATGGCAATTTGCATATCGTCAAAACAGATCCACGGACGCAATTGCCATGGCCCTCCACACTGCCCTTTCCCATCTGGAGGGAAAGAACTGTTATGTGCGAATGCTGTTTGTGGACTACAGCTCAGCGTTCAACACGATAGTTCCTGCCAAGCTCGACACCAAGCTTAGAGGTCTAGGCGTGCCCACATCCATGTGCAGCTGGATACTGGACCTCCTGTCGGACCACTGGCAGGTGGTGAGGATGGGCAGCACCACCTCAGAGCCACTGACCCTCAACACGGGAGCCCCCCAGGTATGCGTGCTGAGCCCTCTCCTCTACTCCCTCTACACCCACGACTGCATGGCTATGCACAGCTCCAACGTCATCATCAAGTTTGCTGACGACACGACAGTGATGGGCCGGATCGCCGGCGACGACGAGACAGCCTACAGGGAGGAGGTTGGATCGCTGGAGCAGTGGTGCCAGGAGAACAGCCTCGCCCTCAACGTCAAGAAGACCAAGGAGCTGATCGTGGACTTCAGGAAGTAGAGAGGAGAGCACAGCCCTATCTCCATCGACAGTGTTGCAGTAGAGAGGGTCGGCGGCTTCAAACGCATCATAAAGACAATGCCCACCCCAGCCACCAACTGTACTCACTGTTACCGTCAGGCAGGCGATACCGCAGTATCAAGTGGTATCAAATAGACTCAGAGACAGCTTCCACAGTCAGGCCATCAGGCTGCTGAACAAGGGCGTATAGCATATAACAATGTATATTTTATTACATTGATTTATATATACATATTGCTCTTTTTCTGTGCCGATATATTGCATTTTATAAATTGCATAAATCGCATCTTTATTGTATTCTATTTTTATTATTCAATTTTTTATCTATTATTATCTATTTTTATAACTGCTGTCTGTCGTCGGGTTTTGCACATAATATTTTCACTCACTGCTTTATGCTTGTGTAAACTGTGAAGTGACAATAAACTTGACTTGACTTGACACACACACACACACACACACACACACACACACACACACACACACACACACACACAGCGACGCTAAGCGCCAACTTCCACCACAGTAGATGACATGCTGTCTGTAAATGTGTTGCTCCTGGCTTTGAGGCCAGAAACAGCTGCTGGTCTTTAGTGCTATGGACGCCATTCCGTTGAAGCCCCTAACTGTGATAAAGGACTATGGACTTGACGTTAGAGCTGCATTAATAGAGTACTTCAACAGAAGGGACCATTTGCCTTTTCTTCTTCAAAACGGTCATCTTGTATTATGTTTCTCGGTTGATAAAGCATAATGAAACAGACATTTATATTTAGAATGTGTTTTATTTAAAATTTTTATTAAATACAGAAAAATACACAATATACAATAATCACAACAAGTAAATGTGCAGAGTGCAGTGCAATAAGTCAATGTCAATAAAGCTCTGAGGGGCTCCTGGGCTCTGAGGGGCTCCTGGGCTCTGAGGGGCTCCTGGGCTCCTGGGCTCCTGGGCTCTGAGGGGCTCCTGGGCTCCTGGGCTCCTGGGCTCCTGGGCTCCTGGGCTCTGAGGGGCTCCTGGGCTCCTGGGCTCCTGGGCTCTGAGGGGCTCCTGGGCTCTGAGGGGCTCCTGGGCTCTGAGGGGCTCCTGGGCTCCTGGGCTCCTGGGCTCCTGGGCTCCTGGGCTCTGAGGGGCTCCTGGGCTCCTGGGCTCCTGGGCTCTGAGGGGCTCCTGGGCTCTGAGGGGCTCCTGGGCTCTGAGGGGCTCCTGGGCTCCTGGGCTCCTGGGCTCTGAGGGGCTCCTGGGCTCCTGGGCTCCTGGGCTCCTGGGCTCCTGGGAGCTGCAGCCCAGTGGTGGCGGTAGCTCCGACATCGTCAAAGGCAGACGACTCCATAAACAACTAAAACAAGAGAAAAGAGTCTGTGTTAACAGCAGGGGAAACACCGTGAGACGCTCCACACTGAGCTGAGCGGAACACGTGGAGTGGATTCCAGTTTACTCCGGACCCTACAGAAATCCACCATTTCATCCACAGTAAAAATAGAACAGTTTAATGCACAATCCCTTACAAACAAATCATCATTCATACAACATCATGGACAAGGGAATAGACTTCATGTGCCTCACAGAAACGTGGCAACAGCCTGAGGTTAACTCTGCCCTTGTCTGTCCCCCTGGCTACAGCTACCTGGAAAAAGCTTGCAGCACTGGTCATGGTGGCGGCTTAGCAATAATAGAAATGCACTGGAACTGTCCCCCCTGCCTCTGCCTGTGCTATCCTCATTTGAATGCCTTGGATTTAAATGTAAACCCCCCTCCCACTGACATTACTTCTCATCTACCGGCCTCCCAAACCCAACTCAGCTTTCATCCCAGAGATGCACGACCTTCTCCCTACACTCTGCGCTACCTCTGCCAACATTATAATACTAGGAGACATACATGTTCACGTTGACACCCCCTCCTGTCACTATGCAGCCGAGTTCCTACACCTTCTGGACTGCCTCAACCTAACATAACATGTTGATGTCCCCACACACTAGGGGACACATGCTGGACCTTGTCAACTGCCCCCATTAGTAAACTATCAGTGTACGATCTAGGTGTGTCGGATCACAAGGCCATCTCAATGGAGCTGCCGCTCCTGCTACCCCGCACCAAACCCAAGCGTCAAATCCATTTCAGAAATCTGAAAAACATCAACCCCGACACCATGACTTCGGATCTCCAGCATCTCTCCACAATAACTCCTACATCAGTCAACGAATATGTGGACTTTTACAATAAATCTCTGAGTATAATCCTGGATCTCCACACCCCTGTCAAAACCACAACAGTCACTTTCGGTAACTGGACATTTATATAGTGCTTTTCTAACCAATGGCGCTTTATAAGTCATGCCTCACATTCACCCATACATTCAACCACCAATGGCGGAGTCAGCCATCAGGTCAGGAGCAGTTAGGGTTAGGGTGTCTTGACTAAGGACACCTCGACAGTTTTTGGTTTTGTTTAAACCATTTTACTCTAAGCACTTTGAGTTTTGGTTACTCAAATAAACAAAAGCACAGCAAAGAGTTTGTGCCACTCTGGAACTAGTTTTCCGGGCCGACAGCCGGTTCTTTCGCGGTCGAAACACGAAGAACTGGTTTGAGATTAGGCACCGGCTTCAAACCCCTATGCTAACAGGGAGTTAAACGCAACCAACATAGCCTTCCTCTGGAGGCAGCGTGGATTGTGGATTTACTGAATTTAAGAGATCGGCTTTAGCCAGCAAACGGTTGTACTTACAGTCAGGGTTAGCCTGTGGTTAGTCTCTGGTTAACCTATGAAGCTACACTCAGAACACTCAGTACTGCAGTTCTAACCTTATTCAACCCTTAATGAACCCTGCTCAGAGCAGGGACTCATAGGGAGTCATATGTAGATGTAGTTCTAACTGGCTGATGGGGAAACTGTGTGACCAGCATGTGACTCCATGGAGTTCAGCACTGAGAGACATCAG
>CM051013.1:26004277-26011777 GCA_027704905.1 Muraenolepis orangiensis | reverse complement strand
GATGAAGAGGAGAGAGGATGAAGAGGAGAGGGAACACACACTCAACAGGAGAGAGAAGTGGCTGCTCTACCACATGACTCCTTACCTTACCTTACATTACCCTTAACTTCCCTCTATCTCCCTTACCTTACCTTACCTTACCCTTAACTTCCCTCTATCTCCCTTACCTTCCCTTAACTTCCCTTTATCTCCCTTACCTTCACTTCCCTTACCTTCCTTTACCTTCCCTTACCTTCCCTTACTTAGGTACTAGACTAGAGGTTCTCATGGTCCATCATCAGACGGATAGGTACTAGACTAGAGGTTCTCTACATGGTCCATCTCATCATCAGACTGATAGGCACTAGACTAGAGGTTCTCTACATGGTCCACCTCATCATCAGACTGATAGGTACTAGACTAGAGGTTCTCTACATGGTCCATCTCATCATCAGACTGATAGGCACTAGACTAGAGGTTCTCTACATGGTCCATCTCATCATCAGACTGATAGGTACTAGACTAGAGGTTCTCTATATGGTTCATGTCCACCCTACCCCATCTAACCATCAGACTGATAGGTACTAGACGAAAGGTTCTCTACATGTTCCTTGTCCACCCTACCCCATCTAACCGTAGCGCAGTCTGCTTCTGTTCTCCAGTGTTCCGCTGTGGTCCCAGCTGAAGGATACCACCACTCAGGATTCTACTATTACTATTCACTACAATTTGTACTGTAATGTTTCTTTGTTCATTACTATTGACACACCCGTGTGAAGCGTCCCTGAAGGATGGATCCCCTTCCACTCTGCGGTCCTTCTCTACATGTCCTTCTCCATCATTAAGGGAGTATCTGTTGCCCTTAGTGTTGTAAACATGAGGCCTGAGAAGACCTTAGAGACCAGAACTGAGATTAAGGGCTGGCTAATAAAGACTTGACCTTCACTTACCTTGAGGATACAATGTTGATCTGAACATTTACCAGAGTTTTGCGTGCGTGCCTGTGTACATGTGTGTGTGTGTGTGTGTGTGTTTGTGTGTTTGTCTGTGTGTGTGTGTGTGTGTGTGTGTGTGTGTGTGTGTGTTTGTGTGTGTGTGTGTGTGTGTGTGTGTGTGTGTGTGTGTGTGTGTGTGTGTGTGTGTACACCTTTCAAACGTGTCACAGACAAAGCACTGCTTGACATTCAACACATGGATATACCCCCTCCCCCCAAACTTTTCTCTCTCTCTCTCTCTCTCTCTCTCTCTCTCTCTCTCTCTCTCTCTCTCTCTCTCTCTCTCTCTCTCTCTCTCTCTCTCTCTCCTCTCTCTCTCTCTCTCTCTCTGGCTCTCCCCCTCTCCTCTGGCTCTCCCCCCTCTCCCCCCTCTCACCCCTCTCCTCTGGCTCTCCCCCTCTCCTCTGGCCCTCCCCCCTCTCCCCCTCTCCTCTGGCTCTCCCCCTCTCCTCTGGCCCTCCCCCCTCTCCCCCTCTCCCCCTCTCCCCCTCTCCTCTGGCTCTCCCCCTCTCCTCTGGCTCTCCCCCTCTCCCCCTGGCTCTCCCCCTCTCCTCTGGCTCTCCCCCTCTCCTCTGGCTCTCCCCCTCTCCCCCTGGCTCTCCCCCTCTCCTCTGGCTCTCCCCCTCTCCTCTGGCTCTCCCCCCTCTCCCCCTCTCCTCTGGCTCTCCCCCCTCTCCTCTCCCCCTCTCCCTCCCTCTCCTCTGGCCCTCCCCCCTCTCCCCCTCTCCCCCTGGCTCTCCCCCTGGCTCTCCCCCCACTCCCCCCTCTCCTCTCCCCCCCTCCCTCCCTCTCTCTGAAGTGGTGTTAATAGAGTGTCTCCCTGCAGGTCTGACCGCGGGCGTCTGGGGAATCCATTCTAGAGCCAACAACAACACATGTTCACATCACCTCTCTCTCTCTCTCTCTCTCTCTCTCTCTCTCTCTCTCTCTCTCTCTCTCTCTCTCTCTCTCTCTCTCTCTCTCTCTCTTTGTGTTGTGTTGTGTTGTGTGGTGTGGTGTGGTGTTGTGTTGTGGTGTGGTGTGGTGTTGTGTTGTGGTGTGGTGTGGTGTGGTGTGGTGTGGTGTGGTGTGGTGTTGAGGTGTGTTGTGTTGTGGTGTGATGTTGTGTTGTGTTGTGGTGTGATGTTGTGTTGTGTTGTGGTGTGGTGTTGTGTTGTGTTGTGGTGTTGTGTTGTGGTGTGGTGTTGTGGTGTGGTGTGGTGTTGTGTTGTGGTGTTGTGTGGTGTTGTGGTGTTGTGTTGTGGTGTTGTGTTGTGGTGTGATGTTGTGTTGTGGTGTTGTGTGGTGTTGTGGTGTGGTGTTGTGTGGTGTTGTGTTGTGGTGTGATGTTGTGTTGTGGTGTTGTGTGGTGTTGTGGTGTGGTGTTGTGTTGTGTTGTGGTGTTGTGGTGTGATGTTGTGTTGTGGTGTTGTGTGGTGTTGTGGTGTGGTGTTGTGTGGTGTTGTGGTGTGGTGTTGTGTTGTGTTGTGTTGTGTTGTGTTGTGGTGTGGTGTTGTGTTGTGGTGTTGTGTTGTGGTGTTGTGTGGTGTTGTGTGGTGTTGTGGTGTGATGTTGTGTTGTGGTGTTGTGGTGTGGTGTTGTGTGGTGTTGTGGTGTGGTGTTGTGTTGTGTTGTGTGTGTTGTGTTGTGTTGTGTTGTGGTGTGGTGTTGTGTGTGGTGTTGTGTTGTGGTGTGGTGTGGTGTTGTGTGGTGTTGTGATGTGATGTTGTGTTGTGGTGTTGTGTTGTGGTGTTGTGTTGTGGTGTGTTGTGGTGTTGTGTTGTGTTGTGGTGTGGTGTGGTGTGGTGTGGTGTGGTGTTGTGTTGTGGTGTTGTGTGGTGTTGAGGTGTGATGTTGTGTTGTGGTGTGGTGTTGTGTTGTGGTGTGTGTGGTGTGATGTTGTGTTGTGGTGTTGTGTTGTGGTGTTGTGTGGTGTTGTGGTGTGGTGTTGTGTTGTGGTGTGTTGTGGTGTTGTGTTGTGTTGTGGTGTGGTGTTGTGGTGTTGTGGTGTGGTGTTGTGTTGTGGTGTTGTGTGGTGTTGTGGTGTGGTGTTGTGTTGTGGTGTTGTGGTGTTGTGTTGTGTTGTGGTGTGGTGTGGTGTTGTGGTGTGATGTTGTGTTGTGGTGTTGTGTTGTGGTGTTGTGTGGTGTTGTGGTGTTGTGTTGTGGTGTGATGTTGTGTTGTGGTGTTGTGTTGTGGTGTTGTGTGGTGTTGTGGTGTGGTGTTGTGTTGTGGTGTTGTGTTGTGGTGTTGTGGTGTGGTGTTGCACACACACACAGAAGCTGACAGTAGCAGACCATGGTGTATCAGCCTGACAGAGTGGAGGGAGGGTGGAGGAGGGTGGAGGGAGGGTGGAGGGAGGGTGGAGGAGGGTGGAGGAGGGTGGAGGTGGTCTGTGTTTTACTGCTCCATCCATGGGCCATAGACCCGGATAATAGAGTTCTGTCTCCACCTCCAGGCTCGGCGACGCCCCAAAGAACACCCTGGTCGTTGGCTTTTACGGCGTACAGATGCATGATGGGAGTTTTGTGGTAAATGTTAAGACTTTCTGATGAACTGAGGAACTTTTGGGTGTAACATTTATTAGAGAGCCTGTGATCGGTCCATCAGGAGATCCAACCTGGAGTCTAGAGAGCCTGTGATTGGTCCATCAGGAGATCCAACCTGGACTCTAGAGAGCCTGTGATTGGTCCATCCGGAGATCCAACCTGGACTCTAGAGAGCCTGTGATTGGTCCATCAGGAGATCCAACCTGGACTCTAGAGAGCCTGTGATTGGTCCATCAGGAGATCCAACCTGGACTCTAGAGAGCCTGTGATTGGTCCATCAGGAGATCCAACCTGGACTCTAGAGAGCCTGTGATTGGTCCATCAGGAGATCCAACCTGGACTCTAGAGAGCCTGTGATTGGTCCATCAGGAGATCCAACCTAGACTCTAGAGAGCCTGTGATTGGTCCATCAGGAGATCCAACCTGGACTCTAGAGAGCCTGTGATTGGTCCATCAGGAGATCCAACATGCGGCCATCGCACTCAGAACCCCTGGAAAGAATCCAGACAACAGGGTTTTACTCTGTGTTTATTATGTGTTTTACTCTGTGTTTATTATGTGTTTTACTCTGTTTATTATGTGTTTTACTCTGTTTATTATGTGTTGTATCAGGTACATGAATCAGGTCCATGTTGACTTGGCCCCACCTAGTTTCCATAGTAACCAGCAGCATGTTTCCTGTTTCCTTATATGGCTGCCTGGGGGTGTGGCTACCAGCGTTCCCGAGGGGATGTGGTCTTTCGTGATGCTGAGGTCCATCTGCCTGAGTTCCTAGATTTACCCAGAAGCCCTTGTAGCATGAACAGTACTTCCTCAGTCTAAGTGTGCACTACCAACATGCACACTTCATATCCTGGCCTCTAAAGAGCCTCCATGAGGTCACTCCACTACAACTGTGAGACCTGAAGGCTGTGAAGGACTGAGGCCACGCAAATCAGCCTTCACTGGAACTACTGCTTCAGACCGGGCCAGAGGACGGAACATGACACAGACAGACAGACAGACAGACAGACAGACAGACAGACAGACAGACAGACTGACTGACTGACTGACTGACTGACTGACTGACTGACTGACTGACTGACTGACTGACTGACTGACTGACTGACTGACTGACTGACTGACTGACTGACTGACAGTTTACAGTACAGTGAAAATAATGTGTCATCGAAACCAGAGTGTAAATGTTTCAGTAAAGTTCATGGTAATACATAATGAAGAGAGGTTAAATAGGATGTAAAGACTATATCTATATATAACTATATTAAGACTGGATATAAAAACAGGTATAAAATAACTTATAGAGCAGGTATGAGATATGGGCAGAATTATAGGTATATATACATATATACAGGTTAGTATACAAGTATCAAAAGGTAGTGAGCAGTGATATGCAGTTATATCAACAAGATAAAAATATATATAAATGAAACCTACAGGTTTGTTGTCATAGCGAAGTGACATTTAGATGTTGCCTGTAGAAGAAAGTGGCGGCCATGTTGAAGGCAGTGTTTGATAGTGTGTGTGATTATGAGTCACTGACAGCTGCTAACCCAAAGGGGTTCTCCACCCACCTGCTTCCTGTTTGGACGAGGCTCGACTCCTCCCTGCTCCTTAATGACCTGTCTCTCTACTGTCTAACCCCTACCTGCTCCTTAATGACCTGTCTCTGTACTGTCTAACCCCTACCTACTCCTTAATGACCTGTCTCTCTACTGTCTAACCCCTACCTGCTCCTTAATGACCCGTCTCTGTACTGTCTAACCCCTACCTACTCCTTAATGACCTGTCTCTGTACTGTCTAACCCCTACCTGCTCCTTAATGACCTGTCTAACCCCTACCTGCTCCTTAATGACCCGTCTCTGTACTGTCTAATCCCTACCTGCTCCTTAATGACCCATCTCTGTACTGTCTAACCCCTACCTGCTCCTTAATGACCCGTCTCTGTACTGTCTAACCCCTACCTGCTCCTTAATGACCATCTCTGTACTGTCTAACCCTACCTGCTCCTTAATTACCCGTCTCTGTACCGTCTAACCCCTACCTGCTCCTTAATGACCCGTCTCTGTACCGTCTAACCCCTACCTGCTCCTTAATGACCTGTCTCTGTACCGTCTAACCCCTACCTGCTCCTTAATGACCTGTCTCTGTACCGTCTAACCCCTACCTGCTCCTTAATGACCTGTCTCTGTACTGTCTAACCCCTACCTGCTCCTTAATGACCTGTTTCTGTACCGTCTAACCCCTACCTGCTCCTTAATGACCTGTTTCTGTACTGTCTAACCCCTACCTGCTCCTTAATGACCTGTCTCTGTACTGTCTAACCCCTACCTGCTCCTTAATGACCCGTCTCTGTACTGTCTAACCCCTACCTGCTCCTTAATGACCTGTCTCTGTACTGTCTAACCCCTACCTGCTCCTTAATGACCTGTTTCTGTACTGTCTAACCCCTACCTGCTCCTTAATGACCTGTCTCTGTACTGTCTGACCCCTACCTGCTCCTTAATGACCTGTCTCTGTACTGTCTAACCCCTACCTGCTCCTTAATGACCTGTCTCTGTACTGTCTAACCCCTACCTGCTCCTTAATGACCCGTCTCTCTACTGTCTAACCCCTACCTGCTCCTTAATGACCCGTCTCTGTACTGTCTAATCCCTACCTGCTCCTTAATGACCCGTCTCTGTACTGTCTAACCCCTACCTGCTCCTTAATGACCTGTCTCTGTACTGTCTAACCCCTACCTGCTCCTTAATGACCTGTCTCTGTACTGTCTAACCCCTACCTGCTCCTTAATGACCCGTCTCTGTACTGTCTAACCCCTACCTGCACCTCCATCTCGTCACTGCCCCAGCTGGGTCCTCTGCCTGACGGTAAAAGTGTGTAGAGTTCGTGGCTGGGGTGGGCAATGTCTTTATGATGCGTTTGGCCTTGGCCACGCACCGCTGGTTGTATATATCCAGGAGAGAGGGGAGCTCACCTCCAACGATATACTCGGCCGTCCGCACCACCCTTTGAAGCGCGCTGCGCTCGAGTGCGGTGCAGTTCCAGTACCAGGCGGTGATACACCCTGTAAGAACACTCTCGATGGTGCTGTTAGAGAATGTTCTCAGGATGCGGGGGCCCATGCTGAATTTCTTCAGACGCCTGAGGAAATACAGGCGTTGTTGGGCCCTTTCACCTCGTGTGTGGTGTACGTGGACCATGTGAGGTCCTCGGAGATGTGCACGCTGAGGAACTTGAAGCTGCTGACCCTCTCTACTGTATCACCGTCGATGGAGATAGGGCTGTGCTCTCCCCTCTGCTTCCTGAAGTCCACGATCAGGTCTTCTTGATGTTGAGGGCGAGGCTGTTCTCCTGGCACCACTGCTCCAGCGATCCGACCTCCTCCCTGTAGGCTGACTCGTCGTCGCCTGCGATCAGGCCCATCACTGTCGTGTCGTAAGCAAACTTGATGATGACGTTGGAGCTGTGCATAGCCATGCAGTCGTGGGTGTAGAGGGAGTAGAGGAGAGGGCTCAGCACGCATCCCTGGGGGGCTCCCGTGTTGAGGGTCAGTGGCTCTGATGTGGTGCTGCCCATCCTCACCACCTGGCAGCGGTCCGACAGGAGGTCCAGTATCCAGCTGCACGTGGATGGGGGCACGCCTAGACCTCTAAGCTTGGTGTCGAGCTTGGCAGGAACTATCGTGTTGAATGCTGAGCTATAGTCCACAAACAGCATTCGCACATAACAGTTCTTTCCCTCCAGGTGGGAAAGGGCAGTGTGGAGGGCCATGGCAATTGCGTCGTCCGTGGATCTATTTTGACGAAATGCTAATTGTCATGGGTCCAGCGTGGCAGGTAACACGGAGCAAATAAAGTCCTTGACCAACCTCTCGAAGCATTTGCTGACAATCGAGGTGAGGGCTACAGGTCTATAGTCATTCAGGCATGTTACCTTGGGTTGTTTAGGGACAGGCACGATGGTGGACATCTTGAAGACCGCGGGGACAACAGCC
>CM051013.1:25984277-25999277 GCA_027704905.1 Muraenolepis orangiensis | reverse complement strand
GGTAGTGGTAGTAGTAGTAGTAGTAGTAGTAGTAGTAGTATAGTAGTAGTAGTAGTAGTAGTAGTAGTAGTAGTAGTTGTAGTAGTAGTAGTATAGTAGTAGTAGTAGTAGTAGTAGTAGTAGTAGTAGTAGTAGTAGTAGTAGTAGTAGTAGTAGTAGTAGTAGTAGTAGTAGTAGTAGTAGTAGTAGTAGTAGTAGTAGTAGTATAGTAGTATAGTAGTAGTAGTAGTAGTAGTAGTAGTAGTAGTAGTAGTAGTAGTAGTAGTAGTAGTAGTAGTAGTAGTAGTATAGTAGTAGTAGTAGTAGTAGTAGTAGTAGTAGTAGTAGTAGTAGTAGTAGTAGTAGTAGTATAGTAGTAGTATAGTAGTTGTAGTTGTAGTAGTGTTCATTATTATATATATTATATTATACAGCTATTATAAAGAGGAACTGATGACTCCCTGGTGACACGAGAGACATCCATACCATCCATCACTTCCACTGGCCCCGCCCCAAGGTCCCCAAGGCCCACCCAAGGTCCCCAAGGCCCCGCCCAAGGTCCCAAGGCCCCGCCCCAAGGTCCCCAAGGCCCCACCCCCAGGTCCCCGAGGCCCCGCCCCCAGGTTCCCAAGGCCCCACCCCCAGGTCCCCGAGGCCCCGCCCCCAGGTCCCCAAGGCCCCGCCCCAAAGTTCCCAAGGCCCCACCCCCAGGTCCCCAAGGCCCCGCCCCCAGGTCCCAGAGGCCCCACCCCCAGGTCCCCGAGGCCCGGCCCCAGGTCCCCAAGGCCCCGCCCCCAGGTCCCAGAGGCCCCACCCCCAGGTCCCCGAGGCCCCGCCCCCAGGTCCCCGAGGCCCCGCCCCCAGGTTCCCAAGGCCCCGCCCCCAGGTCCCCAAGGCCCTGCCCCCAGGTCCCCAAGACTCCTCCCTCCACCCCAGATAATAGGAACCCTTTCAAACACACACACACACACACACACACATATACTATCACATAGGCACACATACACACACATGCACCCACACACACGTACGCACACACACTCCTCCTCGTCCCTAACTCCTCCTCTCACCTCCTCCTCGTCCCTAACTCCTCTCACCTCCTCGTCCTAACTCCTCTCACCTCCTCCTCGTCCCTCTCTGCTCCTCCCGGTCCCTCCCTGAGGAGCAGAGAGGAGCTGATAAAGGAGGAGGATCAGACACGCAAGACAAGAGAACAATTAAACCATTGTTTCTTCCTCTCCTCCTCCTCTCTCTCCCTTCCCCCCTCCTCTCTGTCCACCTCCCCTCCCTCCCTCTCCACCTCTGCTCCTCTCTCCCCCCCTCCTCTCTCTCCCTTCCCCCCTCCTCTCTGTCCACCTCCCCTCCCTCCCTCTCCACCTCTGCTCCTCTCTCTCCCCCTCCTCTCTCTCTTCCTCCCCCCCTCCTCTCTCTCCCTCCCCCCTCCTCTCTCTCCCTTCCCCCCTCCTCTCTCTCTCTCCCTCCCCCCCTTCTCTCTCTCTCCTCACCCAGGGGGATGACATGGGGGAGAAGGAGGGGCGTGTCTCTCCAGGAGGAATCATCTAGAAGTCTCATCTCCTCCTGCGGCCTGAGAGTTAGAGGAGGAACCAAAGACTATAGAAACTAACTGAGAGGAGAAG
Source organism: Muraenolepis orangiensis (assembly GCA_027704905.1). Lineage (NCBI taxonomy): Eukaryota > Metazoa > Chordata > Actinopteri > Gadiformes > Muraenolepididae > Muraenolepis > Muraenolepis orangiensis. The sequence continues at coordinate 25,997,661 of CM051013.1, read as the reverse complement.
TAGAACAGAACATGGCCTCCATTTGCTTTTAGAATCTGGCACACAGTCCGAAAATACTGAAAGTTATATTAGATAAGGTTATGATCAAAATATGAGGTTATTTAAAGTTAGATTATATAAGTTCATGATCTAAATATGAACTTATTTTAAAGTTATATTAGATAAGGTTATGATCAACATACAGCCCTCTTTAATTACATTAAAACACAGCGAGGTCGATTGTGACACTTGATGAAATTACAATGCAAATGAATGGTACTTTTAAAGGTACTTTTAAAGGTACTTTTAAAGGTACGCAGACGGAAATACAATGAAACAGACTTGAGATGCTTATGTCTAAAGGTACAATTGAAATATCTTCCTTTTAAAGTTTGATTCAAACACATAAACACACTTTGTATTAAATTGTGAAAACACTTAAAAAAAATTCTAGATATATTATGTATTATCCTTATTTATTTATAATATATTTATAATATAATTATATTATGTATTATCCTTATTTATTTATAATATATATATAATATAAATCTATTATGATTTATCCTTCTATATTTATCATATATTTATAACATAATATATTTTCCTTATATATTTATAATATATTTTTAATATAAATATATTATGTATTCTCTTAATTTATTTATATTATAAATATTTTATGTATTTTCTTTATATATTTATAATATTTTTATAATATATATATTTATAATATTTTTATAATATATATATTTATAATATTTTTATAATAAAAATATACTACGTATTATCCTTAATAATTATTTGTCTGTAGTTAGTTATTTGTCTGTTATAAGTTATTTGTAGTAAGTTAGTTGTCTGTAGTTAGTTATTTGTAGTCATTTTGTTGTCTTAGTAAGTTATTTGTCTATCGTTAGATAGTTTTAGTTTGTATATTTTTCTGTAATAAGTTTTTTGTAGTAAAATGATTTGTCTGTAGTTAGTTGTTTGCCTGTAGTTAGTTATTTGTCTGTAGTTAGTTGTTTGCCTGTAGTTAGTTATTTGTCTGTAGTTAGTTATTTGTCTGTTCTTAGTTATTTGTCTGTAGTTATTAGACAAAAGGCGATACCTCAGTATCAAGTGCCGTACAAATAGACTCAGAGACAGCTTCCACAGTCAGGCCATCAGGCTGCTGAACAAGGGCGTATAGCATATAACAATGTATATTTAGATTGATTGATTTATATATACATATTGCTCTATTTCTGTGCTGATATATTGCAATTTATATATTGGATTTTTATATGTTTAACTTATACAGTTTTGTACTTTTTTCCTTCTTTTTATCCTATTCTGTGTTTTATAACTGCTGTCTGTCGTCGGGTTTTGCACATAAGATTTTCACTCATTGCTTATACTTGTGTAAACTGTGAAGTGACAATAAACTTAACTTGAACTTGAAGGAGCAGCTTGAGGTTTGGCTTTCTGGCTCAAAGATTCCTACATGTAGACTGAGGACATTGGGGAACCAACCCAGAGCCAACCTAGAACCAAGCCAGAACCCTCTTCACTACCCTGGATCCCGATGGTATTAGAAGAAGGACATCAGCACCACTCACACATAGCGTCCTGTTTGAGAGGAGAGGAGAGGAGAGGAGAGGAGAGGAGAGGAGAGGAGAGGAGAGGAGAGGAGAGGAGAGGAGAGGAGAGGAGGAGGAGGAGAGGAGAGGAGAGAGAGAGGAGAGGAGAGGAGAGGAGAGGAGAGGAGAGGAGAGGAGAGGAGAGGAGAGGAGAGGAGAGAGGAGAGGAGAGGTTTTTGGTTTTTCAAAATCCCTTTAATCTATCAAAACAAATACATTGGATAAGGATCACCTCATCACATAGAGGGATTCAATACTTTAAATAATAAATCAATAGACCAAAAACAGTCACTCACAAACACAGCACTCATATGTGGAGTCTCAGCTCACCATCCCCCCCCACAGAGCACAAGCACCCCCCCACAGCCCACATGTGGCTGAAAGCCTGTATGTTGTCCATCAGGTGGTAGTAGGTGTGCTCCACCCTCAGCCTGGCTCTCAGAAGCCCCCGCAGCACCGGCAGCAGCGCCACGCTCCCCACACCCTGCACTCGGTTCCTGTAGCGCCACGCTCCCCACACCCTGCACTGGGCTCCTGTAGCGCCACGCTCCCCACACCCTGCACTGGGCTCCTGTAGCGCCACGCTCCCCACACCCTGCACTGGGCTCCTGTAGCGCCACGCTCCCCACACCCTGCACTCGGTTCCTGTAGCGCCCCGCTCCCCACACCCTGCACTCGGTTCCTGTAGCGCCACGCTCCCCACACCCTGCACTGGGCTCCTGTAGCGCCACGCTCCCCACACCCTGCACTCGGTTCCTGTAGCGCCACGCTCCCCACACCCTGCACTCGGTTCCTGTAGCGCCACGCTCCCCACACCCTGCACTCGGTTCCTGCGGGTCAGCCAGATAGCCATCTTGGCAGCACCGGACAGAAAGTTCAAAAGGGTGTGCACACCCTTCTTCTTAGCAGAGTACTTTGGGCCAAAGATGAATAAAATGAAAGAAAACTCCTCCCCAAGGCCCTGAAACCAGCTCTTGAGGAGTACAAACAAGGCTGACAGCCGAGGACACTGGACAAACAAATGCTCCCAGGTCTCAACCTCTGAGCAAAAGATACACCCCTCCCCCAGCTCCGGATCAAGGTGCGCTCGGTACCTATTGGTGGCTATCGCCTCGTGCACAATCCTCCACTGGAGGTCCGCTGTCCGCTTCTCCACGGGCAGCTTGTACAGGCACCGCCAGCTGCCTTTCGGGGAAGAGTCTGGACCCAGGAACTCGGCCCACCTCGACTCCTTAACCCCCGCCAGAGACCTGAGATTCAGAACCTTGACACACAAATTGTACGTTTCCTTCTTCCCACAAGCCTGAAACGTGCCCAGGTGGGGGGTCTTCAAGGTAAGCAGCTGGCCTGCTCCCTCATGCCAGTCCCCTACCGCTGGAGTGACCTCGAGAGAGGGGAAGCTGTAGTCGCCGTCCTCAATCCACTGCTCACACAGGTCAGCGTCCTCTGCAAAGGCCCTCAGGGACTCTGGCAGGGCAGCACAGACCTCCTTCACCACCTGATCCAAAATCCTAATGGACGAGGTGTTGCTTCTCCTCCTAAGGGCCTCGAGAGATGTTGCCTTTGCCTTCATGAGGTGACCTACTTTTGTACAGCCGGCCTCTCTCAGACTGGTTCGCAGGCTGGCAGACTGTAGTGTCCTTGCTCTCAGTAGGCCATTGAAGAACAAGGGTTCTTCAAACACCCACATGCCCGGCATCTCACTGGTGGCACGGGTGAACTTGAAGGTGTGCCATGCCTGCAGCACCGAGGTGTAGAAAGGGGTCAGGCCGGACAGGTCCAGCTCCTCTGGATTAAGCAGGAACAGCTGCTTGTGGCCAAACCTCCAGACACTCCTGAGCAACAGCTTCCCAAAGTTCAGCCAGCTGGGGCCGCAGTCGTATAACAGCCTGCTGACAGTCCGCAGACGGAAAGAGGCGATCTTGGACTGGATGCAGATCAGTCCTTGCCCTCCCTCAACTAGCGGCAGGTAGAGGGCAGCTGCGCGGACCCAGTGCCGACCCGACCAGAAGAAGTCCACAATCTCACCAGGTTCCTAGGTGGTGTCAGGGCCATCAGTCTGTGCCAAAGGGTCGAGGCAACCAGAGTATTGGCGACCAGAACTCTTCCCCTGTAGGACATCTGAGGAAGCAACCACTTCCATTTGGACAACCGAGCGCTTCTCCTTTGCTCCCTCCCAGTGTTTAGACTTGAAGCCTTTAGCCCCTCTGATTCCCACTGAAGGCCTCCAGGCAGGCTGGGAACCACCTGCTCCTGCAGTTGACCCTTGCCGAGGAGGCCCTCTCATACAGGGACAGGGTGTCCTGCAGACACTGAACGTCCCTCTGGCTGGAGACGAAAATGCTGACATCGTCAGCATAAGCCGAGAGCGTAGGAGGGCGCTCCGGCCCACAGGAGGCCGGCAGGGAGAGACCACTGAGTTTACTCCTCAACCTGCACAGCAAAGGCTCAATGGCCAGACTGTACAGCTGTCCGGAAATGGGACAACCCTGTCTAATTCCCCGCTGTTCAGGAATTGGCCTACTCAGCCCTGCCCCCATCTTCACCAAACACTGAGCATCGTTGTACAAAAGTCCAACCCATGCCAGAAAACCCTCACCAATGCCATATGCCCTAAGTGCAGAAAACAAATACAAGTGATCAACTCTATCAAACGCTTTCTCTTGATCAAGTGACACAACACCAACATTAACCCCGTGAGCCCGACAAACATCCATTACATCCCGCATAAAGAAAATGTTGTCCATGATAGTCCTATCAGGAATGCAGTAGGTTTGGTCTTGCTGAATGACCATCTCCAAAATACCTTTCAGTCTGTTCGATAAGGCTCTGGAGAGTACCTTATAATCCACAGTCAAAAGGGCTACAGGCCTCCAGTTCTTCAGTAGGGCCAAGTCTCCTTTTTTTGGCAGCAGGGAAAGCACCGCCCTCCGACAGGACACCGGGAGGGATCCGGTTCTGAAGCACTCTGAGAAAACGCCACGTAAATCAGCTCCCAAAATACCCCAGAAGTGCTTGAGGAACTCTCCGGAGAGGCCATCAATCCCTGGGGCCCGCCCTGATGCCATCTGGTTAACTGCTCCAGTCAGCTCCTCCAGGGTCAGATCGAGGTCTAGAGCAGCTTTCTCCTCCGGGCTGAGCTGGGGAAGACCCTCCAGGATCTCCTCACGGCCCTCGATGCTGCACTGCTCTCCCCCAAAAAGGTTGGTGTAGAAGTCCATGGCGTGGTCCCTCATCTCCTCCGGACTGCTGGTGACTCTTCCTCCTGGAAGCTTCAGGCAGCTCATCTGCTTCCTCTGCGCCACCGATCTCTCCAGGTTGAAGAAGAAGGGGGTTGGGGCATCCATCTCCTTTATCTCCAGGAAGCGACACCTGACCAGAGCTCCCTTAACTATCTCCTGCAGGAAGGAGCTTAGCTCCAACCTCTTCTTCTGCAGCAGCTGACCAGCAAAGGGGTTAGAGTCTCTGAGACCCAACTCTAAGTCTCTTATGCTGGTCTCAAGGTCTTCCACTGCTGCTTTCAGTTTAGAGGTAGAGTGTGAGGTGTACTGCTGACAAAACACCCTAATTTGTGCCTTACCCACCTCCCACCACATCATTAAGGAACCAAACTCAGATTTTCTGAGTGCCCACATCTGCCAGAAGTGCCCAAAACACTGGCAAAATGTTTGATCCCTCAGCAATTTGTTATTGAAACACCAGTGTGACCTTACCCTTACCCCCGGTGAAATGATGAGAGCTGCAGTGACTAGGTGATGGTCTGTGAAGCCAACTGGGAAGATTTTACTGTCAACCAGTCGTGAGCTGAGACACTGTGCTACATAAATCCTATCAAGACGTGCAGCACTCGCCCTGTTGCTATTAACCCTCACCCAAGTGTACTGTCTTGCTTGTGGATGCTTAACCCTCCATGTGTCTATAAGGTCTGTATTTGTGATGATAATATTTAGCCTAGCAGATGACTGTGGGTGCGGTTCCTGACTTGTCCTGTCCAATGTGAAATCCACCGTGCAATTAAAGTCCCCACCAATGATAATATTATCATTCCTGTGATCTAGTAAGTGTGTTTCTAACAAATGGAAGAGTCTAACTCTTTCATTTCCCTGATTGGGGGCATAAATGTTAATGAGACAGACCACCGTGGAGTCTATCTCTGCCCTGACTATGAGCAGCCGTCCCTTCACCACTTCATCTGAAGATAAAATGGTGGCATTCGACTCCTGCACTGAAGTTGGACCCGTGGCTTAAGACCTGCGGGCCCTCCCACCATAAGCCCCAATCCGTGTCGTCAGCTGAGGTAGTGTGTGTTTCCTGTAGGGAGATCACATCCAAATGCTTTTGTGCAGCTACCTCAGATATCAATGCTCTTTTTAATCTATCCCTCCCACCATTTATGTTTAAGGTTCCGATGTTGATGGTATCCATTGAAAAGAGAGAAAGTAGAGAAAGGACAGTTACAAAACACCCTGTGCTGCATGATCAGGACCGCTTAGTGTTATAAACACCCTGTGCTGCATGATCAGGACCGCTTAGTGTTATAAACACCCTGTGCTGCATGATCAGGACCGCTTAGTGTTATAAACACCCTGTGCTGCATGATCAGGACCGCTTAGTGTTATAAAACACCCTGTGTTGCATGATCAGGACCGCTTAGTGTTATAAACACCCTGTGCTGCATGATCAGGACCGCTTAGTGTTATAAACACCCTGTGCTGCATGATCAGGACCGCTTAGTGTTATAAACACCCTGTGCTGCATGATCAGGACCGCTTAGTGTTATAAAACACCCTGTGCTGCATGATCAGGACCGCTTAGTGTTATAAACACCCTGTGCTGCATGATCAGGACCGCTTAGTGTTATAAACACCCTGTGCTGCATGATCAGGACCGCTTAGTGTTATAAACACCCTGTGTTGCATGATCAGGACCGCTTAGTGTTATAAACACCCTGTGCTGCATGATCAGGACCGCTTAGTGTTATAAACACCCTGTGCTGCATGATCAGGACCGCTTAGTGTTATAAACACCCTGTGCTGCATGATCAGGACCGCTTAGTGTTATAAACACCCTGTGTTGCATGATCAGGACCGCTTAGTGTTATAAACACCCTGTGCTGCATGATCAGGACCGCTTAGTGTTATAAACACCCTGTGCTGCATGATCAGGACCGCTTAGTGTTATAAACACCCTGTGCTGCATGATCAGGACCGCTTAGTGTTATAAACACCCTGTGTTGCATGATCAGGACCGCTTAGTGTTATAAACACCCTGTGCTGCATGATCAGGACCGCTTAGTGTTATAAACACCCTGTGCTGCATGATCAGGACCGCTTAGTGTTATAAACACCCTGTGCTGCATGATCAGGACCGCTTAGTGTTATAAACACCCTGTGTTGCATGATCAGGACCGCTTAGTGTTATAAACACCCTGTGCTGCATGATCAGGACCGCTTAGTGTTATAAACACCCTGTGCTGCATGATCAGGACCGCTTAGTGTTATAAACACCCTGTGCTGCATGATCAGGACCGCTTAGTGTTATAAACACCCTGTGCTGCATGATCAGGACCGCTTAGTGTTATAAACACCCTGTGCTGCATGATCAGGACCGCTTAGTGTTTTAGCAGCTTCATCTTTTGCTGCCTTTCTTAGAACCGTGATGTGCTTTTTAAGACGAAAGCGTCTTCGTTTGTCCAGCACATCAAAACTTACAGATTTTTTAAGCGTGTTAACAGAGCGTATGAATTTATCCGTATCGCTAAAATAATCCTTAACTGAATTCGACGGACTCTGAGTCGTACTCCATGTCCTCTCCCTCAGCGTCTGACCCGCTCTGAGCGTCTCCCCCCTCTCTCTCTCTCTCTCTCTCTCTCTCTCTCTCTCTCTCTCTCCTCTCTCTCTCTCTCTCTCTCTCTCTCTCTCTCTCTCTCTCTCTCTCTCTCTCTCTCTCTCTCTCTCTCTCTCTCTCTCTCCCTCCCTCTCTCTCTCTCTCTCTCTCTCTCTCTCTCTCTCTCTCTCTCTCTCTCTCTCTCTCTCTCTCTCTCTCTCTCTCTCTCTCTCTCTCTCTCTCTCTCTCTCTCTCTCTCTCTCTCCCTGTCCGGCTCTGCTTCGGGCTCTGCTTCGGCCGCTGCGCCTTTAACGGCGAGATCAGCCGCTGCCTCCCCATCCGCGGGTCTGTCCTCACAGGACCCGGCAACCGGCCCGGTGCCGGCCCCGTCCTCACAGGACCCGGCAACGGGCTCGGTGCCGGCCCCGTCCTCATAGGACCCGGCAACGGGCTCGGTGCCGGCCCCGTCCTCACAGGACCCGGCAACGGGCTCGGTGCCGGGCACTACGGCCACGGCGCTAGCCGCACTGTCGGTACTATCGGAGCCGCCCGCCGCGTCCGCGTCGACGACAGGTGCCGCTCCGGCGACAGGCGGCTCGGGGGCCGGAGCCGGGGCCACGTTAGCGGCCGGCGGCTCGGGGGCCGGAGCCACGTTAGCGGCCGGCGGCTCGGGGCCGGAGCCACCTTAGCGGCCGGCGGCTCGGGGGCCGGAGCCGGGGCCGTTAGCGGCGGCTCGGGGCGGAGCCAGTTAGCGGCCGGCGGCTCGGGGGCCGGAGCCACGTTAGCGGCCGGCGGCTCGGGGGCCGGAGCCACGTTAGCGGCCGGCGGCTCGGGGGCCGGAGCCGGGGCCACGTTAGCGGCCGGTGGCTCGGGGGCTGGCGGCCCAGCCGCCGGATCCGCGTTAGCGGCCGGCGGCCGGAGCCTCCTCCACCGACACGCTATGTTGTGCGTCGCCAACTATGCTGAAAAGTTTCTGTTTATTCATGTATGATGTTTAGTTTAGTTCCAGGGTTTTATTTCTATAGTCAGTCTTCCTCCCGCCCCCTGTGATTGGTTATGTCATTATTGTTTGCACCTGGTTGTAATTATTGTTTGCACCTGGTGATGTCTCCTGGCATAAATAGGTCCAGGCAGTCACTGTCTCGTTGCCAGATTGTCTCGTTGTGTTATGCTGAGTTCTTCAGCATTCAGGTTCCACGCCACGCCACGGTCAGGTTTTTGGTGTTTCATTATTTTGCCTTTAAGCTGTACAATCATCGAGTGACTTGTTGTGTTGGACCTTGCTTTTGTCAGTAAAGACTCTTTTACTTTATCACTGTCTGTATTCGTGCTTTTGGATCCACACCGTGTACGCCCGTGACACGCTACTGTCATGCGGGGCGATCCGCACTCCCTGCCGCAGGGACGGCGGAGGCGTCTCGGAGGACGCCATGCGTCCCGAAAACACTCAAAACCAAAATCACACCGCAAACACAATGAGATTAAATAAAGTAAATAAACTAACCTTACCTGATCATGCAAATGAAGGAAGAGGAAAAAACATAACTTTACCAAGCACCAATTCAAATTCCGCGCCGCTCGCAGCTTCCACCACCACCACGCTCACACTCACCGGAAACGGAAAGAGAGGAGAGGAGAGGAGAGGAGAGGCTCGATACAACCAGGACCCCTTACCTCCCACTCGTTCTAACACACACGCACACACACACACACACGCACGCACGCACACGCACACGCACACGCACACACTCTCTCTCTCAGCAGGGGAGTGGTGTCATGGAGTGATGAATTGTCATGGAAACGAAGAACCTACAATTTAGGTCGCGCTCCGGGTGTCTCTGTCTGCTCCCACACGCATGTGCTTTCATCTGTGTGTGTGTGTGAGAGATGAGAGAGAGAGAGAGAGGAGAGAGAGGAGAGAGAGAGGAGAGAGAGAGAGAGAGAGGAGAGAGAGAGGAGAGGAGAGAGAGAGAGGGGAGAGAGGGAGAGAGAGGGGGGGAGAGAGAGGGGGGGAGAGAGGGAGAGAGAGGAGAGAGAGAGGAGAGAGAGAGAGGAGAGAGAGAGAGAGAGGAGAGAGAGAGAGAGAGGAGAGAGAGAGGAGAGAGAGAGAGAGAGACGAGAGAGAGGAGGAGAGAGAGAGAGAGAGAGGAGAGAGAGGGGGGGGAGAGAGGGGAGGGGGGCTGATACAGGGTATGAAGTATCTGCTTCAGCCTAATATATATATATATATATATTATATCAGTGGTAACCAACCTTCTCAAGACCAAGATCAATAATGAATTAGAAAGTAACAAGACAATGACTTTAGTTTGTTATATTGTGTGGTTAAAGTATGATCTTCCTGCTGTTATATAACAACAAGAAAGCATTCCATTAATACACACTCAACAAAACTAGACAAAAACACGCCTTATATTTTCATAATGGCGCTTTATATTAATTATATAATACGGCCTTACAGGCCATTGTGTGTGTGGGGGGGAGGGGGTATATGTGTGTGTGTGTGTGTGTGTGTGTGTGTGTGTGTGTGTGTGTGTGTGTGTTTTATGTGTAGTTTATATGTTTTATGTGTAGTTTATATGTTGTATGTGTAGTTCATATGTTTCATGTGTAGTTTATGTTTCATGTGTAGTTTATGTTTCATGTGTAGTTTATGTTTCACGTGTAGTTCATGTTTCATGTGTAGTTTATATGTTTCATGTGTAGTTCATGTTTCATGTGTAGTTCATGTTTCATGTGTAGTTTATGTTTTATGTGTAGTTCATGTTTCATGTGTAGTTTATATGTTTTATGTGTAGTTCATGTTTCATGTGTAGTTTATATGTTTTATGTGTAGTTCATGTTTCATGTGTAGTTCATGTTTCATGTGTAGTTTATGTTTTATGTGTAGTTTATATGTTGTATGTGTAGTTCATGTTTCATGTGTAGTTTATATGTTTTATGTGTAGTTCATGTTTCATGTGTAGTTCATGTTTCATGTGTAGTTTATGTTTTATGTGTAGTTTATATGTTGTATGTGTAGTTCATATGTTTCATGTGTAGTTTATGTTTCACGTGTAGTTCATGTTTCATGTGTAGTTTATATGTTTTATGTGTAGTTCATGTTTCATGTGTAGTTTATATGTTTTATGTGTAGTTCATGTTTCATGTGTAGTTCATGTTTCATGTGTAGTTTATATGTTTATGTGTAGTTCATATGTTTATGTGTAGTTCATGTTTCACGTGTAGTTCATGTTTATGTGTAGTTCATGTTCATGTGTAGTTCATGTTTCATGTGTAGTTCATGTTTCATGTGTAGTCATGTTTCATGTGTAGTTCATGTTTCATGTGTAGTTTATATGTTTTATGTGTAGTTCATGTTTCATGTGTAGTTTATATGTTTTATGTGTAGTTCATGTTTTATGTGTAGTTCATGTTTCATGTGTAGTTTATGTTCATGTGTAGTTTATATGTTTTATGTGTAGTTCATGTTTCATGTGTAGTTTATATGTTTTATGTGTAGTTCATGTTTCATGTGTAGTTCATGTTTCATGTGTAGTTTATGTTTCATGTGTAGTTCATGTTTCATGTGTAGTTTATGTTTCATGTGTAGTTTATGTTTCATGTGTAGTTCATATGTATCATGTGTATTTAGTATTACCATTAACCTTTTGAGGCGTTAATTACCCTCTCTCACGGTCCCTATCCCCCTGAGTGACGCTTCTCCAGGCCTCAGCTTTTAGTGATGCAGTTAAAGGTGTTAGTCTATTAGATGGTGTTAAGTAGGGTTAACCACTGAACAGCGCCCCCTACTGGAGAGTGAGGTTAACCACTGAACAGCGCTCCCTGCTGGGGTGTGAGGTTAACCACTGAACAGCGCCCCCTACTGGGGAGTGAGGTTAACCACTGAACAGCGCCCCCTACTGGGGAGTGAGGTTAACCACTGAACAGCGCCCCCTACTGGAGAGTGAGGTTAACCACTGAACAGCGCCCCCTGCTGGGGTGTGAGGTTAACCACTGAACAGCGCCCCCTACTGGGGAGTGAGGTTAACCACTGAACAGCGCCCCCTGCTGGGGAGTGAGGTTAACCACTGAACAGCGCCCCCTACTGGGGAGTGAGGTTAACCACTGAACAGCGCCCCCTACTGGGGAGTGAGGTTAACCACTGAACAGCGCCCCCTACTGGGGAGTGAGGTTAACCACTGAACAGCGCCCCCTACTGGGGAGTGAGGTTAACCACTGAACAGCGCCCCCTACTGGGGAGTGAGGTTAACCACTGAACAGTGGTTACACTATATATATATCGTAACACTATATATATATATAATATATATATATATATATATATATATATATATATATATATATATATATATAAATAGAAGGGGATTCATGAATAGGGAAGCAATTAAATAATCACTAAAGAGCAAATCTAAGCATTCTAGGATGATAAATGATAACTTCTAATTTTAATTGCCTACTGCTTACTGCTTACTGCTTACTGTGTGTGTGTGTGTGTGTGTTTGTGTGTTTGTGTGGGTTGTGAAGGTGTGTGTGTGTAGGTGTGTGTATGAGAGTGTGTGTGTGGGTTGTGAAGGTGTGTGTGTGTAGGTGTGTGTATGAGAGTGTGTGTGTGGGCTGTGAAGGTGTGTGTGTGTAGGTGTGTGTATGAGAGTGTGTGTGTGGGTGTGAAGGTGTGTGTGTGTAGGTGTGTGTATGAGAGTGTGTGTGTGGGTTGTGAAGGTGTGTGTGTGTAGGTGTGTGTATGAGAGTGTGTGTGTGGGTTGTGAGGACCCATTGTTCTCCAGGTCCTCACAGCTCTTCTTATGGTTGGCCCTCCTCTCCACCGCTAGCGATGCTATCAAGCCTCATCACACAATAAAACATATAACACTCAGACAAATCTCTCTCTCTCTTCTCTCTCTCTCATCTCTCTCTCTCTCTCTCTCTCTCTCTCTCTCTCTCTCTCTCTCTCTCTCTCTCTCTCTCTCTCTCTCTCTCTCTCTCTCTCTCTCTCGGCAGTATACACTTTATAGTTTTACTTTTTATAAGTTGTATTGCTTCTATGTCCAGAGTTCAGAAGCTGGTTGGTGTATTAACTACTAACTGATTTACTACAGAGAATACTAGCAAGGAATGGAAGAATAAAACTTAAATATAAGAACTAAATGCAATAAGTTCTTAAGAAAATTAACGTTTCTAAGAACAATATTGAGGAACACACACACACACACACACACACACACACACACACACACACACACACACACACACACACACACACACACACACACACACACACACACACACACACACACACACACCTCATTAAGACAGTAGCAGGATAGCATTAGCAGCTAGCTGTGTTCCATTATACATCCTGGTCCATAATGCAGTCACACTACAAAGTGCTATGACTCTCACCACCTCACCCACCCCACCCCTACCCCTGCATGCTCCATACACCCCCACCCCGCCCCTGCATGCTCCATACACCCCCACCCCGCCCCTGCATGCTCCATACACCCCCACCCCGCCCCTGCATGCTCCCGCTTTTCCACATGACTTCAAGGTTGCAGCTGTCGCACTCAGCAGGGGGGCGGGGCCTCACAGTAACACACCTGATCCACCTGAGGACACACGGGGGCGGGGCCTCACAGTAACACACCTGATCCACCTGAGGACACACGGGGGCGGGGCCTCACAGTAACACACCTGATCCACCTGAGGACACAGGGGGGCGGGGCCTCACAGTAACACACCTGATCCACCTGAGGACACACGGGGGCGGGGCCTCACAGTAACACACCTGATCCACCTGAGGACACACGGGGGCGGGGCCTCACAGTAACACACCTGATCCACCTGAGGACACAGGGGGGCGGGGCCTCACAGTAACACACCTGATCCACCTGAGGACACAGGGGGGCGGGGCCTCACAGTAACACACCTGATCCACCTGAGGACACAGGGGGGCGGGG
>CM051013.1:25976777-25981777 GCA_027704905.1 Muraenolepis orangiensis | reverse complement strand
GAGAAGAGGAACGCACTGGCCTAGCCCAGCTAATGTGCATCCTTCGGAAAAACATCAGAGTTCTCCGCCGGGCCGAGTGGCATCGGAGGCGGCGGCGCGAGAGAGCACGTAAACGTGCTGCTTTCATCGCTAACCCCTTCAAGTTCACTAAGGATTTGCTGGGGCAGAAGCGCAGTGGCAAACTGGCCTCCTCGCAGGATGACATAGACCAACATCTGAAGCAGACGTACAGCGACCCCGCAAGAGAGCAGGAGTTGGGAGAGTGTAACAACCTCATAGACCCCCCTGAACCAGAAGTGCAGTTCGACATGTCGGAGCTGCAGCTAAAGGAAGTCAGGGAGGTTGTCCGCAAAGCAAGGGCAAGCTCTGCTCCAGGACCGAGTGGCACTTCATACAAAGTGTATAAGTACTGTCCCAAACTCCTGCTGCGTCTGTGGTACATCTTGCGAGTCTTCTGGAGAAGGGGGAGGATCCCTGATCAATGGAGAGTGGCTGAAGGGGTATGGATCCCGAAGGAGGAAAACTCCACTCAGCTAGACCAGTTCCGCATCATCTCCCTGCTGTGTGTTGAGGCAAAGGTTTTCTTCAGCGCTGTTTCCAAACGGCTGTGTACCTACCTGGCAGAGAACACCTACATCGATACATCTGTCCAGAAAGGTGGCATTTCAGGAATGCCAGGATGTCTGGAGCATACCGGTGTGGTGACACAGCTTATTCGGGAGGCCAGAGAGAACAAGGGCAACCTGTCAGTGCTGTGGCTTGACCTGGAGAATGCATTCGGCTCCATTCCACACAAGCTGGTTCAGTTCACTTTGACAAAACATCATGTCCCAAGCAGGTGTAGAGACCTCATCGCTGATTATTACAGCAATTTCAGGATGAGGGTCTCTTCAGGAGCAATAACATCCAGTTGGCACAAGGTGGAGATCGGTATCATCACAGGGTGTACTATCTCTGTGACATTGTTCTCCCTAGCCATGAACATGCTCACTAAGTCTGCTGAGCCAGAGTGCAGAGGGCCCCGCACGAATTCCGGACAACGGCAACCACCCATCAGGGCATTCATGGATGACCTCACAGTCATGACAGAATCAGTCCCAGGCTGCCGGTGGATTCTGAAGGGGCTTGAAGAGCTGGTGGAGTGGGCCCGGATGCGTTTCAAACCCGCCAAATCCAGATCAATGGTGCTGAGGAAAGGGAAGGTGGTGGACAAGTTCCGGTTTAACATCGCAGACACAGCCATCCCATCTATCTCAGAGAAGCCAGTCAAGAGCTTAGGAAAAGTTTTTGACTGCTCTCTGAGAGACACAACATCTATCCAGTCGACCTGCACTGAGTTGGATGGCTGGCTGAAATCCGTGGACAAGTCAGGCCTACCTGGGAAGTTTAAAGCCTGGGTCTACCAACATGGCATTCTTCCCAGGATTCTGTGGCCCCTCCTTGTCTATGCGGTCCCTATCTCAACAGTTGAGACCCTAGAGAGGAGGGTCAGCAACCACCTCCGGAGATGGCTTGGGTTACCAAGGAGCCTGAGCAGCATTGCACTCTACGGGAACACCAACAAGCTGCAACTGCCTTTCAAATCCTTGGAGGAGGAATTCAAGGTAACTAGAGCCAGAGAAGTGGTTCAATACAGGGACTCAAGTGATCCGAAGGTGGCTAAAGCAGGGATCCAAGTGAGGACTGGCAGGAAATGGAGGGCAGAGGAAGCAGTTCAAGAGGCAGAGGCAAGGCTGCGTCACAAGAGCCTGGTGGGAGTGGTCACACGAGGTCGAGCTGGGCTAGGATCCTTTCCAACTCCCCAAATGAACACCAGGGGGAAGGAAGGGCGCCGTCTTGTTCAGGAGGAGGTGAGAGCAGCAGTGGAGGAGACAAGAACCTGCAAGGCAGTGGGAATGAAGCAACAGGGAGCTTGGACGAGATGGGAGAATGCGGTTGAGAGGAAAGTGACCTGGGCTGAGCTTTGGAAAGCCGAGCCTCACCGCATCAAATTCCTAATCCAGGCAGTGTATGATGTGCTTCCAAGCCCGTCAAATCTGCACACATGGGGCATAGCAGAGACACCAGCATGCCCATTGTGTTCCAAGCGAGGAACCCTGGAACACATCCTCAGTTGCTGTACAAAGGCACTTGGAGATGGACGGTACAGGTGGAGGCATGACCAAGTCCTGAAGACCATTGCTGAAGCCATCAGCGCAGGACTGGCGTGGTCAAAGCAGTTCCGACACTCCAAGGACACCATCGCCTTTGTCAGAGCTGGGGACAAGCCAACTTCTGCCAGAAAAACATCTGCAGGCATCCTGACGTCTGCAAGAGACTGGCAGTTGTTGGTGGACCTTGAACATCAGCTGAAGTTCCCCAGCCATATTGCAGTCACCACCCTGCGACCAGACATTGTTCTTGTGTCTGAGTCCACCAAGCAAGCTGTGCTGCTGGAGCTGACAGTCCCGTGGGAAGATCGCTTGGAAGAAGCCTTTGAAAGGAAGCTCTCCAAGTACGCAGGACTGGTCAGCGACTGTCAGCAGGCTGGTTGGAGAGCAAGGTGTTTCCCGGTGGAAGTTGGATGCAGAGGATTCGCAGCCCGTTCCTTGGTCAGAGCCTTCAGCAGTTTAGGCATCGAGGGAGTGAGAAAGAGGAGAGCCATCCGCAGTACCACCGATGCGGCAGAGAGGGCCTCAAGATGGTTGTGGCTCAAAAGAGGGGAGCCATGGAGTCATGGTAGCTAGCTAGCCATCTGGACACAAGCTGGGGTCTGATCAGCCCCGGCTGGGTCACCTGGAGGAGGGCGTATGATGTTGCGAGACCCGAAACGTCCTATGATTCCAGGAACATCACTGAAGATGTGTCCAGACTAGGCATCAGTAGATGTATGTACACAGTAACAACACTATAGTATAGCAACAAACACTATACTATAACACACACTATACTATAACAACACTATACTATAACATAACAACACTATACTATAACAACACTATACTATAACAACACTATACTATAACAACACATACTATAACACACTATATAACAACACTATACTATAACAACACTATATACTATAAACAACACTATACAACACTATAGTATAACAACACTATACTATAACAACACTATACTATAACAACACTATACTATAACAACACTATACTATAACAACAACTATACAACATACATAACAACACTATACTATACAACACTATACTATAACAACACTATACTATAACAACAACACTATACTATAACACACACTATAACACATAACATAACAACACTATACTATAACAACACTAACTATAACAACACTAACAACAACACTATACTATAACAACACTATACTATAACAACACTATACTATAACAACACTATACTATAACACAACACTATACTATAACAACACTATACTATAACAACACTATACTATAACAACAACTAACAAACATATATAACAACACTATACTATAACAACACTATACTAAAACACTATACTATAACAACACACTATACTATACACACTATACAAAACACTATACTATAACAACACTATACTATAACAACACTATACATACAAACACTATACTATAACAACACTATACTATAACAACACTATACTATAACAACAACACTATACTATAACAACACTATACTATAACAACAACTATAACACTATACTATAAATATAAAATACTGCACACAATAATAATACCAATAAAGTGACTGATAGATGATGTGTAGAATTGTGCAAAAAGCAATAAAAACATTTAAAGCTCTAGTAGAGGAGCAGCATCATGACTCCTGAGGAGAGGAGAGACCTCCTCCTCTACTGACTCCTGAGGAGAGGAGAGACCTCCTCCTCTGCTGACTCCTGAGGAGAGGAGAGACCTCCTCCTCTGCTGACTCCTGAGGAGAGGAGAGACCTCCTCCTCTGCTGACTCCTGAGGAGAGGAGAGACCTCCTCCTCTACTGACTCCTGAGGAGAGGAGAGACCTCCTCCACTCCAGACTCCTGAGGAGAGGAGAGACCTCCTCCTCTACTGACTCCTGAGGAGAGGAGAGACCTCCTCCACTACTGACTCCTGAGGAGAGGAGAGACCTCCTCCTCTACTGACTCCTGAGGAGAGGAGAGACCTCCTCCTCTACTGACTCCTGAGGAGAGGAGAGACCTCCTCCTCTACTGACTCCTGAGGAGAGGAGAGACCTCCTCCTCTACTGACTCCTGAGGAGAGGAGAGACCTCCTCCTCTGCTGACTCCTGAGTAGAGGAGAGACCTCCTCCTCTACTGACTCCTGAGGAGAGGAGAGACCTCCTCCTCTGACTGACTCCTGAGGAGAGGAGAGACCTCCTCCTCTGCTGACTCCTGAGGAGAGGAGAGACCTCCTCCTCTGCTGACTCCTGAGGAGAGGAGAGACCTCCTCCTCTGCTGACTCCTGATGAGAGGAGAGACCTCCTCCTCTACTGACTCCTGAGGAGAGGAGAGACCTCCTCCACTACTGACTCCTGAGGAGAGGAGAGACCTCCTCCTCTACTGACTCCTGAGGAGAGGAGAGACCTCCTCCTCTACTGACTCCTGAGGAGAGGAGAGACCTCCTCCTCTACTGACTCCTGAGGAGAGGAGAGACCTCCTCCTCCACTGACTCCTGAGGAGAGGAGAGACCTCCTCCTCTACTGACTCCTGAGGAGAGGAGAGACCTCCTCCACTACTGACTCCTGAGGAGAGGAGAGACCTCCTCCTCTACTGACTCCTGAGGAGAGGAGAGACCTCCTCCTCTACTGACTCCTGAGGAGAGGAGAGACCTCCTCCACTCCAGACTCCTGAGGAGAGGAGAGACCTCCTCCACTCCAGACTCCTGAGGAGAGGAGAGACCTCCTCCTCTACTGACTCCTGAGGAGAGGAGAGACCTCCTCCTCTACTGACTCCTGAGGAGAGGAGAGACCTCCTCCACTACTGACTCCTGAGGAGAGGAGAGACCTCCTCCACTCCAGACTCCTGAGGAGAGGAGA
>CM051013.1:25958224-25970777 GCA_027704905.1 Muraenolepis orangiensis | reverse complement strand
AGGAGTGGGGGAGGTGGAGGAGGTGAGGAGGTGGGGGAGGTGAGGAGGTTGAGGAGGTGGGGGAGGTGGGGAGATGAGGAGGTGGGGAGGTTAGGGAGGTGAGGAGGTGGGGAGGTGAGGAGGTGAGGAGGTTGAGGAGGTGGGGAGGTTGAGGAGGTGGGGGAAGTGGGGGAGGTGAGGAGGTGGGGGAGGTGAGGAGGTTGAGGAGGTGGGGAGGTGAGGAGGTGAGGAGGTTGAGGAGGTGAGGAGGTTGAGGAGGTGAGGAGGTGAGGGAGGTGGGGAGATGAGGAGGTGAGGGAGGTGAGGAGGTTGAGGAGGTGAGGAGGTTGAGGAGGTGAGGAGGTGAGGAGGTGAGGAGGTTGAGGAGGTTGAGGAGTTGAGGAGGTGAGGAGGTGAGGAGGTGAGGAAGTGAGGAGGTTGAGGAGGTGAGGAGGTTGAGGAGGTGAGGAGGTGAGGAGGTTGAGGAGGTGAGGAGGTGAGGAGGTGAGGAGGTTGAGGAGGTGGGGAGGTGAGGAGGTTGAGGAGGTGAGGAGGTTGAGGAGGTTGAGGAGGTTGAGGAGGTGAGGAGGTTGAGGAAGTGAGGAGGTTGAGGAGGTTGAGGAGGTTGAGGAGGTGAGGAGGTGAGGAGGTGAGGAGGTGAGGAGGTTGAGGAGGTGGGGAGGTGAGGAGGTGAGGAGGTTGAGGAGGTGGGGAGGTGAGGAGGTTGAGGAGGTTGAGGAGGTTGAGGAGGTGAGGAGGTTGAGGAGGTGAGGAGGTGAGGAGGTTGAGGAGGTGAGGAGGTGAGGAGGTGAGGAGGTTGAGGAGGTTGAGGAGGTGAGGAGGTGAGGAGGTGAGGAGGTGAGGAAGTGAGGAGGTTGAGGAGGTTGAGGAGGTGAGGAGGTTGAGGAGGTGAGGAGGTGAGGAGGTTGAGGAGGTTGAGGAGGTTGAGGAGGTGAGGAGGTGAGGAGGTTGAGGAAGTGAGGAGGTTGAGGAGGTTGAGGAGGTGAGGAGGTGAGGAGGTGAGGAGGTGAGGAGGTGAGGAGGTGAGGAGGTTGAGGAGGTGAGGAGGTGAGGAGGTGAGGAGGTGAGGAAGTGAGGAGGTTGAGGAGGTTGAGGAGGTGAGGAGGTTGAGGAGGTGAGGAGGTGAGGAGGTTGAGGAGGTTGAGGAGGTTGAGGAGGTGAGGAGGTGAGGAGGTTGAGGAGGTGAGGAGGTGAGGAGGTTGAGGAGGTTGAGGAGGTTGAGGAGGTGAGGAGGTGAGGAGGTTGGCTGCTTCCTCGTGATCAGACACCACTTAGCCACGCCCCTTTCCACTACAGTGTGTGTGTGTGTGTGTGTGTGTGTGTGTGTGTGTGTGTGTGTGTGTGTGTGTGTGTGTGTGTGTGTGTGTGTGTGTGTGTGTGTGTGTGTGTGTGTGTGTGTGTGTGTGTGTGTTGCTACAACGGACACAGAGACACTGAGGAACCCCCCCCTAACCCAAACCCAGGGAGGAGGTCCTCCTGGGTGAATGTGGACTGGAAGGTGTGGATGAGTGTCAGTGTGTCTGAGGACCCTCCTCCATCTGGGGACACTCTGTAGAAGGAGAGAGAGCCAGCAGGTCGGTCCACATACACTCCTACTCTGTTAGAGGAGGGGAGACCTATGGCTGTTATACTACCGTTGTAACGGACAGTGTAACAACCATCATAACAATCAAGACTCCAGGACTTGTTGTTTCCTCCAAGCCTGCTGTCATCACCCCTCCTCTCCTAGTGATTCCTCTGTATGTCACTCCTATAAGAACATGTCCTTCCCTCTCCACCTCCCAGTAACAGCGGTCAGTCAGAGCCTCTCTACACAACACCTGGTGATAGTAGTCAAATCTCTCTGGGTGATCAGGATACTTCTCCTCCTCTATAACCCTCGTCACCTTCCTGTTGTCCTCAGACAGAGAGAGTCCTCTGTGGGCTGTGTTTGGGTCCAGTGTGAGTTCACACGCATCTGATGGAGAACAAGACATGATTAGTCTGCTGAACTGTTGTTGTTGTTCCTAGAAACTGAGGCCAGACTGTAGTTTGTGTTCTCCTGATGTTCTCAGTCCCTCAGCGTCACCACATGGGCTCTGTGTGTGTGATCAATATATTAGTAGTATCAGCATTATTATGTTCTAATGTCTTACATAACAATCACAATAAGAATAATGATATTATTGGAATTATATAATAATATTAATAATAATAACAACATTTATAATAATAATAATAATAATAGTATAAATAATTAACTAATTATTTATTTATTTATTAAAGTATTTATATTAATATGTGTATAAATAATAATAATTATTTATAATTATTATAATAATTAATTATTAAGAATTATAATACATTATAGTAATCATTATTCAAAACATATTATAACCATAAGGATGATGATAATCATCAGAATAACAGTAGTTGTTATAATATAATATTAAATACACACACTAATATTAAAGGGAAAGCTGCTCCGTTTGGGTCTCTAAACGTGTTGGTCAGCATTTCTGATGTTTTGGACTGAAATGTAGAAAGTTATCAAACGGGGACATGTTGTCTACTTCCAGATCAACCAGTTTCCACACAGTGGTTTTCTATTGGCTCCGCCCCCTGGCTCCAGTGAGGGGGGGTTGGACAGCGTTTGGCCACGCCCCTTAAACCTGCTCCTTTGGAACCCAAACTGTACATTTTTTATAAAACCTTTACGACTCTTTGGAAACTGGTAGGCAGACGGTCTGCTAAAACGGTTGTTTACTTACCCTTTAATAATGTGAGGATTGTTATGGTCTAATAATAATAACAACACTACTAATAACCAATAATAATTCATTAATAAATAACCATGTATCAGTAATAATACCTGTTGTATTTTATAAAAGGAGGATTCATTGTGATGGTTAACAATATTATTAACATTGATATTAATTATCAATATTAATATTGATAATCATTTCAATAATAATATTAATAAGTTACATCATGTATCTCATCAATATTAATATTGATGAGATACATCATGTATCTAATTAATATTATTATTGATAATATACATGATGTATCTAATGAATATTAATATTGATAAGATACATGATGGTTGACATGATGTATCAAATGAATATTAATATTGATGAGATACATGATGTATCTCATCAATATTAATATTGATAAGATCCATCCTGTTCATTCCCAGCAGGACGTCACCTCCTGCTGTGTGGATGGACCTTCCATCTAAAGAGTGAGTGTGTGTTGTGATGACTCAAACTAAACAGACACTCACACTTCTTTAGACCTGGTTTCAGCCTCCATCCTCCACCGTGCTCCACCCTGGGGGAACAAAGAGAGAGCAGTTGAAACATTCACACTCATGATCTGCTGGATCATCACTTTGTACACAACATGAGTTACAGCCGCCTTGGTAAACCACTTCATCTAGCGGCTGGTTGAATCCTTGTAGGAGACACGGTCCCTTAGAGGTGAGCTGTCCTCTCCGTACCTGAGAGTGTCCAGTCTCCAGCGTGGATCCTCCAGTCCAGCAGAGAGCAGCGTAACTCCTGAGTCTCCTGGGTGATTGTAGCTCAGGTCCAGCTCTCTCAGACGGGAGGGGTTGGAGCTCAGAGCTGAGGCCAGAGAAGAACAGCCTTCCTGTGAGACCATACAGCCAGACAACCTGCACGCACGCACACACACACACACACAAACACACACACACACACACACACACACACACACACACACACACACACCAGAATGAGTTCATCTTATGAATATTCTCTATTTACATGTGTGAATTGGTACTATTATGGCTGTAAACCAGTAGAATGTCTTCTGATATCCAACCCTGTGCTGTAAGTGTTTGCTCATTGAGTCCAACTGACCTGAGAGTCTCCAGTGTACAGTGTGGACTCCCCAGTCCAGCAGAGAGCAGCTTCACTCCTGAATCCTGCAGGTCGTTGGTACTCAGGTCCAGCTCTCTCAGACTGGAGGAGTTGGAGCTGAGAACTGAGGCCAGAGCTTCACAGCATCTCTCTGACAGATGACAGCCATTCAGCCTTCACACAACATCAACAGGAACATGTTAGGAACTGGGTTGAAAGGGCTTATTAGAATTAAAACCACTTAAAACCACTTAAAACCACTATTAAAACACAGTCTTTACTAGCATTAGGAATACGAAATATAAGTTTAACAACTTATAACAGCGCTGTAGGTAAGATTTAACAGCCAATATTGGAGTGTAATTTGTAGCCTGGTCCAGTATTGTCCAGTATTCATTCAAATTGAAGAACAAGTATTCACAAATATGAATAGGCTAGGGAAAAACCCAGTTGTGGTGTTTCCTGGTATAATACCCAGTTGTTACTGGACTTCCTACTGAAGTGGTGCTGTTACTAATGGTTCACAATCCAAATGTTGTGTAGTTTAGAAAATAATATATTAAAATAGGCTCCCTCCTATAACCTGCTCCCAGCTCATATGTTTTGTATATTATATAACTTTAATATTCAACTATATAATGTATATTGTGTTGTAATATATGCTAATATTTAACTAACATTTATGTTTTGTATATTGTTATGACTTTAATATTCTAGTACAGTGTATATTGTATTGTACTACATGTTATTAATGAACCTACAGACATGTTTTGTATAGTAGTATAACTTTAATATTCTATAATAATAATAATAATCTATAATAATATATATATTTAATATTCTAATATTCTAGTAATTTAATATTCTATATTGTGGCCTAAAATACATGTGATTAGTGAACTCACAGAGATGTATTGTATATTAAGAATTTAACATACACCTTATATAATGATGGCAGCAACATCTTAAATATGTTACGTTATTCCTCTGAAAATTAATAATTTAGGGGTCTGAAATTGTACTTTTATCGATGTAAATCAAGATTAAAGAGGTTTATTTGCCATTTGCAACAAGTACAATATAATGCTTACTCCCCATTCCCTCCTGCAGTATGAATTTATAAAACACTATACTATAAAAATACTATACACAGTAAAATTACAATAAAAAGAACAATAAAGTGACTAATGGATGATATGTACATGTTTTGAATTGTACATAAAGCATATAAAAGCATTTTAAAGTGCCAGTAGTGCAGCAGCATCATGAATACAGTGCAGTACAGTAACTGTAATGAGTCCAGAAAGTCCAGCTCAGTATCACAGAGTAATGTTAATGACATGTTATGATAGTGTAATGTTAATGACATGTTATGATAGTGTAATGTTAATGACATGTTATGATAGTGTAATGTTAATGACATGTTATGATAGTGTAATGTTAATGACATGTTATGATAGTGTAATGTTAATGACATGTTATGATAGTGTAATGTTAATGACAATGTTATGATAGTGTAATGTTAATGACATGTTATGATAGTGTAATGTTAATGACATGTTATGATAGTGTAATGTTATTGACATGTTATGATAGTGTAATGTTAATGACATGTTATGATAGAGTAATGTTAATGACATGTTATGATAGTGTAATGTTAATGACATGTTATGATAGTGTAATGTTAAAGACATGTTATTATAGTGTAATGTTAATGACATGTTATGATAGTGTAATGTTAATGACATGTTATGATAGTGTAATGTTAATGACATGTTATGATAGTGTAATGTTAATGACATGTTATGATAGTGTAATGTTAATGACATGTTATGATAGTGTAATGTTAATGACATGTTATGATAGTGTAATGTTAATGACATGTTATGATAGTGTAATGTTAATGACAATGTTATGATAGTGTAATGTTAATGACATGTTATGATAGTGTAATGTTAATGACATGTTATGATAGTGTAATGTTAATGACATGTTATGATAGAGTAATGTTAATGACATGTTATGATAGTGTAATGTTAATGACATGTTATGATAGTGTAATGTTAATGACATGTTATGATAGTGTAATGTTAATGACATGTTATGATAGTGTAATGTTAATGACATGTTATGATAGTGTAATGTTAATGACAATGTTATGATAGTGTAATGTTAATGACATGTTATGATAATGTAATGATAATGACAATGTTATGATAGTGTAATGTTACTGACAATGTTATGAGAGTGTGATGTTAATGACAATGTTATGATAGTGTAATGTTAATGACAATGTTATGATAGTGTAATGTGAATGACATGTTATGATAGTGTAATGTTAATGACAATGTTATGATAGAGTAATGTTAATGACATGTTATGATACTGTAATGTTAATGCCAATGTTATGATAGTGTTATGTTAACTTAAACTTGGTAGTCCTTATACAGATGCTGCAGAACCAGCGACCAGACGGTAGGGGGAGAAGAGATGGTTTCCAGGGTGGTTGTGGTCCTTAGTGATGGAGATGGCCACCTGGTTCCAAAGATCTCCTCAATGCATGGAATCAGTTGAATGTCTTCTGATATCAAACCCTGTGCTGTAAGTGTTTGCTCATTGAGTCCAACTGACCTGAGAGTCTCCAGTGTACAGTGTGGACTCCCCAGTCCAGCAGAGAGCAGCTTCACTCCTGAATCCTGCAGGTGGTTGGTACTCAGGTCCAGCTCTCTCAGACTGGAGGAGTTGGAGCTGAGAACTGAGGTCAGAGCTTCACAGCATCTCTCTGACAGATGACAGCCATTCAGCCTTCACACAACATCAACAGGAACATGTTAGGAACTGGGTTGAAAGGGCTTATTAGAATTAAAACCACTTTAGTTTTTACTAGCATTATGAATAAGAAATATAAGTTTAACAAATAACAGATCTGTAGGTAAGATTTAACAGACAATATTTGAGTGGAATGTGTATTTTGGTTTAGTTTTATCCAGTATTCATTCAAATTGAAGAACAAGTATTCACAAATATGAATAGACTAGGGAAAAACCCAGTTGTGGTGTTTCCTGGTATAATACCCAGTTGTTACTGGACTTCCTACTGAAGTGGTGTTGATACTAATGGTTCACAATCCAAATGTAGTTTAGAAAATAAAATATAAAAATAGGCTTCCTCCTATAGCCTGCTCCCAGCTCATATGTTTTGTATATTATTATGACTTTAATATTCAACTATATAATGTATATTCTATTGTATTACATGCTATTATTGAACTAACAGATATGTTTTGCATAATATAGAACTTTCAATTGTACTTTTATGGATTAAAGAGGTTAATTTGCCATTTGCAACAAGTACAATATAATGCTTACTCCCCATGAGTCCAACTGACCTGAGAGTCTCCAGTGTACAGTGTGGACTCCCCAGTCCAGCAGAGAGCAGCTTCACTCCTGAATCCTGCAGGTGGTTGGTACTCAGGTCCAGCTCTCTCAGACTGGAGGAGTTGGAGCTGAGAACTGAGGCCAGAGCTTCACAGCATCTCTCTGACAGATGACAGCCATTCAGCCTTCACACAACATCAACAGGAACATGTTAGGAACTGGGTTGAAAGGGCTTATTAGAATTAAAACCACTAAAAAACACTTAATATCACCATTAAAACACAGTCTTTACTAGCATTAAGAAATATAAGTTTAACAAATGATAAAAGCACTGTAGGTAAGATTTAACAGCCAATATTGGAGTGTAATTTGTAGCCTGGTCCAGTATTATCCAGTATTCATTCAAACAAGTATTCACAAATATGAATAGGATAGGGAAAAACCCAGTTGTGGTGTTTCCTGGTATAATACCCAGTTGTTACTGGACTTCCTACTGAAGTGGTGCTGTTACTAATGGTTCACAATCCAAATGTTGTGTAGTTTAGGAAATCAAATATTAAAATAGGCTCCCTCCTATAACCTGCTCCCAGATCATATGTTTTGAATATTATATAACTTTAATATTCAACTATATAATGTCAGTGACAGCCCGGAGAGACGGCAACCGGGGCAGAAAGGGTTGGCAACCCAATCTGCATCCACTGAGAGGAGGAACCCAACCAAGCTACGATGAACTTAATGGAAAAATACCCCCAGGGGTGCCCGAGAGGGGGGGAGGATGAGCACCCCAGTCTGACGGACACAACGGTTACAGACCCAGGCAACGCACAAACGACTATGAGCAAGCAGTGTACATGCGGTAAAGTCTGCAAGAACATCCATGGCTTAAAGATCCACCGAGCGAGGATGAAGTGCCCGTTGGGAGCAGAAGCAACACAACGCACAGGTGTTACACCTGGTGAGACGCAGGAGGTGCCAGGCCCGGAGTCACCCCATAGTGCCCAGAACCTCCAAGTGTTGCAGACAACTCCCTCGAGCATCAAGTCTGACAGGAGGCGGATCAAATGGCCTGCAGCTAGCATGACCTCACTCTGGAAGCAGTTCGATGACGATGTCGACCAAATTCTGGAGGCAATGGCGAAGGGAGAGGCCGACAGGAAGCTACAAGCTATGACAACAATCATTGTCAGCATTGCAGCTGAACGGTTCGGCGAGGAGGAGAAGAAAAGCTCCGGAACATCTTACTCAAAGAATCAAAGAGCTGTAAGGATCCACAACATCAGAAAGGAGATGAAAGTGCTGAAGTCCCAGTACAAGGCGGCAGGAGAAGAGGAACGCACTGGCCTAGCCCAGCTAAGGTGCATCCTTCGGAAAAACATCAGAGTTCTCCGCCGGGCCGAGTGGCATCGGAGGCGGCGGCGCGAGAGAGCACGTAAACGTGCTGCTTTCATCGCTAACCCCTTCAAGTTCACTAAGGATTTGCTGGGGCAGAAGCGCAGTGGCAAACTGGCCTCCTCGCAGGATGACATAGACCAACATCTGAAGCAGACGTACAGCGACCCCGCAAGAGAGCAGGAGTTGGGAGAGTGTAACAACCTCATAGACCCCCCTGAACCAGAAGTGCAGTTCGACATGTCGGAGCTGCAGCTAAAGGAAGTCAGGGAGGTTGTCCGCAAAGCAAGGGCAAGCTCTGCTCCAGGACCGAGTGGCACTTCATACAAAGTGTATAAGTACTGTCCCAAACTCCTGCTGCGTCTGTGGTACATCTTGCGAGTCTTCTGGAGAAGGGGGAGGATCCCTGATCAATGGAGAGTGGCTGAAGGGGTATGGATCCCGAAGGAGGAAAACTCCACTCAGCTAGACCAGTTCCGCATCATCTCCCTGCTGTGTGTTGAGGCAAAGGTTTTCTTCAGCGCTGTTTCCAAACGGCTGTGTACCTACCTGGCAGAGAACAACTACATCGATACATCTGTCCAGAAAGGTGGCATTTCAGGAATGCCAGGATGTCTGGAGCATACCGGTGTGGTGACACAGCTTATTCGGGAGGCCAGAGAGAACAAGGGCAACCTGTCAGTGCTGTGGCTTGACCTGGAGAATGCATTCGGCTCCATTCCACACAAGCTGGTTCAGTTCACTTTGACAAAACATCATGTCCCAAGCAGGTGTAGAGACCTCATTGCTGATTATTACAGCAATTTCAGGATGAGGGTCTCTTCAGGAGAAATAACATCCAGTTGGCACAATGTGGAGATCGGTATCATCACAGGGTGTACTATCTCTGTGACATTGTTCTCCCTAGCCATGAACATGCTCACTAAGTCTGCTGAGCCAGAGTGCAGAGGGCCCCGCACAAATTCCGGACAACGGCAACCACCCATCAGGGCATTCATGGATGACCTCACAGTCATGACAGAATCAGTCCCAGGCTGCCGGTGGATTCTGAAGGGGCTTGAAGAGCTGGTGGAGTGGGCCCGGATGCGTTTCAAACCCGCCAAATCCAGATCAATGGTGCTGAGGAAAGGGAAGGTGGTGGACAAGTTCCGGTTTAACATCGCAGACACAGCCATCCCATCTATCTCAGAGAAGCCAGTCAAGAGCTTGGGAAAAGTTTTTGACTGCTCTCTGAGAGACACAACATCTATCCAGTCGACCTGCACTGAGTTGGATGGCTGGCTGAAATCCGTGGACAAGTCAGGCCTACCTGGGAAGTTTAAAGCCTGGGTCTACCAACATGGCATTCTTCCCAGGATTCTGTGGCCCCTCCTTGTCTATGCGGTCCCTATCTCAACAGTTGAGACCCTAGAGAGGAGGGTCAGCAACCACCTCCGGAGATGGCTTGGGTTACCAAGGAGCCTGAGCAGCATTGCACTCTACGGGAACACCAACAAGCTGCAACTGCCTTTCAAATCCTTGGAGGAGGAATTCAAGGTAACTAGAGCCAGAGAAGTGGTTCAATACAGGGACTCAAGTGATCCGAAGGTGGCTAAAGCAGGGATCCAAGTGAGGACTGGCAGGAAATGGAGGGCAGAGGAAGCAGTTCAAGAGGCAGAGGCAAGGCTGCGTCACAAGAGCCTGGTGGGAGTGGTCACACGAGGTCGAGCTGGGCTAGGATCCTTTCCAACTCCCCAAATGAACACCAGGGGGAAGGAAGGGCGCCGTCTTGTTCAGGAGGAGGTGAGAGCAGCAGTGGAGGAGACAAGAACCTGCAAGGCAGTGGGAATGAAGCAACAGGGAGCTTGGACGAGATGGGAGAATGCGGTTGAGAGGAAAGTGACCTGGGCTGAGCTTTGGAAAGCCGAGCCTCACCGCATCAAATTCCTAATCCAGGCAGTGTATGATGTGCTTCCAAGCCCGTCAAATCTGCACACATGGGGCATAGCAGAGACACCAGCATGCCCATTGTGTTCCAAGCGAGGAACCCTGGAACACATCCTCAGTTGCTGTACAAGGGCACTTGGAGATGGACGGTACAGGTGGAGGCATGACCAAGTCCTGAAGACCATTGCTGAAGCCATCAGCGCAGGACTGGCGTGGTCAAAGCAGTTCCGACACTCCAAGGACACCATCGCCTTTGTCAGAGCTGGGGACAAGCCAACTTCTGCCAGAAAAACATCTGCAGGCATCCTGACGTCTGCAAGAGACTGGCAGTTGTTGGTGGACCTTGAACATCAGCTGAAGTTCCCCAGCCATATTGCAGTCACCACCCTGCGACCAGACATTGTTCTTGTGTCTGAGTCCACCAAGCAAGCTGTGCTGCTGGAGCTGACAGTCCCGTGGGAAGATCGCTTGGAAGAAGCCTTTGAAAGGAAGCTCTCCAAGTACGCAGGACTGGTCAGCGACTGTCAGCAGGCTGGTTGGAGAGCAAGGTGTTTCCCGGTGGAAGTTGGATGCAGAGGATTCGCAGCCCGTTCCTTGGTCAGAGCCTTCAGCAGTTTAGGCATCGAGGGAGTGAGAAAGAGGAGAGCCATCCGCAGTACCACCGATGCGGCAGAGAGGGCCTCAAGATGGTTGTGGCTCAAAAGAGGGGAGCCATGGAGTCATGGTAGCTAGCTAGCCATCTGGACACAAGCTGGGGTCTGATCAGCCCCGGCTGGGTCACCTGGAGGAGGGCGTATGATGTTGCGAGACCCGAAACGTCCTATGATTCCAGGAACATCACTGAAGATGTGTCCAGACTAGGCATCAGTAGATGTATGTACACAGTAACAACACTATAGTATAGCAACACTATACTATAACAACACTATACTATAACAACACTATACTATAACAAGACTATACTATAACAACACTATACTATAACAACACTATACTATAACAACACTATACTATAACAACACTATAGTATAACAACACTATACTATAACAACACTATACTATAACAACACTATACTATAACAACACTATAGTATAACAACACTATACTATAACAACACTATACTATAACAACAACACTATACTATAACAACACTATACTATAACAACACTATACTATAACAACACTATACCATAACAACACTATAGTATAACAACACTACACTATAACAACAACACTATACTATAACAACACTATACTATAACAACACTATACTATAACAACACTATACTATAACAACACTATAGTATAACAACACTATACTATAACAACACTATACTATAACAACACTATACTATAACAACACTATACTATAACAACAACACTATACTATAACAACACTATACTATAACAACAACACTATACTATAACAACACTATACTATAACAACAACACTATACTATAACAACACTATACTATAACAACACTATACTATAACAACACTATACTATAACAACACTATACTATAAAAATATAAAAATACTGCACACAATAATAATACCAATAAAGTGACTGATAGATGATGTGTAGAATTGTGCAAAAAGCAATAAAAACATTTAAAGCTCTAGTAGAGGAGCAGCATCATGACTCCTGAGGAGAGGAGAGACCTCCTCCTCTACTGACTCCTGAGGAGAGGAGAGACCTCCTCCTCTGCTGACTCCTGAGGAGAGGAGAGACCTCCTCCTCTACTGACTCCTGAGGAGAGGAGAGACCTCCTCCTCTGCTGACTCCTGAGGAGAGGAGAGACCTCCTCCTCTGCTGACTCCTGAGGAGAGGAGAGACCTCCTCCTCTACTGACTCCTGAGGAGAGGAGAGACCTCCTCCACTCCAGACTCCTGAGGAGAGGAGAGACCTCCTCCTCTACTGACTCCTGAGGAGAGGAGAGACCTCCTCCACTACTGACTCCTGAGGAGAGGAGAGACCTCCTCCTCTAC
>CM051013.1:25945724-25953224 GCA_027704905.1 Muraenolepis orangiensis | reverse complement strand
CCTCTCCCTCTCCTCCCCCTCCTCTCCCTCTCCTCCCCTCTCCTCCCCCTCTCCTCCCCCTCCTCTCCCTCTCCTCCCCTCTCCTCCCCTCTCCTCCCCTCTCCTCCCCTCTCCTCCCCCTCCTCTCCCTCTCCTCCCCTCCTCTCCCCTCTCCTCCCCCTCCTCTCCCTCTCCTCCCCTCTCCTCCCTCTCCTCCCCCTCTCCTCCCCCTCCTCTCCTCTCCTCCCCTCTCCTCCCCCTCCTCTCCCCTCTCCTCCCCCTCCTCTCCCTCTCCTCCCCCTCTCCTCCCCCTCCTCTCCCTCTCCTCTCCCTCCTCCCCTCTCCTCCCCCTCCTCCCTCTCCTCCCCTCTCCTCCCTCTCCTCCCTCTCCTCCCCTCTCCTCCCCCTCCTCCCCCTCTCCTCCCCTCTCCTCCCCTCCTCCCCTCTCCTCCCCTCCTCCCCCTCTCCTCCCCTCTCCTCTCCTCCCCCTCCTCTCCCTCCTCTCCCCTTCCTCTCCCCTCTCCTCCCCTCTCCTCCCTCTCCTCTCCCCTCTCCTCCTCCTCTCCCCTCTCCTCCCCCTCTCCTCCCCTCTCCTCCCCCTCCTCTCCCCTCTCCTCCCCTCTCCTCCCCTCTCCTCCCCCTCTCCTCCCCCTCCTCTCCCCTCTCCTCCCCTCCTCTCCTCCCCCTCCTCCCCCTCTCCTCCCCTCTCCTCCCCCCTCTCCTCCCCTCCTCTCCCCTCTCCTCCCCTCTCCTCCCCCTCCTCCCCCTCTCCTCTCCCTCCTCTCCCCTCTCCTCCCCTCTCCTCCCCCTCCTCCCCTCCTCCCCCTCTCCTCCCCTCTCCTCCCCCTCCTCTCCCCTCTCCTCCCCTTTCCTCCCCTCTCCTCCCTCTCCTCTCCCTCTCCTCCCCTCTCCTCCCCTCTCCTCCCTCTCCTCCTTCTCCTCTCCCCTCTCCTCCCTCTCCTCCCCCTCCTCCCCCCTCTCCTCCCCTCTCCTCCCCCTCCTCTCCCCTCTCCTCCCCTCCTCCCCCTCTCCTCCCCTCTCCTCCCCCTCCTCTCCCCTCTCCTCCCCTCTCCTCCCCCTCCTCTCACCTCTCCTCCCTCTCCTCCCCCTCCTCTCCCCTCTCCTCCCCTCTCCTCCACCTCTCCTCCCCCTCTCCTCCCCTCCTCTCCCTCTCCTCCCCCTCCTCTCCCCTCTCCTCCCCTCTCCTCCCCCTCCTCCCCCCTCTCCTCCCCTCCTCTCCCCTCTCCTCCCCCCCTCCTCTCCCCTCTCCTCCCCCTCCTCTCCCCTCTCCTCCCCCTCTCCTCCCCTCTCCTCCCCTCTCCTCCCCCTCCTCCCCCTCTCCTCCCTCTCCTCCCTCTCCTCCCCTCTCCTCCCCCTCCTCCCCCTCTCCTCCCCTCTCCTCCCTCTCCTCCCCTCTCCTCCCCCTCCTCCCCCCTCTCCTCCCCTCTCCTCCCTCTCCTCCCCTCTCCTCCCCTCTCCTCCCCCCTCTCCTCCCCCTCCTCCCCCTCCTCTCCCCTCTCCTCCCCCTCTCCTCCCCTCCTCCCCTCTCCTCCCCTCTCCTCCCCTCCTCTCCCCTCTCCTCCCCCTCCTCCCCCTCCTCTCCTCCCCTCTCCTCCCCCTCCTCCCCTCTCCTCCCCTCCTCCCCCTCTCCTCCCTCTCCTCCCTCTCCTCCCTCTCCTCCCCCTCCTCCCCCCTCTCCTCCCCTCTCCTCCCCCTCCTCCCCTCTCCTCCCCTCCTCCCCCTCTCCTCCCTCTCCTCCCCTCTCCTCCCCTCTCCTCCCCCCTCTCCTCCCCTCTCCTCCCCCCTCTCCTCCCTCTCCTCCCCTCTCCTCCCTCTCCTCCCCTCTCCTCCCCCCTCTCCTCCCTCTCCTCCCCTCTCCTCCCCTCTCCTCCCCCTCCTCCCCCCTCTCCTCCCTCTCCTCCCCTCTCCTCCCCTCTCCTCCCCCTCCTCCCCCCTCTCCTCCCCTCTCCTCCCTCTCCTCCCCTCTCCTCCCCCTCCTCCCCCCTCTCCTCCCCTCTCCTCCCTCTCCTCCCCTCTCCTCCCCTCTCCTCCCCCTCTCCTCCCCCTCCTCCCCCCTCTCCTCCCCTCTCCTCCCTCTCCTCCCCTCTCCTCCCCTCTCCTCCCCCCTCTCCTCCCTCTCCTCCCCTGTCCACGCTGTGCTGCTTACATTCAACTGAAACCCATTAGAAGTCCGGCTGACGTGAAACCAGATCAGTTAAAACACGCTTTTGGTTGATCGCCGTAGAAACCCAGAGCAGTCTGAGTTCCTCTGGCGATGGCGTCTAATGAAGTGTTCTCCATCAAATCAATTCCCTTTGGGGTTATTTTGATGAAGCTTTTATCACATTATTAATTTGGTATTAAAGCCAGGAGGCTTTGTGTTTGGGGGCAGGAAAACATCACAAACCAGCTTAATAGTCGTGACCCAAGCTAGCGGTGTCCAGTGGGAAGGTTAGCATCCTCATGATGAGGATGCTAACCTTCTGTTAGCGGTTAGTATGATCTGTGATCATCTCCTCTACTGAGAGACTACAGGCTAACCACGCTAACATGTAGCCATCACTACATCTACCTGTACATATCGGCTAGTGGTTCAAACCTGTTGTAGCGGTCGTAGCATGTAGCATGTAGCATGTAGCATGTAGCGTACTCAACATGTAGCCACACGCCACAACCATAGACATATATACATAGACATGATATACGCCCTCTCCTCCCCCTCCTCCCCCCTCTCCTCCCCCTCCTCTCCCCTCTCCTCCCCCTCTCCTCCCCCTCCTCTCCCCTCTCCTCCCCCTCCTCTCCCCTCTCCTCCCCCTCTCCTCCCCTCCTCCCCCTCTCCTCCCCTCTCCTCCCCCTCCTCTCCCCTCTCCTCCCCCTCCTCCCCCTCCTCTCCTCCCCTCTCCTCCCCCTCCTCCCCTCTCCTCCCCCTCCTCCCCCTCTCCTCCCTCTCCTCCCCTCTCCTCCCCTCTCCTCCCCCTCCTCCCCCCTCTCCTCCCCTCTCCTCCCCCTCCTCCCCTCTCCTCCCCCTCCTCCCCCTCTCCTCCCTCTCCTCCCCTCTCCTCCCCTCTCCTCCCCCCTCTCCTCCCCTCTCCTCCCCCCTCTCCTCCCTCTCCTCCCCTCTCCTCCCTCTCCTCCCCTCTCCTCCCCCCTCTCCTCCCTCTCCTCCCCTCTCCTCCCCTCTCCTCCCCCTCCTCCCCCCTCTCCTCCCTCTCCTCCCCTCTCCTCCCCTCTCCTCCCCCTCCTCCCCCCTCTCCTCCCCTCTCCTCCCTCTCCTCCCCTCTCCTCCCCCTCCTCCCCCCTCTCCTCCCCTCTCCTCCCTCTCCTCCCCTCTCCTCCCCTCTCCTCCCCCCTCTCCTCCCCCTCCTCCCCCCTCTCCTCCCCTCTCCTCCCTCTCCTCCCCTCCTCCCCCTCTCCTCCCCCCTCTCCTCCCTCTCCTCCCCTGTCCACGCTGTGCTGCTTACATTCAACTGAAACCCATTAGAAGTCCGGCTGACGTGAAACCAGATCAGTTAAAACACGCTTTTGGTTGATCGCCGTAGAAACCCAGAGCAGTCTGAGTTCCTCTGGCGATGGCGTCTAATGAAGTGTTCTCCATCAAATCAATTCCCTTTGGGGTTATTTTGATGAAGCTTTTATCACATTATTAATTTGGTATTAAAGCCAGGAGGCTTTGTGTTTGGGGGCAGGAAAACATCACAAACCAGCTTAATAGTCGTGACCCAAGCTAGCGGTGTCCAGTGGGAAGGTTAGCATCCTCATGATGAGGATGCTAACCTTCTGTTAGCGGTTAGTATGATCTGTGATCATCTCCTCTACTGAGAGACTACAGGCTAACCACGC
Organism: Muraenolepis orangiensis; assembly: GCA_027704905.1. NCBI lineage: Eukaryota > Metazoa > Chordata > Actinopteri > Gadiformes > Muraenolepididae > Muraenolepis > Muraenolepis orangiensis. The sequence goes on along the minus strand of CM051013.1, from coordinate 25,949,405 downwards.
TAACATGTAGCCATCACTACATCTACCTGTACATATCGGCTAGTGGTTCAAACCTGTTGTAGCGGTCGTAGCATGTAGCATGTAGCATGTAGCATGTAGCGTACTCAACATGTAGCCACACGCCACAACCATAGACATATATACATAGACATGATATACGCCCTATTTAATCACAGATCTAGCCCCTGGGCCAATATGCATACTCAAACCGAGGCGAACCGTGTTTTAATACGATGAAGAAGGTAGAATCTAGAATTGGTCACATGACTGAGGCATGAAATAAGACGTCACCTGGTTGTGGAGACAGGTGACACACACACACACACACACACACACACACACACACACACACACACACACACACACACACACACACACACTGGTGCTTATCTCTAAAGCCCCAGAGGGAAGCAGCTAGTCCCTCTGCTGATCAATTACAGTGATTGCTGCCGTCCAGCCGATCAGAGGAAGCGATCCTCATATCTGACCATCAGACGTGTTGTTAGGGTCAGTTCTATTCACAGTAACACAAACACAGCGGCTAACCATCCGCAGGGCCCGCCCCTTTTGTAGATATTAAGCATTAGGCCCCTCCTGGAGGCTGAAGACCGAGGGAGGCTGAGGACCACTGGAGGCTGAGGACCACAGGAGGCTGAGGACCACTGGAGGCTGAGGACCACTGGAGGCTGAGGACCACTGGAGACTGAGGATCACAGGAGGCTGAGGACCGAGGGAGGCTGAGGACCACTGGAGGCTGAGGACCACTGGAGGCTGAGGACCACAGGAGGCTGAAGACCGAGGGAGGCTGAGGACCACTGGAGGCTGAGGATCACAGGAGGCTGAAGACCGAGGGAGGGTGAGGACCACTGGAGGCTGAGGACCGAGGGAGGGTGAGGACCACTGGAGGCTGAGGACCACAGGAGGCTGAAGACCAAGGGAGGCTGAGGACCGCGGGAGGCTGAGGACCACTGGAGGCTGAGGACCACAGGAGGCTGAAGACCAAGGGAGGCTGAGGACCGCGGGAGGCTGAGGACCACTGGAGGCTGAAGACCGAGGGAGGGTGAGGACCACTGGAGGCTGAGGACCGAGGGAGGGTGAGGACCACTGGAGGCTGAGGACCACTGGAGGCTGAGGACCACAGGAGGCTGAAGACCGAGGGAGGCTGAGGACCACTGGAGGCTGAGGACCACTGGAGGTTGAGGACCGAGGGAGGCTGAGGACCACTGGAGGCTGAGGACCACTGGAGGCTGAAGACCGAGGGAGGCTGAGGACCACTGGAGGCTGAGGACCACTGGAGGCTGAAGACCAAGGGAGGATGAGGATCACTGGAGGCTGAAGACCACGGAGGCTGAGGACCACTGGAGGCTGAGGACGACTGGAGTCTGAGAGAGGCGAGGCCAGCAGGGACCTCATCCCCTCTGGATCAGGAAGCAGACGACTCTAGTCAGGACGATCTGCCTTAAGAAGAATGAACCAGGCGGTCAGAGCTTGTGGACCTCTGGGAAGACAAGCTCTATGGGTCCTTAAGAATCAGCACACACACATACACTCGCACGGTCAGAGGCACGCAGTCAGAGGCAGGCGGTCAGAGACAGGGGGTCAGAGACAGGCGGTCAGAGACAGGCGGTCAGAGGCAGGCGGTCAGAGGCAGGCGGTCAGAGACAGGTGGTCAGAGGCAGGCGGTCAGAGACAGGCGGAGAGGAGGCTGACTGACTGTCCGGGCGGTCGGTGCGGAGCGTAGATCACATTCTGTCCTCATCGTCTCCCTGAGTCATCAGGAGGACGATGAGGGAGAGAGCCTCCATGAGGAGAGCCTCCATGAGGAGAGCCTCCATGAGGGGAGCCTCCATGAGGAGAGCCTCCATGAGGGGAGCCTCCATGAGGGGAGCCTCCATGAGGGGAGCCTCCATGAGGAGAGCCTCCATGAGGGGAGCCTCCATGAGGAGAGCCTCCATGAGGAGAGCCTCCATGAGGAGAGCCTCCATGAGGGGAGCCTCCATGAGGAGAGCCTCCATGAGGAGAGCCTCTATGAGGAGAGCCTCCATGAGGGGAGCCTCCATGAGGAGAGCATCCATGAGGAGAGCCTCCATGAGGAGAGCCTCCATGAGGGGAGCCTCCATGAGGAGAGCCTTCATGAGGAGAGGCTCCATGAGGAGAGGCTCCACGAGGAGAGCCTCCATGAGGAGAGGCTCCATGAGGAGAGGCTCCACGAGGAGAGCCTCCAGGAGAGCCTCTATGAGGCTCCATGAGGAGAGCCTCCATGAGGATAGAATCCATGAGGAGAGCCTCTATGAGGAGAGACTCTATGAGGAGAGGCTCCATGAGGCTCCATGAGGAGAGCCTCCATGAGGAGAGGCTCTATGGGCCCGTTTCCACCAAGCTGTTTTGAGAGCCGTTTCGGAGCCCGCGCGTCATCGCGAACCAGTTCTTTGGGTTTCCACCGCAATGGAGCCGCTTTCTGGCTCCGTTAAGTGGTTCGTTTGCGGCTCCACTTCGAAGCTGAGCTGGCCAGCCGGCTCCACTACGTCAGGGCCTGGGGGCGGGGCTTATCGGTGCTGGGGGCGTGGCTTATCGGACAAACTCAAAACAAACTCAAAGTTTTTTTCCGCCATCTTTAAAATCAGTAAAATTCTCCGTGGACGTGAAGGTGACAGTGGTCCGTGGACGAGACAAACTGCGTTTGTTTGCGTTGTTGTCCTCGGCAGAAGGTCACAATAAACTAGAGGAACTTCTAGAACAAACCGCTATTAGAAAAACTACAGCGTGAGATGTCTTCAGCGGGGGACAGAACCGAGGAGCTAATCGATAACAAACTGGACGATACGAGGGGCTAATCGATAACAAACTGATGATCCGCTGCTGTCACTCTGGTCCTGGTAAGTTTTACTTTATAAATTTACTTTCCCGTGTTGCCAACCAGCTTTGTATTTATAATCTGTTTAGCGAGCTGCTCATTATCACATCAATGTTATGTTCCTATCATCACAAATGAGGAGCTATGATTGCTAGGCTTCTGTTAGCCGATATTAACCTTGATAACGTCAGGATGCTACTTTCTAAAAACAGTAAAGTGTAATGGAGTCATGTTTTAATGCACTTTTCCTCTTGTTTTAGTTGTTTATGGAGTCGTCTTCCCTGGACGATGCGATGCGGAGCTACCGCCCCACTGGGCTGCAGCTCACAGGAGCCCCTCAGCCCATCGGAGCTTTATTAACATGGACTTATTACACTGCACTCTATACTTTTACATTTTGTGATTACTGTATATTGTGTATTTAATGTTTTTTGTTTTTTTTAAATAAAACATTTCTATTTTTCATACAATGTCCGCTTCATTATGCTTTATCAACCGAGAAACATAATACAAGATGACAGTTTTGAAGAAGAAAAGGCAAATGGTCCCTTCTGTTTAAGTACTCTATTAATGCAGCTCTAACGTCAAGTCCATTTTATTAGTATAGTCCTTTATCACAGTTAGGGGCTTCAACGTAATCGCGTCCATAGCGCTAAAGACGAGCAGCTGTTTGTAGCCTCAAAGCCAGGCGCAACACTTTAACATCCATCATGTAATCCACTGTTGTGGAAGTTGGCGCGAGCTGCTGGGAAAGCAGAGACGTTAACAGTGACGTCATGGCGTGGCTCTCGGCGAAAAAGGCAGTGGAAACGCAAACCAGTTTTTTG
>CM051013.1:25893224-25940724 GCA_027704905.1 Muraenolepis orangiensis | reverse complement strand
TGATGGCGTCAGCCCTAGGGTCCTCAAAACATGTGCTGCCCAGCTGAGAGGAGTCCTGCAGTACATCTTCAACCTGAGCATGAGACTGGAGAGGGTCCCTGTGCTGTGGAATACATCCTGCCTGGTGCCGGTTCCCGAAGAAGGCACATCCCAGCACCTCAAATGACTACAGACCGGTGGCGCTGACGTCCCACGCCACGTGTCGAAGTCCTTTGAGAGGCTGTCGCTTCTTCGGCCCCTGGTCAGATCATCGCTGGACCCTCTTCAGTTTGCCTACCAGCTGAAACTGGGAGTGGAGGACGCCATGTCTTCCTGCTTCATCGTGCCTATGCCCACTTGGACAGACCCGGGAGCACTGTGAGAATCATGTTTTTTGACTTCTCAAGTGCGTTCAACACCATCCGGCCTGCCCTGCTGGGGAGTAAGCTGATGGCAATGAAGGTGGACTCTTCCCTGGTTTCCTGGATTACAGACTATTTGACAGGTCATCCACAGTTTGTCAGACTGCAGGACTGTGTGTCTGACACTGTGGTCAGCAGCACTGGTGCTCCACAGGGAACGGTTCTTTCCCCATTCCTGTTCACCCTGTATACCTCAGACTTTCAGTTCAACTCAGAGTCCTGCCATCTGCAGATGTTCTCGGACGACTCTGCAGTTGTTGGTTGTGTCAGCGAGGGAAACGATGAGGAGTACAGGGGCGTGGACTCCTTCATTGAGTGGTGTGAGCTGAACCACATGCAGCTCAACACAGACAAGACGAAGGAGATGGTGGTGGACTTCCGCAGGAGGAAATCTACCCCCACACCCATTTCCATCAAGGGTGTGTCCGCAGAAGTTGTTCAGGAATATAAATACCTGGGAGTTCACCTGGACAACAAACTGGTCTGGGCCAAGAACTCTGAGGCTGTGTACAAGAAGGGCCAGAGCCGTCTCTACTTCCTGCGGAGGCTCCGGTCCTTGTCCAACGTTTGTAACACAATGCTGAAGATGTTCTACCAGTCGGTGGTAGCCAGTGCCATCTTCTCCGGTGTCGTGTGCTGGGGAAGCAGGTTGAGGTCAGCAGACGCCAACAAGATCAGCAGGATTGTCAGGAAGGCTGGCGCTGTCCTGGGGGTCCAGCTGGACTCCTTGTTGGTGGTGTCTGAGAGGAGGATGCTGCGCAAGCTGCGTAGTATCCTTGACAACAACTCTCACCCTCTCCATCAGGTGCTGACCTCATACAGAAGCACTTTCAGCAACAGACTCATTCCACCCAGGTGTACCACAGAACGCCACAGGAAGTCCTTTCTTCCTGTGGCCATCAGACTCTTTAATTCATCTACGTCGGGTCGTGAGAGGGACAGTGGAGACTCAGTGACCTGAGGTCAACGCTCTGTGTTATTATTTTTTGGTCAACGCACTGTAAATCTTTTCACTGTAAATTCTATTTCACTTTTCACTTTTCACATGTCACTTTTTCAGTATTCATCTGAGTTATTTATTAGTATTTTATGACTGCCAATTTGCACTATTGTTGTGTATTGTATATACCTACGTATTACTGTAATAATACTGTCAATTGTGCAATTCATCTGTCTATACATTTAGATTTCATTTAGATTTCATTTAGTTATATTTTGTTTATACTAGTTTAGTTTAGTTTAGTTTGTTGTTATTAGTTTTTAGGTATTAGTATATTTGTGTGTGCATTTATTCCCCTGTTTCAACTGTTGCACCTTAATTTCCCTCGGGATTAATAAAGTCTCTTGAATCTTGCTGCCTCAGTCCCCGGCTGTACTCGCTGTACACACATGACTGTACTGCCACGCACAGCAACAATCGGATTATCAAGTTTGACGACGACACCACAGTCATCGGCCTTATAAGCGAGGGCGATGAAATGGAGTACAGAGATGAGGACAACAACCTCGCACTGAATGTCAGCAAGGCTAAGGAGCTCATCCTCTCTTCTCTTTAGGACCAGACGTAGAAAAAAGTGTGACAATCACAAAGGACTGCAACCACCCTGGGAACCCCCTACCGTCCCGTCATCGGTTCCTCAGCATCCGTTCAAGGACTACCAGGTTGTAGGATAGTTTTTATCCACAGGCAGTGACCTACTGAACTTACAGGAGTGCTGCCACTTTCACTTTCATAACATGTCATGAACATTACATGTCATGTCATGATCATACTTTACTGGACTTTCTGGACTCATCACAGTTACTGCTCTGTACTACACTGTATTCATGATGCTGCTGCACTACTGGCACTTTAAAATGCTTGTTAATGCTTTACAATATAACACATGTATATATCATCCAACAGTCACTTTTATGTTTTTTTTATAATATTGTGTTTTAGAAATTCATACTGCGGGAGGGAATGGGAAATAAATTGCAAAATCTTGAATTTTGAATCTTGTCCACCCAGATGTCATGACAGAAGGATCAACCTAGCGTCCACCCAGAGGACCGTACCAGGTGATCTGTTCATCACCACAGACTCCACCATTACAACATCCACACTGAAACTTTTCAGTGTAAGAAAATAACACCAGATCTCTTATTTTGACATGCAGATAAGCAGGAAGCTGAAGCACACCTTGAGACACGGGAATAAACACATCACACACACTCAGCAAAAAACTGCTTTAATCTCTTCTCAATGCGTCTATTTACAGGTAATAAATCTGAATAGTAAGAAATAGCAGGATATATACAGACGTGAAAACAGCCAAAACAACAACACAGAAACAGTCACAGCAGCTTCTGAAGTCTGGAACTCTTGAAATAGGTATCAGGACTCGTAAAGTATTAAAAGTGATTTGACACTCCTCTCCCCCGTGTGGTTTAGGATGTGAAGGTGTTCCGTGTTTGATCCGCTTCTCTTCTTCATGTTCTCATCCTAAATGTACTTTCATGTACCAACGTTTAATGTACTATCTCTTTTTTTAAATGCAGCACACGATTTCAAGCCAGCTGAGAGACGGAGGGAATATCTGACACAAGAGGATGAAATCTGACGTTAACATTCTGTGTGCTAGACGGTGTGTGTGTGTGTGTGTGTGTGTGTGGGGTGCTGAGGTTGAGAGGTGGTTTATGATGGAATGGTTTGCGTCGGACATCAGTGGCTCATCTTTCCCTCTTCCGTCTCTCTCTATCTGTAACTCAGCTCTATACATGTTACAGAATGGAGGATGAGGCGCCAGCCTCTTCTAAGCTAAAATCCTTTCATCTAACTAACAAGCGAGAGGCAGGAAGAAAGAAAACAACCTAGAAAACATCTGAGGAGAGGAATAGGGAGTAAAATACCTGCAGGCTAGTTTAGCGCTAGGCTACGTTAGCCTAGTAGTGCTAGCGTAGCCTAGTGCTCAGCTCCTCTCGCTTACCCTGAATTACAGCCTTCCAGGTTACTTCAAGGTGAAGGTTATTTTTCCCTCTTCATCAATGCTTTTCTTCTCTCTTACAAAATGAAACAAGCTAATAAAATAAAACAGCATTCCACAGCCGTCAAAGATTCAACCTTCAGTTTCCAGCCATAAACTCAAGCCTCTATTTCTCTTTTTCCCTCCCTGCTCTGCAAAGACAGTCCAACAAATGCCCTCGATGAGCGGATATGAATCAACTAAATCATACAAACAGACTTTCAGATAGTTTCCCGACGTTCACAGAAGGCTTTGGAAGAAAGAGACTCCATTGGGTAACTTTTAAGGTATTTATCCTTTGGTCAGCTCGAGTGTTTCTGTACCCAAGGCAGATCAGTAGTATGCAAGAGTTTTTTATTCTATCAAATGCTTACTAGTACGAACAGTACGCTTCAAAACACACGTCCGCTACCAGCGGGAAAACAACCATAAAGCAACAGCAAGCTAACCCTGCTGCCACGATTCAAGAAAGAGAAAAAACGTTAGAAAATATGAATCAGAACTAAAGAGCACACATGATATCGAATAAAATTTGTAACATTGTACTGTTACCAAAAATATGTAATTAACCAAAAATAAAATAAAAAATAATAAAAAGCTAAATGCCGCTGCTTCAGCGATGGAAGATCGTTTGGTTTTTAGGTCCTGGAAATGTCGCTTTGCTAACTCCGCTCCACCGCTGTCTGGGAAAGCTAATGGCGTCTTGAAGCTGGAAAGGACAATTTCCGCTGTAAACTTAAGTTAAATAAACCAAACTCTGACAGAGAGGAGGAAGCCTGAGCGATGAAGGTTCACACCATCAGGAAGAAATATCTGACACACTCAACTGGAAGGCCATTTAATTAAATGAGCTTAATGATTGGCTAGTCCTGAACTTGAAACTCATCTCTCCTGATGATCATCCACTGTGTACACTAGGATTAATGATAGCTGAGTGTTTGTTGTACAGAATCAGGACCTCTGTTTTTATCTTCATCTTCATAGAAATGTACGCATCTTTCTGGTTTAGATTAATTTCTTTAAAGTGTCTACTTATAGCTGTTTAAGACATTGGGCCTTAAGTCTGGAACATTTGACTCTTTGATTCTACGGTCTAAAACATCATTGTTGGGCTCTATTGTTGGATTCCAGATTTAGATCTATAAATATATATATATATATTTAGATCTTTAGATCTAATCTATAAAAGTACACCTTATCTTATCAAAGTTCATGCTTCTGATTCTCATTTCTAACACTGTCGGGTTTGTTGAGTCGCTGGAGACGAACTGATTGATCGCTATTTATCAACATCAATAAATATCAGTAGTGTCTTGACCAAAGAGATCTAAAAACAGAGTGTTAGTTTTACTGAAATATCTTCATACTGTAGCTTCATGTTAAAGGGATCTGTGAGCTGATATTTAAAGGGTTGCTAGGGCTTTGGATGTTGCTATATTACAAGTATTTCCTTTTATCGGTATACTACCAAGTTCTCCATGATTCATTCTGACCTACGCTTCAACACACTAATATCATAAAATATGTCAAACCAATAAGAATAAAGGCAGCACAATTTCAAAGAAATCCACACGTTTTTCACATATTCACAAAGGAAGAAAAGAAGGCCTTCGCCTCCTTCTCAAAACACCGATAGGATTCATTAAGTTGTCCTCCTGTCACTCGCCCAGCTAATCAACAGCGGCGCCATCGCTGGTTCAGGAGACAGAAAAACAACAGAAAATAGCCCAAAATAATCCTGTGTACCCTCTTTATCCGCTCAACACGGCCCTGATCCTGGATTGCACCCTTCAGAAGTGTCTCTCAGAACACAGATACGCCCTCCAGAGAAGAGGAAAGGAAGGTTTTAGATATGTCGGCCGTTCAGAATACAAACACGTCTTCTTCCTACTGGCTCAAACCAAAGCGTCGTCTGCTGGAGAGGACTGAGGTGTCAGAGAAATGGGAAGAAACATTTTTTTTCTCCTATAAACAAACAATATATACATATTGAGAAAGGTCCGGTCGGTATTACCTATTGATCCATTGTAAGACCATCAGAAATAATATAATCTTTTTTACTAATATTATACTAATGTACAATCTATGAAAACAAAAGCTCTTTTAGCTGAACATTCAGATTCAACCCGGCTCAGGACTGTCTCTACCTGGCCTTTCCTTTCATTTAAACCCACTGAAATATCAAAGTCTCAAAGATATATTTTGTACATTAAGATGGAAAACAGTTTTTCACTTTGTTGTTTAAAAACAACGTTTACATTTTATATATCTATCTATATTTATCTATTATCATACATCCTGGTTTTGTTTAAGCTTCGTCGTTAATTGTGCAAATTCAGCCGTAACACAGCGGAGACGAGGCAGTTTAAAATCCACCAAACTAACGGAATAAACCTTGTGATGCGTTCCGGTCCGAGGAAGAAGCGTGTGTCTCGAGTCCTGACGTCTTCCCAGAGGAAACTTGCGGAATGTTCCATGGAGCTCAGACTCCTCCCTCTCCCACTGGGCCCTGACTTTAGGTTCTGCTCCAGGTCTTTGATTGCAGACAGCTGCCTTAAAGTCTGGATGCTACCTTTAGCTTCAGAAAGATAAAGGTACCGCTTATATTTTCTTTATGTTTTTAATCTTTGCTGTGGCAGCAGAGCTATAGATGATATGGATAGTTAGCGACTTGGGCTAGCTATTTCAGTTGGAATTACCGCTGTGGATGTACTGTTTTTTTCGGCGTGACTCTGGCTTTATCAAGCTAACGCTACTGCTACTGCCGAAGCGAGCTAAGAGCTAAGAGCTAAGAGCTAAGAGCTAAGAGCTAAAGCTAAGCTACTCTGTGTTCTTAGTGGGTTTATAATGGTATCAAAGTGTCTCCTGAGGGCGGTGGTCTTGACCGAGGCGGGTGGTCGTTTGGTTGGAAGGCTGTTTGTTTAGTGGCTCAGAAAAACATCCGTCCAGCCTGTGGCTCTCGGCTACAAACAGCCGGACTGTAGGGGGCGCTGGGTTCCTTACTGCCTCGCCTCTCACTCCGGCCTCCTTTAGAGGCCCGAGGTTCAGAGCTCAAAGCTTCAAAGTTAAATTGTATTACTGGTGGCGGTTAGGAAAAAAAGGCGTGTTGGAGTGACTAGCATCCGCTAGCCAGTTGCGTGTATTTAGTTCTCCTTTTGTGGCTAGTCCTCAGCTAGCTGGTTTAGCATGGTCAGCTAGCTCAGTTAGCTGGTGAGCTCAGCTGCTTGGGCCGGACCTCAGCTAGCCAGTCCCATGGTGTCCATCACCTGCTCCAGCTGGCTCGCCAGCCTCTGCCTGCGGGACTGGTCGTCCTTCTGTAAGGCTGTCAGGATCTGGAGGGGGAGAGAGGGAGGAGAGGGGGGAGGAGAGGGGGAGAGAGGGAGGAGAGTGGGGAGGAGAGGGGGGAGGAGAGGGGGGAGAGAGGGAGGAGAGGGAGGAGAGGGGGGAGGAGAGGGGGGAGGAGAGGGGGAGAGAGGGAGGAAAGGGGGGAGGAGAGGGGGGAGAGAGGGGGAGAGAGGGAGGAGAGGGGGGAGGAGAGGGGGGAGAGAGGGGGAGAGAGGGAGGAGAGGGGGGAGGAGAGGGGGAGAGAGGGAGGAGAGGGGGAGAGAGGGAGGAGAGGGGGGAGGAGAGGGAGGAGAGGGGGGAGAGAGGGAGGAGAGAGGGAAGAGAGGGGGAGAGAGGGAGGAGAGGGGGGAGGAGAGGGAGGAGAGGGGGAGAGGGGGGAGGAGAGGGGGGAGAGAGGGGGAGGAGAGGGGGTAGAGAGGGAGGAGAGGGGGGAGGAGAGGGGGAGAGAGGGAGGAGAGGGGGGAGGAGAGGGGGAGGAGAGGGGGAGAGAGGGAGGAGAGGGGGAGAGGGGGGAGGAGAGGGGGAGGAGAGGGGGTAGAGAGGGGAAGAGAGGGAGGAGAGGGGGAGGAGAGGGGGAGGAGAGGGGGAGAGAGGGAGGAGAGGGGGGAGAGAGGGGGAGAGGGAGGAGAGAGGGAGGAGAGGGGGGAGGAGAGGGGAGAGAGGGAGGAGAGGGGGGAGAGGGGGGAGGAGAGGGAGGAGAGGGGGAGAGAGGGAGGAGAGGGGGGAGGAGAGGGAGGAGAGGGGGTAGGAGAGGGGAGAGAGGAGGAGAGGGGGAGGAGAGAGGGAGGAGAGGGGGAGAGCGGGGAGAGAGGGAGGAGAGGGGGGAGGAGAGGGGGAAAGAGGGAGGAGAGGGGGTAGGAGAGGGGGAGGAGAGGGGGAGAGAGGGGGATAGAGGGGAGGAGAGGGGGGAGGAGAGGAGAAGAGAGGGGGGAGAGGGGGGAGAGAGGAGGAGAGAGGGAGGAGAGGGGGAGGAGAGGGAGGAGAGGGGGGAGAGGGGGGAGAGGAGGAGAGGGGGAGAGAGGGAGGAGAGGGGAGGAGAGGGGGAGAGAGGGAGGAGAGGGGGAGGAGAGGGGGAGAGAGGGAGGAGAGGGGGAGGAGAGGGGGGAGAGAGGGAGGAGAGGGGGAGGAGAGGGGGAGAGAGAGAGGGGGGAGAGGAGGAGAGGGGAGGAGAGGGGAGAGAGGGAGGAGAGGGGGAGGAGAGGGGGAGAGAGGGAGGAGAGAGGGAGGAGAGAGGGGGAGAGAGGGAGGAGAGGGGGAGAGAGGGAGGAGAGGGGGAAGGAGAGGGGGAGGAGAGGGGGAGAGAGGGAGGAGAGGGGGAGGAGAGGAGATTGAGAGGGAGACAGGGGAAGGAAAGAGACAGGAGAAGGGTGGAGATGGTAACGTGACGTTACCATTTGAATCACAAAGTTTCTCTTTCTTTCAACACAAACCAAATAGAAGGTTGAGGCTAACCAGAACTAGTGATGGAGGTTGAGGCTAACCAGAACTAGTGATGGAGGTTGAGGCTAACCAGAACTAGTGATGGAGGTTGAGGCTAACCAGAACTAGTGATGGAGGTTGAGGCTAACCAGACGTGAGGCTGAGATAGAAGAACGAGGAATGGATGCAGAATGAGGTTGATTTGAGGCCTCTAGGTAATGCCTCTAGGGAGGTCAATAATCAGCCGATTGGTTAGGACAGTCCACTGGGTCCGCTTGCTGGTAGCACATTAAGAGATGGCTTCTAATGGTTAATCAATAGTTTATCAATATCACACGTTTAAATAGTGAGTGTGTGTGTGTGTGTGTGTGTGTGTGTGTGTGTGTGTGTGTGTGTGTGTGTGTGTAATAAAACAGCTGTGCTAATCTGTAGAGTGCTTCACCAGGGATTTAAACCCACACCGCTGGGTTCAGAACCCACACCGCTGGGTTCAGAACCCACACCGCTGGGTTCAGAACCCACACCGCTGGGTTCAGAACCCACACCGCTGGGTTCAGAACCGTGGATAACAAAGAACCGTGGGCCTGTCCATGGTCTGTGGGGCCATTAGCTTGTGGGGTCGTGTCTTAATGTCTCTTAGCGGCGCTAATGGTGGCCGCGGTGCGCGGAGCCGCGGTGCGCGGGCCGAATGAGAAGCACCTTGTGGTGCCAGGGATGGGCTAGCAACACGCAGTCAGATGGGACTGAGCGTAGAAATGTTCTATTCCATGTGTTTATGTTTAATTAAATGTGATAATAGCTGCCAGAATGTCACGCTAACCTTCTCTCATCTGTTTGGGAACCACTGCAATTTTAAAAATAAAGGTTTAAAAATGGTTGGTACTTATTACTACGAAAGCTGTCCATATTAACACTATTAAGTATTAATTTCATGTCCATCACAATGAATCCATGGAGGCTGAGGTCTATACCCCTTATCATTTGATATACTTTTGAGGTAGGTTACCTTAGCGTTGTGCGCTTGGCTACTTTAGCATGACCACCATAGGTTCAGAGCTATGGTTGCTAGGGTACACTAGAGGTTATTGTATCCATAGTCGATATAGCGGCGTGCTAGGCTACATGGCTCACCTTGTCCGTAGTATAATGCTAGGCTATTCTAGCTATGTAAACCTCAGCGACGTGCTAGGCTAGGTGCTCACCTGGTCCTTGTACTTGGCGATGTAGGTGTAGATGTCTATTCTAGCTATGTAAACCTCAGCGACGTGCTAGGCTAGGTGCTCACCTGGTCCTTGTACTTGGCGATGTAGGTGTAGATGTCTATTCTAGCTATGTAAACCTCAGCGACGTGCTAGGCTAGGTGCTCACCTGGTCCTTGTACTTGGCGATGTAGGTGTAGATGTGGTGCAGGGCGGACATGCGGTTGAACTGGCTCAGGTGGAGGCGGGACTGCTCCGCCAGGTACGCACTCATGTCCTGGTCGCTGATGGCCGGCATGCGGGAAATATCATAGTAGAACCTGGTGGCACAGGGGTCAGGGGTCAAAGGTCAGGGGTCAAGGGTCACCTGACCTTCCAGATGTAGTGAAGAAGCCCACAATGCAGTGGGATGGGACCTCAAAATTCTGAACAGATCCTGAAATGGTTGGGGGGGTACATTTATATATCTATATATTTATATATTTATATAAATATCAGTGGAGGGTCGTCCATTGAGGAAAGGGGGTACTATCCTCCCAAAAATAAAATAAACTTGCAAGAGAAAAAAAAATACACAGAAATGTAACAGATATACTGATAATATTAATATTTTATCACTTCGAAAGCACAACATTCATGTCCCCGTGTCAAAGTACCAACAGCGCCCCCTACCGCAATTTAAAATGACAGAGGATCGTCCTCCCCAAGCTCCCCAAAAACACCCGGACCCCAGCGGCCAGTGAGTCCTGGTGTTTAACATGAGTGTGTAAGGCGCTAAGGGAGGACCATCCTCCGTGAGGGCGGGGCTAGCCAGAGGCTGTGAACCAATCAGCAGAGCTCCCTGCACTGGTGAATACCCAATCAGAGATTTGGGGGACGGGTTATCATCATGCAAGGATCTATATTGTGTCATTCATTCATTTTGCGTTCCAAAAAACTTGTGAGTCGGATATTTCAGAGTGTAAACTTTGAGTTACAAACTAAACTGCAATGTCGCATATAAACTTGTCCATCGCTGAGTCCCTAGACCCACTCCAGTTTGCATACAGACCAAACAGGTCTGTAGACGACGCCAACTCCCTGTCACTACACACGGCCCTGCAGCACCTGACAGGAGGGACACCTACGTCAGACCGCTGTTCATTGACTACAGCTCGGCGTTCAACACCATCGTTCCCTCCAAGCTGGTCCTGAAACTGAGGGACCTGGCTGCCCCATCTGTAACTGGATTAAGGACTTCCTGACGGGCAGGCCTCAAGTGGTGAAGATTGGGAACAACATCTCATCCACTCTGGTCCTCAACAACGGAGCACCCCAAGGCTGCTGCCTCAGTCCCCGGCTGTACTCGCTGTACACACATGACTGTACTGCCACGCACAGCAATAACCGGATTATCAAGTTTGCAGATGACACCATAGTCATCGGCTTAATAAGCGAGGGCGATGAAACAAAGTACAGAGATGAGGTGGTCCGGCTGATGCGATGGTGTGAAGACAACAGCCTCGCACTGAATGTCAGCAAGACCAAGGAGCTGGAGCCACCGGGGCACCAACTCCGCCATCAGCCTGGACAGGACACAGGTGGAAGTCTTCAGCTGCTTCCGTTTCCTTGGACTACAGATTTCCGATGACTTGGTGTGGACACACAACACGGAGGTCATGCTGAAGAAGGCACACCAGCACACCTGCTCTGCGGTGCCTCAGAAAAAGCGGAATAGGCCAGAGGTGGCAAGTGAACTTCTACCGTGCCCCGTAGAGAGCGCCCTGACGGGTGGCGTCACCGTGTGGTACGGAGACACCACTGAACAGGACAAGAAAGACATCCAGAGGGTCGACAGCAGAGAAGATCATCGGGTGTGCACTTCCATGCATTGAGGAGATCTGTAGGACCAGATGTCTGTTTGTGAACCCCTAACTTGCTTAAGTCCTGACATTAATAGCTCTTAGCATGTTGTATATTCTACCAAGTGTATATCCTTAATGTTGATAACACGCTCTTATCCCAGCTACTTAAGCAGGTGACCTGGCAGTACCACATTGTGTTATTCATCTTGTTAATATGAATGCTTGTGAACTGCTCTATTTTTATGTTTGCGTACCTCAGCATTATGCTATTGTCTGCTTCAACACATGTACTCCTTGTAAGTCGCTTTGGATAAAAGCGTCTGCCAAATGCCCTAAATGTAAATGTAAATGTCTGAAGAAGGCCATGTCCATCACTAAGGACCTCAACCACCCTGGGCTCCATCTCTTCTCTCCCCTACCGTCTGGTTTTTATCCACAGGCAGTGACCTACTTTCACAACATTAACATCACTAACATTACACTTTGCTGGACTTCCTGGACTCATCACAGTTACTGCTCTGTACTGCACTGGATTCATGATGCTGCTGCACTACTGGCACTTAAAATGCTTTTGAAAGATCTTTGTAAAAAAAATATTTAAAAAATGTACATATCATTAAAGTCACTTTGCTGCTCTTTCTTTTTTTTATTTTATTGTATATATTATTTTTATTTTATGATTGTTTTGGTTGTTTTGGAGATTTATACTGCAGGAGGGAAGGGGAGTAAGTATTCCTATCTACTTAATTATAATAAAAATGTTGTGTCTTGTACCTAAAAGCTTTTCAGGTGGATAACGCCAAACCAGATTAAACAATTTACGTGATTTCCGTGCATAATTGGTTTTACTATATGATAGTATGTCTTATTTTAATTGAACAGGTTCATAAACTTTACCCCAAAAAAAGCTTCTACGCTTCTAGGAGTTAGTTTTTTTATATATAACAATATGTTATATGTATAACTAGCCACTGTGCATAGAAATTATATTCCGATTTTTCTCAAAACAATGCTTCTTCCCTTCAGATCACAATCGGTTTTAATTATGTTGTCTGCTAAAATGACCACTAATACAGATACACTTATACACTAGAACACTAATACTAATACACTGTCAGAATGACCCACTAATACACTGTCAGAATAGATAGTGAGGCACCTTCCTTCTTTTACAACTACAAGCCGCCACTGATATATATTTCTATACAGTATATATATATAAATATATATAAATATAAGGTTTGTCAGGTCTCAAAGGTCCGGTAAATACGGATCCTTATCGGGACGTGGATACGAAGCCAGATTTGGTTGACATATTTAAGGGGAAGCAGTTCAAAATGTCTGACCTAAAACTGACCAAAAAAGGTGGGAAACCACTAAAAGCTAATGGACCCTTCAATACGTTAGCACAGAGCTAGCTGGTGTCGTAGCTTCTGTGTGGAGCTTGAGGTGTAAGCGCCTCATAGACTGTTAGCGTGTTGCTCTTTAGTAACAGGAGAGAGGCTGATTGTTTTCCGGTATGTTGTGGACACTGTGGGTGTTGGTGCTAATCCTGTTTCATGAGGCGAGAGTTCAGGGGATCAATAGAGGGATTTACTGGATTACGTTCTTCCTCGCGGGCGCCCTGCTTCCGTTAGCTAAAGCTAGCTTCAGTGGTGGGGTATAAACGTCCCTTATCCAAGCTGTCATGGAGAAGATAAGAGGCTTTAACAGGAATCAAAGGTGGCTCTTTAAAAGTTCAATATTGGCTTGCTAAGCTATTAACTACTGTATGTTGGCTTTGGCTCCGCCCCTTCCACATCATTGGTTGGATTGAGATTTTTCTTGTACTTACTGGCTTCCCCCATAATCAGTTGAAGAAATATTACCCATTTCTGGAGGAGAAATCTGATAACTAATTACCAAAAGGCACTAAAACCTATAAAGCTACACATTCATATTCAGCAGACGTTCCAAAGCCAATTACCAAATTCGTTTTTTTGGATGTTTGTCTCTCAGGAGCAGTCAGGAGGACATCTAGGAGGTGGAACCCAGACCTTCTCATCTGGGAGTCAAACCGCTAACTGCTAGAAAGTATCCCGCCCCCTGTATCCCGACCAGTTACCATTGGTCGAAAGCCATGCAGTCCTCATCAATGTCAACCGTGATAGGTCCAATGTCTCACCGCTCCACCCAGCTCTTGTAGTTGGGGATGTCCTTGGCGTACAGCAGCTTGTTGGAGGGAGAGTCCTTCCCCAGCTTGTGTTCGGAGGTGGAGCAGGAGTCCATGAAGGTCTGGGCCACCACGGACAGACAGGCGTCCGTGATGCCGCTCTTATGGATATCAAACACAAAGTGAGGGTTCTTGATGACGTTCACCCAGAACCTCAGAGGGAGACTGAAGAGACGGGGAGGAGCCAGCAGAGAGGGGAGGAGACGAGGGGAGGAGACAGCAGAGAGGGGAGGAGATGAGGGGAGGAGACAGAGAGGGGGAGGAGACAGCAGAGAGGGGAGGAGACAGCAGAGAGGGGAGGAGACGAGGGGAGGAGACAGCAGAGAGGGGGAGGAGACAGCAGAGAGGAGGAGACGAGGGGAGGAGACAGCAGAGAGGGGGAGGAGACAGCAGAGAGGAGGAGACGAGGGGAGGAGACAGCAGAGAGGGGAGGAGACGAGGGGAGGAGACAGCAGAGAGGGGAGGAGACAGCAGAGAGGGGAGGAGACGAGGGGAGGAGACAGCAGAGAGGGGAGGAGACAGCAGAGAGGGGAGGAGACGAGGGGAGGAGACAGCAGAGAGGGGGAGGAGACGAGGGATGGAGACAGCAGAGAGGGGGAGGAGACAGCAGAGAGGGGGAGGAGACGAGGGGAGGAGACAGCAGAGAGGGGAGGAGGGGAGGGGAGGAGACAGCAGAGAGGGGAGGAGACAGCAGAGAGGGGAGGAGACAGCAGAGAGGGAAGGAGACGAGGGGAGGAGACGGCAGAGAGGGGAGGAGACGAGGGGAGGAGACGAGGGGAGGAGACGAGGGGAGGAGACGAGGGGAGGAGACGGCAGAGAGGGGAGGAGACGAGGGGAGGAGACAGAGAGGGGGAGGAGACAGCAGAGAGGGGGAGGAGACAGCAGAGAGGGGAGGAGACGAGGGGAGGAGACAGAGAGGGGGAGGAGACGGCAGAGAGGGGAGGAGACGAGGGGAGGAGACAGAGAGGGGGAGGAGACGGCAGAGAGGGGAGGAGACGAGGGGAGGAGACAGAGAGGGGGGGAGACGGCACCATTAGATGATTCTGTGTTCTCAGACTAATGACCATCATTCTATTGTTCCTTACAACATGTTAGTTAGTTAGTTATGTTTTATTGATGTTATGTTGTTAGTACGTTGGCAAGATGAATGTTTTACTGTTATATATTTATCTAACTCAATTGTTAATACTGTTGCATTGACTTGTATGTATTTTATCTATTAGTATTTCTTAGTATGTACGTACAGGCCACCAGGCTGCTGAACAAGGGCCTATAGCATATAACAATGTCTATTTTATTACATTATATATACATATTGCTCTTTTTCTGTGCTGATATATTGCATTTTAGAAATTGCATTTGACTTTTATATATTTTTACTTTATACAGTTTTGTTTATCTTATTTTATAACTGCTGTCTGTCGTCGGGTTTTGCACATAAGATCTTCACTCTGAAAAACTGTGAAGTGACAATAAACTTGACTTGACTTGACAGCTTCATAGTTTATCAAGTTTTTTCTATTTTGTATTGTATTTTTCAAAGTTTCTGTAAGGCACTGCCACTTTAATTTCACTGCCTCTTCCTGCGTGTATGTGTATGTGACTAATAAAGTTTTTTGAATCTTGAATGACATTGTCTCTCCTCCATCCTATATCCTATACTCCGAGGTAAGGTCCATGGCAGCCAGGTGTACCAGTTGCTCTTCCAGGTGTGTCTGACGTCCTGGTCGGTGATGCTGTGTTTGTCCGCCTGCTCGTCCAGGAAGTCAAACATGTACTTGATGGCCAGCGGGAGAACGCTGCCTCGGTGGGCCGTGCTGAAGATGGTCTCAAACAGGTCGTCCACAAACTTCTGGAGCGTTCCCTGAAACACAGCAGACCAGGTTCACCTTCAATCACAGGTTATTGATAAAGCTGCAATAGAAAGCGCTTACAAGAGAAATAAAGAAAACCAGAAGTCATTTGCTTAAAATGTGAAACACAGAACTAAAGGATGTGTTGGTCCACAGAGGGTCTCTCCATCTCAACAAGAGCTGCTGTTACTCTGATTGGGTTTCACACTCACCCTGAAGGCTGATACACTTTGATTTGTGACAGCTGGAGACGTGTTGTTGGGATATGAAGTATTTCAGTAGCTTAAAGGTCACGGGTTTGAATCCCAAGTCCTCAGATGCCCCCTCCACCTCCCTGCTCCCTGATGACAGGTATCCAATAAACCAGCAAGAGGCTTCCGATAGAAGCCTCAGCTCAGAGCCTCATAGTGAGCAGTGTTCAGCCTCTAGCTCAGAGCCTCATAGTGAGCAGTGTTCAGCCTCAGCTCAGAGCCTCATAGTGAGCAGTGTTCAGCCTCTAGCTCAGAGCCTCATAGTGAGCAGTGTTCAGCCTCTAGCTCAGAGCCTCATAGTGAGCAGTGTTCAGTCTCAGCTCAGAGCCTCATAGTGAGCAGTGTTCAGCCTCTAGCTCAGAGCCTCATAGTGAGCAGTGTTCAGCCTCTAGCTCAGAGCCTCATAGTGAGCAGTGTTCAGCCTCTAGCTCAGAGCCTCATAGTGAGCAGTGTTCAGCCTCAGCTCAGAGCCTCATAGTGAGCAGTGTTCAGCCTCTAGCTCAGAGCCTCATAGTGAGCAGTGTTCAGCCTCTAGCTCAGAGCCTCATAGTGAGCAGTGTTCAGCCTCTAGCTCAGAGCCTCATAGTGAGCAGTGTTCAGCCACTAGACGGGCCTCGTCTCCTCATGGGAGCCTCCAGACTCACACAGAAAAACCGGCCAGAGGACTTGGACGCACTCCTTCCTCCAATCACAGTCCAGCAAAAAATATACTTTATAACCGCATCAAATCAAGCTGAATTAATCTCCATGGCAACAGTGTTTTTTGTGTCCCTGCTTTGAATTCTCAGTGTGACAATATTGACTACAAGCACACACACACACACACACACACACACACACATTTGAATCATGAATATCACAGGGACATCACACACACAGCAAGAAGAAGAAAACAGAGAAACTTACAAATATACAGACGAGAGAGAGAGAGACAAATAAAAACCACAGAGGGCTATGAAGAGAGAGACAGACGACTATACAGAGAGACAGACAGACCACAATACAGACAGAGACAGACAGCTATACAGAGACAGACAGCTATACAGACAGAGACAGACAGCTATACAGAGACAGACCACAATACAGACAGAGACAGACAGCTATACAGAGACAGACAGCTATACAGACAGAGACAGACAGCTATACAGAGACAGACAGCTATACAGACAGAGACAGACAGCTATACAGACACAGACAGCTATACAGACAGAGACAGACAGCTATACAGAGACAGACAGCTATACAGAGACAGACAGCTATACAGACAGAGACAGACAGCTATACAGAGACAGACAGCTATACAGACAGAGACAGACAGCTATACAGAGACAGACAGCTATACAGACAGAGACAGACAGCTATACAGAGACAGACAGCTATACAGGATTCTACAGGATTATCAAGTTTGCAGACGACACCACTGTCATCGGCCTGATAAGCGAGGGCGATGAGACGGAGTACAGAGATGAGGACAACAGTCTCACACTGAATGTCAGCAAGACTAAGGAGCTCATCGTGGACTTCAGGAGCCACCGGGGCCCCCACTCCACCATCAGCCTGGACGGGACACCGGTGGAAGTCGTCAGCTGCTACCGTTTCCTTGGGCTACAGATTTCCGACGACCTGGCATGGACCTGAAGAAGGAACACCAGCCTCTATGCTCTGCGGTGCCTCAGGAAAAGCGGAATAGGCCAGAGGTGGCAAGTGAACTTCTACCGTGGAACCGTAGAGAGCGTACAGACGGGTGGCGTCACCGTGTGGTACGGAGACACCACTGAACAGGACAAGAAAGACATCCAGAGGGTCGTGAGGACGGCAGAGAAGATCATCAGGTGTGCACTTCCATGCATTGAGGAGATCTGTAGGACCAGATGTCAGAAGAAGGCCATGTCCATCATAAAGGACCTCAACCACCCTGGGCTCCATCTCTTCTCCCTCCTACCGTACAGTTGCGCAGCATCCGTACATTAAGGACTACCAGGTTTAAGGATCGTTTTAATCCACAGGCAGTGACCTACTGAACTGCTAGGAGGGCTGCCACTTTCACTATCATAACATGTCATTAACATTACACTATCATAAGATGTCATTAACATTACTCTATCATAACATGTCATTAACATTACACTATCATAACATGTCATTAACATTACTCTATCATAACATGTCATTAACATTACACTATCATAACATGTCATTAACATTACTCTATCATAACATGTCATTAACATTACACTATCATAACATGTCATTAACGTTACACTATCATAACATGTCATTAACATTACACTATCATAACATGTCATTAACATTACTCTATCATAACATGTCATTAACATTACACTATCATAACATGTCATTAACGTTACACTATCATAAGATGTCATTAACATTACTCTATCATAACATGTCATTAACATTACACTATCATAACATGTCATTAACATTACTCTATCATAACATGTCATTAACATTACACTATCATAACATGTCATTAACATTACTCTATCATAACATGTCATTAACATTACACTATCATAACATGTCATTAACGTTACACTATCATAACATGTCATTAACATTACACTATCATAACATGTCATTAACATTACTCTATCATAACATGTCATTAACATTACACTATCATAACATGTCATTAACGTTACACTATCATAACATGTCATTAACATTACTCTATCATAACATGTCATGAACATTACTCTATCATAACATGTCATTAACATTACACTATCATAACATGTCATTAACATTACACTATCATAACATGTCATTAACATTACACTATCATAACATGTCATGAACATTACACTATCATACTTTGCTGGACTTTCTAGAGTCATCACAGTTACTGCTCTGTATTCACTGTATTCTGTGGAAACCTCCGCTTGAGCAGCCTCCTCAGCCTCCAGGAGGGCGTCGCCTCTAAGTGTACTTAGCCTTCAGGTTTTGGTTTAAGTGTACTTAGCATTCAGGTGTTGTTTAAGTGTACTTAGCCTCCAGGTGTTTGTTTAAGTGTACTTAGCCTTCAGGTGTTGGTTTAAGTGTACTTAGCCTCCAGCTGTTGGTTTAAGTGTACTTAGCCTCCAGGTGTTGGTTTAAGTGTACTTGGCCCCCAGGTGTTGGTTTAAGTGTACTTAGCCTCCAGGTGTTGGTTTAAGTGTACTTAGCTTTCAGGTGTTGTTTAAGTGTACTTAGCCTTCAGGTGGGTGTTGGTTTAAGTGTACTTGGCCTCCAGGTGTTGGTTTAAGTGTACTTAGCCTCCAGGTGTTGGTTTAAGTGTACTTAGTTACCCAGTGGCCCGGGCCCTGAGCGGTACCTTGGTGGCTAGCAGCCTGGTGAGGTAGATCTCAGACACCATCTTGCTGCCCCGGTCTCCCTCCCTCTGGTCCTGGTCCTGGTTCTTCACCAGGTGCCACAGCTTGGTGCCGCTCTCCAGGTCCGGGGTGATCATGGGGGTCCGGGAGCGCAGGCTGTCAGGGCTGCTGGCTGTCCTCAGCATGCTCTCTGAGGGAGGAGGAGGACAGGCTGATACACACACACTGATATACACACACATACACACACTGATATACACACACACACACACACACACTGATATACACACACACACACACACACACTGATATACACACACACACACACACTGATATACACACACACATACACACACTGATATACACACACACTGATATACACACACACATACACACACTGATATACACACACACACAGATATACACACACATACACACACTGATATACACACACACACTGATATACACACACACATACACACACTGATATACACACACACACACACTGATATACACACACACATACACACACTGATATACACACACACATACACACACTGATATACACACACACATACACACACTGATATACACACACACACACACTGATATACACACACACATACACACACTGATATACACACACACATACACACACTGATATACACACACACATACACACACTGATATACACACACACACACACACACACGCTGATATACACACACACATACACACACTGATATACACACACACATACACACTGATATACACACACACAAACACACACTGATATACACACACACAAACACACACTGATATACACACACACACACACACACACACACACTGATATACACACACATACACACACTGATACACACACACACACACACACTGATACACACACACACATACACACACTGATATACACAGACACACACACTGATATACACATACACACTCTGATAAACACAGACACACGCACACACACACACACACACACTGATATACACATACACACACTCTGATACACACACACACTGATATACACATACACACACTCTGATACACACACATACACACCCTGATATACACACACACATACACACACACTGATATACACATACACACACTGATATACACACACACACATACACTGATATACACATTCACACACTCTGGTATACACACACACACACTGATATACACATACACACACACATACACACACTCTGATATACACACACATACACAAACACTGAGATACACACACACACACTGATATACACATACACACACAAACACTGATATACACATACACACTCTGATATACACACAAACACATACACACACTCTGATATACACACACACACATATAAACATACCTACACACATCTACACACACACAAATACACATACACATAGATACACATAATCACACACCGATGCATGTACACACGCACACCGACACACACATAACCACACACACACCGAAACACACATAACCACACACACACACCGACACACACATAACCACACACACACCGACACACACATGACCACACACACACCTGTCTGAATGACCACAGACCCTCAGCCTTCAGATCAGATCTATGGACAGATGGCATCTGGCTAACAGCAGATTCATTCATTATTTTGCTTTATATAAATCCTTAAAGCAAATCATTTAGTTGAACTCTTGATCCTCTTGTGTGTTCATTATAGCAGTGAGCATCAATAGTGTTTGATTGTGTTTCATCCATCATCTGGTTCAGCCCCTTTCCTGAGCCAGGCCCGGGAAGAGGGCCTGTCAGCGAGCGCCTGGTAGCGGTTAGCCACGGAGCCCGGTCGAGGATAGCCTGAACGAAGCCTGAAAGCAACGTGGCAACTTCTCCTTCCCGTGGACCCACCGTCTACGGGAAGAACCGCTGGGGTCGGGTGCAGTTAGGTGGCAGTGAAGGCAGGGGGCCTCGACGGACCAAACCCAGCCAACAGAGACTGGGGGGAAGGAGCCTGAGCTTGTTGTGCGGGAGTTGGAGCTACCAGTTACATCTGGTGGGGCTGACCTCTACGCACAGCACTGGCTCTGGAACTAAACTCCTGGATAGGGGTTGGACTCTTTCCTTCTCTGGAAGGAAAGGTTGCTCAGGGTGTGAGGCGCCGGGCGGGTTTTGGGAGAACTCTGACTGTTGTCAGTGTGCTGATGTGTCAAACAACAGTTCGGAATATCCGGCCTTCTTGGACACCCTGGATGGAGTCCTGCATAAGGCTCCTATAGGGGACTCCATAGTCCTTCTGGAAAACTTCAACGCAGGTTTTGTGTGAGTGGGGTTTTGGTATTGGATTTCTGTGCTAGTCATGGATCGGCCATAACAAACACCATGTTCAAACGTAAGGATGCTCATAAGTGTACATGGTACGAGAGTACCTTAGGCCAAAGGTCATCTGACCTGAGGCTGCATGTTTTGGACAATCGGGTGAAGAGAGGGGCAGAGCTGTCAACCGATCACCATCTGGTGGTGAGTTGCGTCAGATGGCGATGGAAGCCAATTGCTGACCTCAACTGAGGAGGTAATGGGGCGGTGAAAAGAGCACTTGAAGAACTTCTTAACCTAACGAACCCACCCTCTACGGTAGAGGCAGAGCTGGAGGATGATGGGCGGTAAACATCAATCTCATCTCATCATCATCTCCCGAGAGGAAGTAACTGCAGTAGTCAAACATCTCCACATTGGCAAAGCCCCGGGGGTTGATGAGATCCGTCCAGAGATGCTGAAGGCTCTGGGTGTTGAGGGGCTGTCATGGATGACACGTCTTTTCAACATTACGTGGAAGTCTGGGACAGTGCCTGAGGAGTGGCAACAGGGGTGGTGGTACCCCTGTGCGGGGGGGGGTGCGGGGGTCACTACTGAGGACCATCCAATCTCTGTACTCCCAAAGCAAGAGCTGTGTCTGGTTTCCAGGGGGACCACGGGGCAGACCAAGGTCCAGGTGGAAGGAGGAGACCACGGGGCAGACCATGGTACAGATGGGAGGAGGAGACCACGGGGCAGACCAAGGTCCAGGTGGGAGGAGACTGTAATAATGTAAAGGTCCAGTCCGAATGCTCGTTTGTGATGTTTATTTCAAGCTGTCAAATGCAATACAGGTCCAATGCAACACACAGCTGTTACTCATTATACTACCTAAGTAGGAGCCTCATAGGACCCCGCAGGTGAAGGTCTGACGGCCTGAATGAAAAGTAACCCCACATTATAACAATCCCTTCCCCCATAGTCTTGAAAAATACATTTGTATACATTTTTTTACTTAATCTCAGCTACAAGGTAGGGGGTAGACTGCCCCTCCTCCAGACACCCAAGGGGATTATTCTGCCCCTGCATTAAAATAAGTGGGTGCCTTCCTAACTCTACCTGGATAACGACGTCCTATTTCTGGACCCGGTTCCGGAGGCCTCAGCACGACTGCCTCGGGTGCAGGAGGTTCCGGAGGCATCAGCACGACTGCCAGGGTCTCTGACCCTGGATTGACTGCTTCTTGTGGTGCCAAGCTCTCCTCCGGTAGACTTGCTGGCGTGGTGGTTTGATCATAACATGGACGCATCTGATCCTGATGACGTCTCACCAGCTTGCCGTCCTGTTGTGTCACCCTCCAAGACACTGGACCGGTCCTCTCTGTGAGTGTTGCGGGAATCCACTTCTGGCCTGAGTACCCTCTCACATAGACTGAGTCAGACTCTGTGAACATCCTGTCCCTGACATGCTTGTCATGCTGCTCTTTTTGTTTGTCCTGATTTAGTCCAACTCTATTCGCTAGTGAAGGACGCACTAGATCCAACTGAGTTCTGATTCTCCGGTTCATGAGTAGCTCAGCTGGGGTAGCTCCGGTTGTGGTCTGAGGGGTTGATCGGTACTTAAACAAGAACCTGGATAGCTTTGTCTCCACACTACCCTCCCCCATCTTCTTGATGCCCTCTTTGAACACCCGCACTGCACGCTCAGCACAGCCATTCGAGGACGGATGGTATGGTGCTGTTGTCACATGTTTTATGCCGGTTTTTTTTAGGAAGTGTTTGAACTCTGCACTGACCAGACTTGGTCCATTATCACTAACCAGGACTGCTGGGATTCCATGGGTGGCAAAAATGCTCCTCAATTTCTCCACTGTCATGGATGAAGTAATAGACTGCATTGGGTGAGCCTCAATCCACTTTGAATAGGCGTCAATGACTATTAAAAACATCATTCCATATACTGGCCCACAAAAATCCACATGCAGCCTCATCCAAGGTTGGTCTGGCCACTCCCACGGGGTAAAGGTGCTGCTGCTGGGACGGCTTGGTTCAACTGACATGCATGACATCTGCGCACTGCTGACTCTAAATCTGCATCCATGTTTGGCCACCACACATAACTGCGGGCCAATGTTTTCATTCTTGAGACCCCTGGATGAGCCTCATGAAGCTCCTTGATCATAGTCTGTCTTCCTTGTGGTGGTATTATCACTCTACTTCCCCACAGGATGCACCCGTCCTCCACACTCAGTTCATGTTGTCGTCTCGTGTAAGGCTGTATTTCTGGGTCGGTGCTCTGTGAGGGCCAGGAGCCCTGCAACAGCCACTGGTGGACTCTGGACAGGATAGGGTCTCGACGAGTCCAGTCCCGGATGTGTTTTACCTGCAGTGGTGTACCATTCATATGCTCCATAAGCAGCACCACCTCTTCCTCCTGTGGTATATTTCTGGGCTTTATGGGCAGTGGGAGTCTGCTCAGTGCGTCTGCATTCCCGTTTTTTGAGCCCTCCTCATACTCCAAGGTGTACTCATAAGCGGCTAAAAGTAATGCCCATCTTTGCATTCTGGCTGCCGCGAGTTGTGGGATGCCCTTACTCTCTCCCAAAAGGCCTAGCAGGGGTTTGTGATCAGTCGCAATAGTGCAGTGTTTTCCAAACAGATACTGGTGGAATTTTTTAAGACCAAAAATGATAGACAGCGCCTCTTTCTCTAGGTGTGAATATCCCCGTTCTGCTGATGACAGTGACCGTGACATGTATCCCATTGGCCTGTCGGAGCCATCTGGAAGCCGGTGTGGTAATACTGCTCCCACGCCATAAGCTGATGCATCACAAGCCAAGCAGAGCGGCTTTGTCTCATCAAAATGCACTAATCATTTTTCAGACTGGAGGCACTTTTTTGCATCCTCAAATGCCTGGGTCTGACCTTTTTCCCATCTCCATGGGGTCTCTTTTCTCAAAAGCTTGTGTAGTGGCTCCAATATGGTAGACACATTTGGCAGGAACCTGTGATAATAGTTTAGCATGCCCAGGAAAGACTTTAACTGTGTCTGGTCAGTCGGCTGTGGGGCATTTACAATGGCCTGTACCTTGTCAGCCACTGGTTGAATCCCTTTGTGGTTAATTCGGTAACCCAGGTAAACAACCTCTGGTACCATGAACACACATTTGTCTCTCCTCAGACGCAGTCCTGCAGCTGAGAGTCTCTTCAGCACTACCTCTAAGTGGTGTAGATGGCTGGCATCGTCGTCACCGGTCACCAGAATATCATCTATTCTCACCACCACCTGGGGAAGGCCTTGTAGTAGGTCATCCATGGTGCGCTGGAATAGGCCTGGTGCTGATGACACACCATAGGGTAGCCTGGTGTACTGATACAGACCCCGGTGCTGATGACACCCATAGGGTAGCCTGGTGTACTGATACAGACCCCGGTGCTGATGACACCCCATAGGGTAGCCTGGTGTCTGATACAGACCCCGCTGGGGGTTTATTGTTGTGAATTTCTTAGATTCTTCATCCAGTGGGAGCTGTTGATAGGCCTGGGACATGTCTGTCCCCCCCCTAATACCGCCAACAAGTCCTCTGTTTTTGGAATAGGGTAGTTGTCCAACTTGGACACTGGATTCACTGTCACTTTATAGTCCCCGCATATTGGGGTTGTCTTGTCTGGTTTTAGTATGGGCACTATGGGAGCTGCCCTCTCCAATCTGACCAACTCTGTCTCCACTTTCTCTTTGAGAGCATAGGGTAATGGCCTGGCTTTAAAATACCGTGGCTTGGCTTCTGGGTCCACATATATCTTTGCTGTAGCCCCTACTAAAGTGCCCAGCTCACCTTTAAAAACATCCTCATGTTGTGCTAGCAGAGCATTTAACTCCTGCTGCTGACCTATCTGTAGTCTGAAAATGGCTCTCCAGTCTAGCCGCATAGCTTTGAGCCAATTTCTCCCCATCAGATTAGGCCCCTCCCCTTTTACCACCAACAATGCCAATTTCTTGGTCTGCCCTTTGTAGGTGACTTGTGCGTGCATCTTGCCTAACACTCCTACTCTGTCTCTGGTGTATGTGTACAGTTTTATTTGTGTTTGATGGAGTGGCCCCCCTCCCATCTTAGTGTAGGTTTCCTCATTAATAATAGTTATACCTGCACCAGTGTCTACTTCAAAGTCAATGTCATGTCCATTCACCGACACTTGCTCTCTGTATGGCTCCACTCTCTCTCCATCATCCAGATTATACAGATTGTGTGTATAATCCTCCTCTTCATACTCCAGTATGTGGGTTGCACCCAGTCCCTGTCCCCGGTTCTGTCTTGGCTGTCTGACCTGCCTGGGGCTGCGGCATTTTCTAGCCAAATGTCCTCGCCTTTGGCAGTTGTGGCAAACTGCATCTATGAATCGGCAATCCGCCGGCCCGTGATTTCCTCCACATCTGTAACATCCTGCCGATGGTGGTCTCCGCTCCGGTGCTACAGGTTGTAGTTGCACCTTATGAATGGGTCCCTCCACTCCCGTGTGCTGCAGCTCCGCTATATCTTTAGCCGCTGTTTCCATTGTGATTGCTACCTCAATAGCCCTGGCCAACGTGAGTCTGTCATCCGGTTCTGATAACAGACGCCTTTGAATGCGGTCGTCATTAATCCCGCACACCAGTCTGTCTGAATCATGTCATTTAACGTAGCGCCAAACCCACAATGTTCCGTTATTCTCTTCAGCTCGGCTATAAATGATGACACAGACTGTCCTTGCTGTCTCGTTTTTGAATGAAACTTAAAACGCTCCACAATGGCACTGGGTTTAGGTGTGAAGTGATCACTCAAAAGTTTCAATAGCCCCGTCAAGTCAGAATCTCCTGGCTTACCCGGCAGACACAAAGACTTTTCCTCCACATGCACTCAGGAATATGGCTCGCTTTTGTCCTGCATCTGTGATCTTGTTAGCCACAAAGTAGAATTCCAGACGTTCCACGTACTGCTGCCAATCATCTGTTTCCTGATCAAACTCATGGATTTTCCCATACGTCGTCATTTTCTACCGTTCGGCTAAACTGCAAGTTTATCCCATCCTCGTGGCCAATGTAATAATGTAAAGGTCCAGTCCGAATGCTCGTTTGTGATGTTTATTTCAAGCTGTCAAATGCAATACAGGTCCAATGCAACACACAGCTGTTACTCATTATACTACCTAAGTAGGAGCCTCATAGGACCCCGCAGGTGAAGGTCTGACGGCCTGAATGAAAAGTAACCCCACATTATAACATGGGGCAGACCGAGGTACAGGTGGGAGGAGACCACGGGGCAGACCAAGGTCCAGGTGGGAGGAGACCACGGGGCAGACCGAGGTACAGGTGGGAGGAGACCACGGGGCAGACCGAGGTACAGGTGGGAGGAGACCACGGGGCAGACCAAGGTCCAGGTGGGAAGAGACCACGGGGCAGACCGAGGTACAGGTGGGAAGAGACCACGGGGCAGACCGAGGTACAGGTGGGAAGAGACCACGGGGCAGACCAAGGTCCAGGTGGGAGGAGACCACGGGGCAGACCGAGGTACAGGTGGGAGGAGACCACGGGGCAGACCAAGGTACAGGTCAGGTGATTAGATCTCCATGCTGGCCTGGGAACGCCCAGTCAGAGCTGGTCCATGTTGCCGTTTATTTTGGATTAAGGTGCATTGTGTTCAGTCAGTATGCCGTGGAACGCATGCAGACTGGACCCTCGACAAGAGCACCTTAACCACTGGACACATGTCAGACCTACTGGAGATGAGCTGTTAGAACATGTCAGACCTACTGGAGATGAGCTGTTAGAACATGACAAGACCTACTGGAGATGAGCTGTTAGAACATGACAGACCTACTGGAGATGAGCTGTTAGAACATGTCAGACCTACTGGAGATGAGCTGTTAGAACATGACAGACCTACTGGAGATGAGCTGTTAGAACATGTCAGACCTACTGGAGATGAGCTGTTAGAACATGACAGACCTACTGGAGATGAGCTGTTAGAACATGACAGACCTACTGGAGATGAGCTGTTAGAACATGACAGACCTACTGGAGATGAGCTGTTAGAACATGACAGACCTACTGGAGATGAGCTGTTAGAACATGACAGACCTACTAGAGATGAGCTGTTAGAACATGTCAGACCTACTGGAGATGAGCTGTTAGAACATGACAGACCTACTGGAGATGAGCTGTTAGAACATGACAGCTCATCCTCAGCCTTCAGCTGACAGAATTAATGTCTGCTCATTCACAATCTGCATTCTTCCAGGGTCCTCTCTCTCTCTCTCTCTCTCTCTCTCTCTCTCTCTCTCTCTCTCTCTCCCCTCTCTCTCTCTCTCTCTCTCTCTCTCTCTCTCTCTCTCTCTCTCTCTCTCTCTCTCTCTCTCTCTCTCTCTCTCTCTCTCTCTCTCGCCCCCTGGGCCGTCCACTTTAATGTAATTTACTGGCTGCTTGGAAATAGCCTTGGATAGGCTGATCGAGCTGGATAGGAAGGGAGTGAGAGCGTGAGAGAGAGCGAGAGAGAGAGAGACGAGAGAGAGAGAGAGAGAGAGAGAGAGAGAGAGAGAGAGAGAGAGAGAGAGAGAGAGAGAGAGAGAGCGGTGTAGTTAGTGTGGGTGGAGATAGAGAGAGAGAGGTGTAGTTAGTGTGGATGGAGAGAGAGAGAGAGAGAGAGAGAGAGAGAGAGAGAGAGAGAGAGAGAGAGAGAGAGAGAGAGAGAGAGAGAGAGAGAGAGAGAGAGAGAGAGAGAGAGAGAGTGAGAGCGAGAGCGAGAGAGAGGTGTAATTGTGTGGGGTAGAGAGAGAGAGAGAGAGAGAGAGAGAGAGAGAGAGAGAGAGAGAGAGAGAGAGAGAGAGTGAGAGAGAGAGAGAGAGAGAGAGAGAGAGAGAGAGAGAGAGAGAGAGAGAGAGAGAGAGGTGTAGTTAGTGTGGGGTAGAGAGAGAGAGAGGTGTAGGTGTGTGGGGTAGAGAGTTAGTGTGGGTGGAGTAGAGAGTTATTGTGGGTGGAGTAGAGAGTTAGTGTGGGTGGGGTAGAGAGTTAGTGTGGGTGGAGTAGAGAGTTAGTGTGGGTGGAGTAGAGAGTTAGTGTGGGTGGAGTAGAGAGTTAGTGTGGGTGGAGTAGAGAGTTAGTGTGGGTGGGGTAGAGAGTTAGTGTGGGTGGAGTAGAGAGTTAGTGTGGGTGGAGTAGAGAGTTAGTGTGGGTGGAGTAGAGAGTTAGTGTGGGTGGAGTAGAGAGTTAGTGTGGGTGGAGTAGAGAGTTAGTGTGGGTGGGGTAGAGAGTTAGTGTGGGTGGAGTAGAGAGTTAGTGTGGGTGGAGTACCGTATCGGCTCAGGCTCTTGGTAAAGGTGGAGGAGTTGGAGATGTTGTAGGTGGAGTTCTGCTTTGGCACCAGAGCTATTAGGGACCCATCAGTTACCTACACACACACACACACACACACACACACACACACACACACACACACACACACACACACACACACACACACACACACACACACACACACTTAGAGGGTGCATGGTAGGGAGTCAGGGTTAGAGGGTACCTGGTAGGGAGTCAGGGTTAGAGGCTACCTGGTAGGGAGTCAGGGTTAGAGGGTACCTGGTAGGGAGTCAGGGTTAGAGGGTACCTGGTAGGGAGTCAGGGTTAGAGGGTACCTGGTAGGGAGTCAGGGTTAGAGGGTGCCTGGTAGGGAGTCAGGGTTAGAGGCTACCTGGTAGGGAGTCAGGGTTAGAGGGTACCTGGTAGGGAGTCAGGGTTAGAGGGTACCTGGTAGGGAGTCAGGGTTAGAGGCTACCTGGTAGGGAGTCAGGGTTAGAGGGTACCTGGTAGGGAGTCAGGGTTAGAGGGTACCTGGTAGGGAGTCAGGGTTAGAGGCTACCTGGTAGGGAGTCAGGGTTAGAGGGTACCTGGTAGTGAGCCAGTGAGTTGAGTCTCTTCCAGTCGTTGTCTATCTTGGTGGTCACGTCCTCGTCCTGCAGGGTGAGTCTCGCCAGCCGGCCCTGACGCCACTCTGAGAGGGGGGGGGGGGGGTGAGTGTGTGAGTGTGTGTACCCAGGTCCATGTCTGCTGCTCTAGGTCTCTGGAGTATGTGTGTGTGCGTGTGGTGTGTGTGTGTGTGTGTGTGTGTGTGTGTGTGTGTGTGTGTGTGTGTGTGTGTACCCAGGTCCATGTCTGCTGCTCTAGGTCTCTGGGAGTACGGTGTGTGTGTGTGTGTGTGTGTGTGTGTGTGTGTGTGTACCCAGGTCCATGTCTGCTGCTCTAGGTCTCTGGGAGTACGGTGTGTGTGTGTGTGTGTGTGTGTGTGTGTGTGTGTACCCAGGTCCATGTCTGCTGCTCTAGGTCTCTGGGAGTACGGTGTGTGTGTGTGTGTGTGTGTGTGTGTGTGTGTGTGTGTGTGTGTGTGTGTGTGTGTGTGTGTGTACCCAGGTCCATGTCTGCTGCTCTTGGTCTCTGGGAGTACGGTGTGTGTGTGTGTGTGTGTGTGTGTGTGTGTGTGTGTGTGTACCCAGGTCCATGTCTGCTGCTCTAGGTCTCTGGGAGTACGGTGTGTGTGTGTGTGTGTGTGTGTGTGTGTGTGTGTGTGTGTGTGTGTGTGTGTGTGTGTGTGTGTGTGTGTGTGTGTGTGTGTGTGTGTGTGTGTACCCAGGTCCATGTCTGCTGCTCTTGGTCTCTGGGAGTACGGTGTGTGTGTGTGTGTGTGTGTGTGTGTGTGTGTGTGTGTACCCAGGTCCATGTCTGCTGCTCTTGGTCTCTGGGAGTACGGTGTGTGTGGTGTGTGTGTGTGGGTGTGGTGGTGTGTGGTGTGTGTGTGTGTGTGTGTGTGTGTGTACCCAGGTCCATGTCTGCTGCTCTAGGTCTCTGGGAGTAGGGGGTTCCTTTGTAGGCGGCGTCCAGCAGCTTCTCCTTCACCTGCGTCACCGTGTCACAGTTCAGACACTTGACCATCACCTCCGGGCCGCCCTCGCTCTCCGGGTTCACACAGTTCAGGGTCTGAGAGAGAGAGAGAGAGAGAGAGAGAGAGAGAGAGAGAGAGAGAGAGAGAGAGAGAGAGAGAGAGAGAGAGAGAGAGAGAGAGAGAGAGAGAGAGAGAGAGAGAGAGAGAGAGAGAGATACAGATGTATATATATATTACACAGTGTTTTGAGGTCTAACTGTATATATATGATACATGATTTATGATATATATATGATATATGATACAGTATATATGATACAGTATATATGATACAGTCTAGAGTGCCTATATGTGGTACCAGGGTCTTGTAGTGGATCTGCTGTCTGATCAGCTTGTCCTCGCTCAGCGAGTAGCGGGCCTCTCCAGTGATGGCGTCGATGGGTCCTTTCTCCATCTGCTGCTTCATCGCACAGTACAGCATGAAGAGGGGCTCACCCGCACACTCCTGGTAGAGAGACACCCGGAGAGAGAGGGGGAGAGAGGGAGGGACACACACACACACACACACACACACACACACACACACACACACTCAAACATGCACGCACACACACACACATGCACAGACACACACAGAGGAAGAGAGGGGGAGCAGAGAGAGAGATGGAGAGAGCGAGGGAGGGAAGGAGAGAGGGGATATATTCAATTTAAAACAACTTTATTAACAACAGCCTAACAACTTCCACAACTCACAAAGTGGATTAGAGTTTTAAAAGCATTTTAATAACAGTTTTGAAATCAAATCTGCATCCATAAACATCTTTAGCAGCTGAAGGCTTCCACCGTGTGGTTCTGGTTTGGTTCTGAACTGTAGAAAAGTGTCTGTTTATCAAAGTGTTCTGAAGCGAGCCCAGGGGGCGTGTCATGGGGGGCGTGTCCCAGCAGGTCCCTCCCAGCAGGCCCCTCCCAGCAGGCCCCTCCCCTTCCCAGCAAGCCCCTCCCCCCCCAGCAGGCCCCTCCCACTCCCAGCAGGCCCCTCCCTCACTCTGTTGGCTGTTGAGGTCTCCATCTCTGTGTAGTATAATATGTTTACTGCACTAAGTATTCATACTGCATACTCTAACTCCATCTTAGTAGCTGGTGATATCATGTCAGTGTACCTTGGGTACGCTCTACCTCATTATACATGCGCTCGTTACCTTGGGTACGCTCTACCTCATTATACATGCGCTCGTTACCTTGGGTACGCTCTACCTCATTATACATGCGCTCGTTACCTTGGGTACGCTCTACCTCATTATACATGCGCTCTTTACCTTGGGTACGCTCTACCTCATTATACATGCGCTCTTTACCTTGGGTATGCTCTACCTCATTATACATGCGCTCTTTACCTTGGGTACGCTCTACCTCATTATACATGCGCTCTTTACCTTGGGTATGCTCTACCTCATTATACATGCGCTCGTTACCTTGGGTACGCTCTACCTCATTATACATGCGCTCGTTACCTTGGGTACGCTCTACCTCATTATACATGCGCTCTTTACCTTGGGTACACTCTACCTCATTATACATGCGCTCTTTACCTTGGGTATGCTCTACCTCATTATACATGCGCTCTTTACCTTGGGTATGCTCTACCTCATTATACATGCGCTCTTTACCTTGAGGAACTTGAAGAGCAGGAAGGTGAACCAGTTGGAGAGCATCTTCTCAGCGACCGACTCGGTCCTGATGAGAGGAATCAGGAAAGCAGTAAACCCACTGTCAACATCCTCCGTCTCTCTCTCCCATCCCCCAGCCAGGAAGACACACCTCAGTGAAGGGGGCGTGGCTTAATTAGCATACTCTGGGAACATTGTGTGGTTAATGAGCAGCCATGGGCCTGTCGGGGGGGTAATTAACTAATTAACTCTCTACTCATGCAGGATTACACGCAGAGACGTTGTTCAATGAGCAGACGTGAGGCTCCAGCCTTCCTACGCCTCCTGTCTACTGAACCTTGATCTGCTCCGGGGCCCAGGGGAACATCCGGGAGAAAGCAAGTTCAATGTAAGTCAAATGCAGGTGACACAAGTCACAACACAGGGAAAACAGGTACAGGCAAAGAGGTCAACTCAGATGAACACAGGTAAATCACAGGTAAATCACAGGTAAATCACAGGTGAATCACAGGTGAATCACAGTTGCATATGACTGACCTGCGGAGCAGCAGCTTGGGGTGGTTCTTGCTGTCCAGGTTCTTGTCTATGAGGTCTGAGAGGAGCTGCTTTAGGACCACGGTGGCGTACTCTAGCTCCCCCTGCAGGGCCGTCATGATAAGGGAGGCCAGGTTGCCACGGTCTCGCATGGAGAAAGACCTGAAGAATACAACCACCAGACACACAAACCATCACACAGAGACCTGAACCAGGACCACACCCTCACACAGAGACCTGAACCAGGACCACACCCTCACACAGAGACCTGAACCAGGACCCCACCCTCACACAGAGACCTGAACCATCACACAGAGACCTGAACCATCACACAGAGACCTGAACCAGGACCACACCCTCACACAGAGACCTGAACCATCATACAGAGACCTGAACCATCACACAGAGACCTGAACCAGGACCACACCCTCACACAGAGACCTGAACCAGGACCACACCCTCACACAGAGACCTGAACCAGGACCCCACCCTCACACAGAGACCTGAACCATCACACAGAGACCTGAACCATCACACAGAGACCTGAACCAGGACCACACCCTCACACAGAGACCTGAACCATCATACAGAGACCTGAACCATCACACAGAGACCTGAACCAGGACCACACCCTCACACAGAGACCTGAACCAGGACCACACCCTCACACAGAGACCTGAACCATCACACAGAGACCTGAACCCTCACACAGAGACCTGAACCATCACACAGAGACCTGAACCATCACACAGAGACCTGAACCAGGACCACACCCTCACACAGAGACCTGAACCAGGACCACACCCTCACACAGAGACCTGAACCATCACACAGAGACCTGAACCAGGACCACACCCTCACACAG
The DNA here is from genome assembly GCA_027704905.1 of Muraenolepis orangiensis. NCBI lineage: Eukaryota > Metazoa > Chordata > Actinopteri > Gadiformes > Muraenolepididae > Muraenolepis > Muraenolepis orangiensis. The sequence goes on along the minus strand of CM051013.1, from coordinate 25,907,595 downwards.
TTATGTGTGTGTGGATAGTGGTGATATTGTAACTATGGTAGTGTTGTCACTAGTGTGACAGTGATACTGTAACTATGGTAGTGTTGTCACTAGTGTGACAGTGATACTGTAACTATGGTAGTGTTGTCATTAGTGTGACAGTGATACTGTAACTATGGTAGTGTTGTCATTAGTGTGACAGTGATAGGATGAGACCTCTCACCTCTGAGCCTCCAGGGTTCGTATGAAGGTCAACAGGAAGTGCTTCTTGGAGAGCAGCTGTCCAAACAACGTCAGGGCCTTCTCCACATCGGCTTGCACCTGGACAGGAAGTGAGGAGACCACATCACAAGACAGCCACAACATGGATATCTTTCCCTTTAGTTCCTGTATCTTTCCCTTTAGTTCCCTGTATCTTTCCCTTTAGTTCCCTGTATCTTTCCCTTTAGTTCCCTGTATCTTTCCCTTTAGTTCCCTGTATCTTTCCCTTTAGTTCTCTGTATCTTTCCCTTTAGTTTTCCCTTCAGAAGCTTTTCAAAAATGTCTGCAATGATCTGCTGCACCAGATAAAAGAGAGAGATAGAGAGAGAGAGGGGTGTGTGTGTGTGTGTGTGTGTGTGTCACGGTTGATGGGTTTGTTCCCATTGCACCTGTCACAAGTCATCAAGAAAAGACCCATCTCTCTCTCCCTCTCTCTCTCTCTCTTTCTCTCTCTCTCTCCCTCTCTCTCTCTCTCTCCCCTCTCTCTCTCTCTCTCTCTCTCTCTCTCTCTCTCTCCCCTCTCTCTCTCTCTCTCTCTCTGTCTCTCTCTCTCTCTCTTTCTCTCTCTCTCTCTCTCTCCCTGACATAATTAAGAGGCTGGATCTCTGTTGAGTCAGCACAGAGATGAGAGGAGAACTGTCCTCAAGTTCTGTGTGTGTGTGTGTGTGTGCATGTTCCTGTATAGGTGTGTATGTGTGAATGTTGTGTGTGTGTTCTGTGGTAACACCTTATAAGGTTGGTAAATTAATATGAGTTAATGCGGTAATAAACATTATTACATATCATTAGCATAGGGCTAGGGTCCTAGCCTGTGTGTGTATGTGAGGAGCAGTAAGCCTGCAGGGGAGAGGGTGGAGGGGGCGGGGCTTCAGGGCTCATGACATCACACCAAGTACCCTGATCCCTGTTAGACCAGAACCCTGATCCCTGTTAGACCAGAACCCTGATCCCTGTTAGACCAGAACCCTGATCACTGATCCCTGTTGGACCAGAACCCTGATCCCTGTTGGACCAGAACCCTGATCCCTGTTGGACCAGGACCCTGATCCCTGTTAGACCAGGACCCTGACTCTAAATGGTGAGGATTGAATCCTCTTTATTGGTCACATGTAAACATACAGTGAAATGTGTTCTCTGCATTTAACCCATCCTAGTATGAGGAGCAGTGGGCAGCTGGTTATACAGAGGGGAGCAGTTAGGGTTAGTATCCTCAACAGTTTTTTCTAGAAGGAGCCGGGGGATCGAACCAGCAACCTTCCGGTTGTGAGGCGACTGCTCTACCTCCTGAGCTATACTCCCCCACCCACTGTTAAGACCCCGTTTTTTTTTCGCCGTTAGGGTTAGGGTTAGGGTTAGGGTTAGGGTTAGGGTTAGGGTTAGGGTTAGGGTTAGGGTTAGGGGTAGGGTAAGGGGTAGGGTTAGGTTAGGTAGCTCTAGCGGTACCGTTAGCGTGGAGCGTGGGGTACTGACCCGTACCTCCATCTCCTTGAGCACCGGATGGTCCTCGATCCCCGGGAACAGAACCCTCATGGCGTAGGTCTGGTAGTCCAGGAAGGGGATCCCAGACCCGTCCAAGTCCTGGGTCAGCTCATGGATATCTGTCTGCAGCTCAGCAAAGGCTGGAGGGAGAGAGAGAGAGAGAGAGAGAGAGAGAGAGAGAGAGAGAGAGAGAGAGAGAGAGAGAGAGAGAGAGAGAGAGAGAGAGAGAGAGAGAGAGAGAGAGAGTTTGGATTGTAGACAGACTGAATGTGTTACGGCTGTGACTCCTCCCCCGCCTTCACATCACACCCACTCTCCATCAGCAGGGGGCACTATCCCCCAGCAGGGGGCACTACCCTCCAGCAGGGGGCACTACCCTCCAGCAGGGGGCACTATCCCCCAGCAGGGGCACTACCCTCCAGCAGGGGGCACTATCCCCCAGCAGGGGGCACTACCCTCCAGCAGGGGGCACTACCCCCCAGCAGGGGCACTACCCTCCAGCAGGGGGCACTATCCCCCAGCAGGGGGCACCATCCCCCAGCAGGGGGCACTACCCTCCAGCAGGGGGCACTATCCCCCAGCAGGGGGCACTATCCCCCAGCAGAGGGCACTACCCCCCAGCAGAGGGCACTACCCTCCAGCAGGGGGCAGGGGGCACTACCCCCCAGCAGGGGGCAGGGGGCACTACCCCCCAGCAGGGGGCAGGGGGCACTACCCTCCAGCAGGGGGCAGGGGGCACTACCCTCCAGCAGGGGGCACTACCCCCAGCAGGGGCACTACCCCCAGCAGGGGGAAGGGGGCACTACCCTCCAGCAGGGGGCACTACCCCCCCAGCAGGGGGCACTACCCCCCAGCAGAGGGCACTACCCTCCAGCAGGGGGCAGGGGGCACTACCCCCCAGCAGGGAGCAGGGGGCACTACCCCCCAGCAGGGGGCAGGGGGCACTACCCCCCAGCAGGGGGCAGGGGGCACTACCCTCCAGCAGGGGGCACTACCCCCCCAGCAGGGGGCACTACCCACCAGCAGGGGGCACTACCCTCCAACAGGTGGCAGGGGGCACTACCCTCCAGCAGGGGGCAGGGGGCACTACCCTCCAGCAGGGGGCACTACCCCCCAGCAGGGGGCACTACCCTCCAGCAGGGGGCAGGGGGCACTACCCACCAGCAGGGGGCACTACCCTCCAGCAGGGGGCAGGGGGCACTACCCACCAGCAGGGGGCACTACCCTCCAGCAGGGGGCAGGGGGCACTACCCTCCAGCAGGGGGCAGGGGGCACTACCCTCCAGCAGGGGGCACTACCCCCCCCAGCAGGGGGCACTACCCACCAGCAGGGGGCACTACCCTCCAGCAGGGGGCAGGGGGCACTACCCACCAGCAGGGGGCATTACCCTCCAGCAGGGGGCAGGGGGCACTACCCACCAGCAGGGGGCACTACCCTCCAGCAGGGGGCAGGGGGCACTACCCACCAGCAGGGGGCATTACCCTCCAGCAGGGGGCGCACTCTGCAGTGAACGGGGGATCAGGTGCGGTATGTTCCTCATTACCGCATCTGATCCCATTCACCATTCAACTCCCTCCAGAACCCGGTCTCCAGAGCCCGGCCTCCAGAGCCGGCCTCCAGAGCCCGGCCTCCAGAGCCCGGTCCACCCCCTGCTAGTTGCCAGTTGGTTCAGACCTCCCGTGGATATGTATCAATAACTTTATTGAATTGATCTTGCTTGTTTCTCTTGGATTGCCGTTGATTATTTTTGGACACCAGATTGAAACATACGTCAGTGTGTTTGGATTGACCAATGTCTCCTTGTTCTCAGTTAGCCTGTTAGCCTGTTAGCCTGGTGTGTGTCTACCCGTCTAACTTCCTCATTTATCTTCTTTTAGTCTTTTGGGCTTTGTGAACATTTGTTATTTTGAAGGCAGACGAATAACAAATGAACTGTTGATTTAGATTTAAGCTTTAGGGTCTCAAACCAACAGACCTTACAGTCTCTATGGTATGGTATCTCTCTCTCTCTCTCTCTCTCTCTCTCTCTCTCTCTCTCTCTCTCTCTCTCTCTCTCTCTCTCTCTCTCTCTCTCTCTCTCTCAACCCACCACAGAGAAAAAGAGAGAGAGAATTGAGGAAGCATAGAAGACATGAGCAGTGTGAGAGCGTCTGGATGAGATAAAGAGAGCTAAACAAAGAGACAAGCAGGTTGATCTCTCAGAGAGACCAGCAGCAAGCTGTGTCCCCCTGTGGTTGGTTGAGTGTATCACAGCAACACAACAAACCACTTGCTATTGTAGACTTGACTTGTGTTCAAAACACCCGCCTGTCACTCAAACATTACAAATGTCAAGCACAGCTTTTGATTGACAGCTCGGAACATGGATGTGGACTGGAGTTCTGTCCCCCGGGGGCGGGTACAGACAAACTAACCGACCAATCACAGCAATACACACAGCAAAAACAACAGAGAAGTGACAGACAGACAGACAGACAGACAGACAGACAGACAGACAGACAGACTGACTGACTGACTGACTGACTGACTGACTGACTGACTGACTGACTGACTGAGAGACAAAAGGAAAGAGAGCTGGAGGGATGAGAAGGCAGACGGGTTCCAGGATGGGAAAGTCAATCAATCGTGTGATTGGATAATAATTAATGGAGGACTAGAAGAGAGAAGAGAAGATACAGTTCCTAGAGCTGGTATATCAGAGAGAGAGAGAGAGAGAGAGAGTACAGTAATGACTGGTGATAGAGACAAGTGGAGAAATCCAGGAAGCAGGTTGATGTGTCAGACTGAATTCAATCTGTATTCCAGTCAGGTTTTGTGTTTTATCCACATCCCATCAACCTGCAGGTAGTTAACCTCCAGCCTCCCTCTGAGCAGGACTCTGCTAGGTGCTCTGAGTCGCTCTGCCCTGTACCTCAGTCCTACTGTGGACAGCTAGACTCTCACTACACTCTGTGTGCGTGTGCAGCGTGTGTGTGCAGTGTGTGTGTGTGTGTGTGTGTGTGTGTGTGTGTGTGTGTGCAGTGTGCGTGTGCGTGTGCATGCGTGTGTGTGCGTGTGTGTGTGTGTGTGTGTGTGTGTGTGTGTGTGTGCAGTGTGCAGTGTGCGTGTGCGTGTGCATGCGTGTGTGTGCGTGTGTGTGTGTGTGTATGTGTGTGTGTGTCAGGCCTGTCTCTATAAGGTGGAGCCATCACAGGTGAGGTGGATTCAGGGTGCAGCTCCTCCTCCAGGCTGTTAGTTTCCTGCTTCCTCCTCTGGTCACGTGACTTCACATGACCTCTCTCTCTCTCTCTCTCTCTCTCTCTCTCTCTCTCTCTCTCTCTCTCTCTCTCTCTCTCTCTCTCTCTCTCTCTCTCTCTCTCTCTCTCTCTCTCTCTCTCTCTCTCTCTCTCGGACAGTTTGCCAGAACCCCTTTGGTGCTACCTGAAAGTCGTTCTCCATGGCTTCTCTGAATTCCTCCCACACTGACTGCTTTGCCTACGGCTGAGGCTGCCGTCCTCTTGGCCTGTCGATACCTCGTAACTGAGTCCGGAGTCTCACAGGCTAACATAGCCCGGAAGGCCTCCTTCTTCAGTCAGACGGCTTCCCTGACCACTTCCCAGCCGTCAGGCTTCCCTGACGGCTTCCCTGAGGTCACAGCTCTTAACCGCAGCTTCAGCAATAGAAGCTTTGAACAATGACCACTGGTTCAAAGCCCCAACAATTCCGCCAGAGGTGGGAGTTGAAGGTTTCCAGGACAGGGGCATCCACCAGACGTTCCCAGTTGATCCGCACTACACATTTGGTGAACCAGATGGTGATCGGTTGACAGCTTTGCAAAATGGATAATTGACCTTGGGCCTAAGGTACCATGTTCACTTATGAGCATCCTTATGTTTGAACATGGTGTTTGTTATGGCCAATCCATGACTAGCACAGAAGTCCAATAACAAAACCCCACTCCGGTTCAGATCAGGAAGGCCGTTCATCCCCATCATGCCCCTCCAAGTTTCCCCATCGTTGCCCACGTGTGCGTTGAAGTCTCCCAGGAGGACTATGGAGTCCCCCTCAGGAGCTCCATGCAGGACTCCATCCAGGGCTTCCAAGAAGTCTGTATATTCCAAACTGTTTGGCGCAAAGGCACAAACAATTACACAATCATAGTTTTCCCCCCATGACCATAAGCGTAGGGAGGCAACCCTCTCGTCCACCAGGGTAAACTCCAACAAAGCCGCACACAGCCGGGGACTTGTGAGTATCCCCACACCCGCCCGGTGCCTCACACCCTGAGCAACTCCAGAGAAGGAAAGAGTCCAACCCCTATCCAGGAGTTTAGTTCCAGAGCCAGTGCTGTGCGTAGAGGTAAGCCCCACCAGATCTAACTGGTAGCTCCAACTCCCGCACAACAAGCTCAGGCTCCTCCCCCCCCAGAGAGGTGACATTCCACGTCCCCAAAGCCAGTCTCTGTTGGCTGGGTTTGGTCCGTCGAGGCCCCCTGCCTTCACTGCCTCCTAACTGGCAGTGGACCTGACCCCAGCGGTTCTTCCCGTAGACGGTGGGTCCGCGGGAAGGAGAAGTTGCCACGTTGCTTTCAGGCTTCGTTCAGGCTATCCTCGACCGGGCTCCGTGGCTAACCGCTACCAGGCGCTCGCTGACGGGCCCTCTCTCGGGGAGGGCCCGGAAGGAGGGCACATAAGGCCCTTATTATAAAGGGGCCTTATGTGATACATATCATTTAATGAAAGTATCTAAGGTTGAACCCTCCTTGCACTCCAGCGCGACCCTGGATTCCAGGTTGAATAAAATATAATATTATATATTATTATTACTATTATTCTATTATCATATATACAGTATATAAAACATAATATTTGATATATAAATATGTAAGGTCGTACCCTCCTTGCACTCCAGCGCGACCCTGGACTCCAGGTTGTCCATCTGGAGCTGCAGGCGCTTGAGGGTGCGGTCGGCGTCGCGGGACTTCCTCTTGTAGGCCAGGAGGACGGCCATGATGGCGAGCAGCAGCAAGGCTCCGCCCCCTCCCAGGCCCAGCATGGTGGGAAGTGTCAGGAGGCCGTCAGCGTAGACCTGGAGGGTCCCGGGGGAGAACTGGAACCCCCCCGCCCGGATCTGGTACACACACACACACACACACACACACACACACACACACACACACATACACACACACACACACACACATGAAACAAAAAAAGTTAGAATATGTGTGTGTGTGTGTTATTATTGATCTAATACAGTAATACACACAAACACACACAATCAAACTCTCTCACACACACACACACACACACACACACTCACTGTGTAAAAGTGGTGTGATTAAAGCGATCTCTCCCGCGGGACTCAGAGTAATTACTGCTCGTCAAACACGTGTAATTGTTTTCCTCACTAAATACATTTACATAAGCACCGTGTTGCGCTGCATACACACACAAGCACACACTCAGACGCACACACACACGCACACACATACACACACACACAGACACACACACACACACATACTGCAGCCGGCCCGGAGTTCCATCCCGTGTCTTCAAGACCTGCGCTGACCAGCTGGCTCCTGTGTTCACCGACTACAACGCATCACTACAACAGTCTGTCGTCCCAGCGTGCTTCAATGAGACAACCATTGTGTCGTTACCCAAAAAGACCAAGGTAACAAGCCTCAATGGTTATCGTCCAGTGGCTTTAACACCCATGGCATGAAGTGCCTGGAGAAACTTGTAATGTCGCATATAAACTTTTCCATCCCTGAGTCCCTAGACCCACTCCAGTTTGAATACAGACCAAACAGGTCTGTAGATGACACCATCTCCCTGGTACTACACACGGCCCTGCAGCACCTGACAGGAGGGACACCTACGACAGACTGCTGTTCATTGACTACAGGCTTAGTGGTGTTACCGTGTGGTACGGAAACACCACTGCACGGGACAAGAAAGCCTTCCAGAGGGTCAGGAGGACGGCAGAGAAGATCATGGGGTGTGCACTTCCGTGCATTGAGGAAATCTGTAGGACCATGCAGGTCCATCACTAAGGACCGCAACCACCCTGGGCTCCATCTCTTCTCCCCCATCTCCATCACTAAGGACCTCAACCACCCTGGGCTTCATCTCTTCTCCCCCATCTCCATCACTAAGGACCACAACCACCCTGGGCTCCATCTCTTCTCCCCCATCACCATCACTAAGGACCACAACCACCCTGGGCTCCATCTCTTCTCCCCATCTCCATCACTAAGGACCACAACCACCCTGGGCTCCATCTCTTCTCCCCCTACCGTCTGGTCGCTGGTTCCTCAGCATCCGTACAGCAAGGACTAGCAGGTTTAAGGATAGTTTTTATCCACAGGCAGTGACCTACTGACCTGCTAGGAGTGCTGCTACTATCATAACATGTCATTAACATAACACTATCATAACATGTCATTAACATTACTCTATCATAACATGTCATTAACATTACTCTATCATAACATGTCATTAACATTACACTATCATAACATGTCATTAACATACTCTATCATAACATGTCATTAACATTACACTATCATAACATCGGTCACTGTACACCTTTGACCCTAAACTGCTAAGTCCTGACATTACATATCTTAACATGTCTTTAACAGTGTATCTCTATGTTGTAACACGTCTTATCACAGCTACTTACGTCTATCATACACATGTGTCATTAATCATTACTCTATCATGAACATGTCATTAACATTTGCTACCAGCGTATCATGTCTGCTTAACATTACACTTGTAACGCTTGATAAACGTCTGCCAATGCATAAATGTCATGTAACATGTAACTATCATAACATGTCATTAACATTACTCTATCATAACATGTCATTAACATTACTCTATCATAACATGTCATTAACATTACTCTATCATAACATGTCATTAACATTACACTATCATAACATATCATTAACATTACACTATCATAACATGTCATTAACATTACACTATCATAACATGTCATTAACATTACACTATCATAACATGTCATTACCATTACTCTATCATAACATGTCATTAACATTACACTATCATAACATGTCATTAACATGACACTATCATAACATGTCATTAACATTACACTATCATAACATGTCATTAACATTACTCTATCATAACATGTCATTAACATTACACTATCATAACATGTCATTAACATTACTCTATCATAACATGTCATTAACATTACTCTGTGATACTGAGCTGGACTCCCTGGACTCATCACAGTCTGCTCTGTAGTCTTGATGCTGCTGACCTACTGGCTTTAAATGTTTTTAAAATGTTTTTGCACATTTCAACAGGTACAGCAGGTAAATATCACTATATCACATGTCATCATGTCACTATGTTCTTTGTATGTTCATTTTTATTGTATATAGTATTTTTATAGTATTGTTTTAAACACACACACACAAAACCACACATACACAAAACCATTCACACACACTCACTCACACAAACACACACACACACACACACACTGACAAAACTACACACATACACACACACACACTTCTAAACCCACCCAGACGGCGTCGCTTGGCCTAAAACACGACGCTAGGTGGTTCATAAGAGTCCTCAATACAGCTTCTCAATCTCGTTCTTAGCCAGTCTGCTGTCCGTTTGTATCCAGTTCTACCTCGTTCTACCTCGTTCTACCTCGTTCTACCTCGTTCTACCTCGTTCTACCTCGTTCTACCTCGTTCTACCGCTATGAATAGCGTGTTGTAGCCGGTCCTCCTCCAGGTCCAGGGCTCCGAGGTGGGGTCCTTCTCAAGAAGTTGTAGAAGGACTTTTGATCATCCAGACGGAGCTCCTCCATCAGCTGATGGCAGCTCTTCTCCTCTCAGGTTTCAGCCACTTCCTCACCGTCTCCTTCTTTCTTCCTCTACCATCTCATTGTACTTTTCTCTGCTTCCAACATCAATTGGATGAAACCAGCATTCAACATGTTAAAGTGTGTAAAGTGATCCGTGGTGCACGGCCCGAAGTCTCAAGGCCAACTGATGCACCTGAACCAGCGGTGATGTATGTCCGCCTGCGCCACGTCGTAACACGTCCCAGGTAGGTTCGAAGTACGGCAAATCCGTTCGTAGTCCATCTATCTTTTTTGAAGTACGTTGTCAATCCGTCTAACTGCAGAGCGGCATGGAGGGGATCCATTAGAGCTCAGAGCTCAGAGCCCCTCCTCGTCCATCAAGTTCCTAAACAGACTGTAAATAGCCACTCCGTCCAATCCTTTCACACACAGTTGGAAGCCGTTCCACCAACCTATTGAGAAGGAGTTCGGTGTGATGGGAGTATTAGACATGTGACATGCTGTGGATGACTGTGGTGAGAAGGGGCGTGGCTTAGCGCTGGAGAGGTGACCTCACCTGTCAGTGAGGGTTCCTCTGGTTCCTCCTGACAGTGAGAGGAGGAGGAGCCAACCACCTCCTCCTCAACCACAAAAAACCTTCTTAAGATGCTCCAGAGAGGCCGACACACAGCTGACCCCGACCCAGCTGACCCCAGCTGACCCCAGCTGACCCCAGCTGACCCCAGCTGAGGGGTCAGGGCCCAGTGTGTAGGTCACATATTGGTGTAACACAGCTGTGTCCTTTTCTGCAGCATCGCACACTTTTAAGACACACAGTCACGAAAAGAACACACACACAAAGACGCACAAGGACAGACACACACAACACACACAACACACACACACACACACACACACACACACACACACACAACACACACAACACACACACACACACACACACACAACACACAACACACAACACACAACACACAACACAACACACACACACACACACACAACACACACACACACACACGCAAGGTTGCGGAGGAAGGGAAGTGATGAAAACAGTAGAAAGAGAGAGAGAGAGAGAGAGAGAGAGAGAGAGAGAGAGAGAGAGAGAGAGAGCGTCAGCCTGAATGATGGTCGTTCACTCATGGTCACATGGTCCTCTCAGTGCGTCGCCGCTAGCGTCCGGGGGAGGAGAGGTTGTCATAACAACGGTGACCGTGGGAGGACGGCTCTTCATCAACTCAAGACTTTATTTTTGGTGGCACTGGTCTGTGTGTGTGTGTGCGTGCGTGCGTGCGTGCGAGTGTGTGTGTGTGTGTGTGTGTGCGTGTGTGTGTGTGTGCATGCGAGTGTGTGTGTGTGTGCGTGCGTGTGTGTGAGTGTGTGTGTGAGCGTGCGTGCGTGTGTGAGAGTGTGTGTGAGTGTGTGTGTGTGTGTGTGTGTGTGTGTGTGTGTGTGTGTGTGTGTGTGTGTGTGTGTGTGTGTGTGTGTGTGTGTGTGTGTGAGTGTGTGTGCGTGCGAGTTTGTGTGTGTGTGAGTGTGTGAGTGTGAGTGTGTGTGTGAGTGTGTGTGTGTGTGCTGACCGTGACTCGGTGCTGTCCCGTGAGGTTGGGCCACTCACAGAGCAGCTGGTTCTCTGAGAGTGTCAGGACACACGGCGTCTCCCCCACCAGGACCGAGTAGTTCAGACGACCGGACCCAGGGGCCAGGTGACGACCCTGGGGGAGAGAGAGAGAGAGAGAGAGAGAGAGAGAGAGAGAGAGAGAGAGAGAGAGAGAGAGAGAGAGAGAGAGAGAGAGAGAGAGAGAGAGAGAGAGAGAGATGATATGTACATATAGTGAATTGTGCAAAAAGCATTTAAAGTGCCCGTAGTGCAGCAGCATCATGAATACAGAGCAGTAACTGTGATTTCAGAAAGAAGCAAAGTATGACGGAGTAATGTTAATGACATGTTATGATAGAGTAATGTTAATGACATGTTATGATAGTGTAATGTTAATGACATGTTATGATAGTGTCATGTTAATGACATGTTATGATAGAGTAATGTTAATGACATGTTATGATAGAGTAATGTTAATGACATGTTATGATAGTGTAATGTTAATGACATGTTATGATAGTGTCATGTTAATGACATGTTAGGATAGAGTAATGTTAATGACATGTTATGATAGTGTTATGTTAATGACATGTAATGATAGAGTAATGTTAATGACATGTTATGATAGTGTAATGTTAATGACATGTTATGATAGTGTCATGTTAATGACATGTTAGATAGAGTAATGTTAATGACATGTTATGATAGTGTAATGGTAATGACATGTTATGATACTGTAATGTTAATGACATGTTATGATAGAGTAATGTTAATGAGATGTTATGATAGTGTCATGTTAATGACATGTTATGATAGTGTAATGTTAATGACATGTTATGATAGTGTAATGTTAATGACATGTTATGATAGTGTAATGTTAATGACATGTTATGACAGTGTAATGTTAATGACATGTTATGATAGTGTAATGTTAATGACATGTTATGATAGTGTAATGTAATGACATGTTATGATAGTGTAATGTTAATGACATGTTATGATAGTGTAATGTTAATGACATGTTATGATAGAGTAATGTTAATGACATGTTATGATAGTGTTATGTTAATGCCATGTTATGATAGTGTAATGTTAATGACATGTTATGATAGAGTAATGTTAATGACATGTTATGATAGCGTAATGTTAATGACAAGTTATGATAGTGTAATGTGAATGACATGTTATGATAGTGTAATGTTAATGACATGTTATGATAGTGTTATGTTAATGACATGTTATGATAGTGTAATGTTAATGACATGTTATGATAGTGTAATGTTAATGACATGTTATGATAGCGTAATGTTAATGACAAGTTATGATAGTGTAATGGTAATGACATGTTATGATAGTGTAATGTTAATGACATGTTATGATAGTGTAATGTTAATGACATGTTATGATAGTGTTATGTTAATGACATGTTATGATAGTGGCAGCACTCCTAGCAGGTCAGTAGGTCACTGCTTGTGGATAAAAACTATCCTTAAACCTGCTAGTCCTTGCTGTACGGATGCTGAGGAACCAGCGACCAGACGGTAGGGAGGAGAAGAGATGGAGCCCAGTGTGGTTGAGGTCCTTAGTGATGGAGATGGGGGGGAAGAGATGGAGCCCAGGGTGGTTGAGGTCCTTAGTGATGGAGATGGGGGAGAAGAGATGGAGCCCAGGGTGGTTGAGGTCCTTAGTGATGGGGATGGGGGAGAAGAGATGGAGCCCAGGGTGGTTGAGGTCCTTAGTGATGGAGATGGCCTTCTTCCAACATCTGGTCCTAAAGATCTCCTCAATGCATGGAAGTGCACACCTGATGATCTTCTCTGCCGTCCTCCTGACCCTCTGGATGTCTTTCTTGTCCTGTGCAGTGGTGTCTCCGTACCACACGGTGAAGCCACCCCTCAGGACGCTCTCTACGGGCCACGGTAGAAGTTCACTAACCACCTCTGGCCTATTCCGCTTCTCCTGAGGCACCGCAGAGCATAGAGGCTGGTGGGCCTTCTTCAGCATGAACTCTGTGTTGCTTGTCCAAGCCAGGTCATCGGAGATCTGTAGCCCAAAGAAACAGAACCAGATGACGACTTCCAGCGGTGTCCCGGACAGGCTGATGGTGGAGTGGGGGCCCCGGTGGCTCCTGAAGTCCGCGATGATTTCCTTAGTCTTGCTGACATTCAGTGCGAGGCTGTTGTCATCGCACGATAATCCGATTATTGCTGTGCGTGGCAGTACAGTCATGTGTGTACAGCGAGTACAGCCGGGGACTGAGGCAGCAGCCTTGGGGTGCTCCGGTGTTGAGGACCAGAGTGGATGAGATGTTGTTCCCAATCTTCACCACTTAAGGCCTGCCCGTCAGGAAGTCCATAATCCAGTTACAGATGGGGGCGCCCAGACCTAGGTCCCTCAGTTTTAGGACCAGCTTGGAGGGAACGATGGTGTTGAACGCCGAGCTGTAGTCAATGAACAGCGGTCTGACGTAGGTGTCCCTCCTGTCAGGTGCTGCAGGGCCGTGTGTAGGGCCAGGGAGATGCTATAGGTGTTAAAGCCACTGGATGATAGCCATTGAGGCTTGTTCTCTTGGTCTTTTTGGGTAACGGCACAATGGTTGTCTCTTTGAAGCACGCTGGGACGACAGACTGTTGCAGTGATGCGTTGTAGATGTCGGTGAACACAGGAGCCAGCTGGTCAGCGCAGGTCTTGAAGACACGGGATGGAACTCCGTCTGGACCGGCTGCCTTCACCCTCCTGAAGGTTCTTTAGACCTCGGACAGTTGTAGAACGTAGTCCTCTGGGCTGATGTCCATTTGTTGGTCGCTCAGAGTTCTCCCTTTCAAAGTGAGCGTAAAACGTGTTCAGCTGGTCTGGTAGGGTAGGGTGGTTGTTGGTGACCCTGAGCTCCCCTTGGACTTGGAGAGGACCCTCAGACCTTGAGACATATGTCTGGTGTCAGAGCCCCTGAACTGCAATTCCAGTTTGTTTTTATAATCCAATTTCCCTTCTTGATGGCTTTTCTGAGTTCATACTTGGCCTTCTTGTAGAGATCGGAGTCGCCTGTTGTGAAAGCGGTTCTCAGTTCCTTAAGTTTGTTCCGTATGTCAGCATTCATCCATGGTTTGCGGTTGTGGAATGAGGGAACAGACCTGGTGGGGATGCATTCCTCCACTAGCCTGTTAATGGATGCTGGGACATGATCTGCATCCACATCTAGGTGGT
>CM051013.1:25885724-25890724 GCA_027704905.1 Muraenolepis orangiensis | reverse complement strand
AGAGGAACCAGAGGAACCAGTGAGGAACCAGAGGAACCAGAGAGGAACCAGAGGAACCAGAGAGGAACCAGAGGAACCAGGGTCCAGTCTGGTCTTGGTGTCACTGCAGACCATGTGAACTTATCCATCAACCGAGTTCCCTAAGAGTCGAACTCTATGAAACCACCCAGACGGTTCAGCAGAACCAGCGGGTCCTTCTGGTCCTTCTGGTCCTTCTGGTTCTGTAACCACACAGGACCCAACAGACCCCTCACCGCATGCAGGACAGAACCAGAACCCCTGCTGTGTTCCAGACACACAGAGGCAGGATTTCCTCTACTGCCTCGGAGGTCCTCTGAGATGAGGCTTCATAAAACATTCAGGGCCTCTGAAGCCGTGAGACAGAGACAGAGCAAGACAGGGAAAGAGACATACAGAGAGAGAGAGAGAGAGAGAGAGAGAGAGAGAGAGGAGAGAGAGAGAGAGAGAGAGAGAGTGAGAGAGAGAGAGAGAGAAAGAGAGAAACATTTTGTCCACCAAAACAGGCTCTCTCTCTCTCTCTCTCTCTCTCTCTCTCTCTCTCTCTCTCTCTCTCTCCTCTCCTCGCCATTTCTAAATCTCAATCTCTCTCTCTCTTCTAACTTCTAACAGTCAGATCTCCTCCTCCTACTCCTTGGTGCTGTCAGGGGAGGTCCCCCGTTTCCTCACATGCCCTCTCACTTCATCTCTCACTGTCACTGTGTAGGTGGGACCCAAAAGCAGAGGGAACAGACGCCAGGTCCGCGGAACCTTCAGGAGGCTGAAGGCAGCCGGCCCAGACGGAGTTCCATCCCGTGTCTTCAAGACCTGCGCTGACCAGCTGGCTCCTGTGTTCACCGACATCTACAACGCATCACTGCAACAGTCTGTCGTCCCAGCGTGCTTCAAAGAGACAACCATTGTGCCGTTACCCAAAAAGACCAAGGTAACAAGCCTCAATGGCTATCATCCAGTGGCTTTAACACCTATAGCATCTCCCTGTCACTACACACGGCCCTGCAGCACCTGACAGGAGGGACACCTACGACAGACTGCTGTTCATTGACTACAGCTCGGTGTTCAACACCATCGTTCCCTCCAAGTTGGTCCTGAAACTGAGAGACCTAGGTCTGGCTGCCCCATCTGTAACTGGATTATGGACTTCCTGACGGGCAGGCCTCAAGTGGTGACCGGTGACCGGAGCACCCCAAGGCTGCTGCCTCGGTCCCCGGCTGTACTCGCTGTACACACATGAACACACTGAACTGCCACGCACAGCAATAATCGCATTATCAAGTTTGCAGACGACACCACAGTCATCGGCCTGATAAGCGAGGGCGATGAGACGGAGTACAGCGATGAGGACAACAGTCTCGCACTAAATGCCAGCAAGACCAAGGAGCTCATCGTGGACTTCAGGAGACGGGACACCGCTGGAAGTCGTCAGCTGCTTCCGTTTCCTTGGGCTACAGATCTCCGATGACCTGGCTTGGACCCGCAACACGGAGGTCATGGTGAAGAAGGCACACCAGCGCCTCTATGCTCTGCGGTGCCTCAGGAGAAAAGGAATAGGCCAGAGGTGGCTAGTGAACTTCTACCGTGGCACCATAGAGAGCGTCCTGATGAGTGGCGTCACTGTGTGGTACGGAGACACCACTGAACAGGACAAGAAAGACATCCAGAGGGTCGTGAGGACGGCAGAGAAGATCATCAGGTGTGCACTTCCATGCATTGAGGAGATCTTTAGGACCAGATGTTGGAAGAAGGCCATGTCCATCATAAAGGACCTCAACCACCCTGGGCTCCATCTCTTCTCCTCCATCTCCATCACTAAGGACCTCAACCACCCTGGGCTCCATCTCTTCTCCTCCATCTCCATCACTAAGGACCACAACCACCCTGGGCTCCATCTTCTCCCCCATCTCCATCACTAAGGACCTCAACCACCCTGGGCTCCATCTCTTCTCCCCCATCTCCATCACTAAGGACCTCAACCACCCTGGGCTCCATCTCTTCCCCCCCATCTCCATCACTAAGGACCTCAACCACCCTGGGCTCCATTTCTTCTCCCCCTACCGTCTGGTCGCTGGTTCCTCAGCATCCGTACAGCAAGGACTACCAGGTTTAAGGATAGTTTTTATCCACAGGCAGTGACCTACTGAACTGCTAGGAGTGCTGCCTCTATCATAACATGTCATTAACATTACACTATCATAACATGTCATTAACATTACACTATCATAACATGTCATTAACATTACACTATCATAACATGTCATTAACATTACACTATCACAACATGTCATTAACATTACACTATCATAACATGTCATTAACATTACACTATCATAACATGTCATTAACATTACACTATCATAACATGTCATTAACATTACACTATCATAACATGACATTAACATTACACTATCATAACATGTCATTAACATTACTCTATCATAACATGTCATTAACATTACACTATCATAACATGTCATTAACATTACACTATCATAACATGTCATTAACATTACACTATCACAACATGTCATTAACATTACACTATCATAACATGTCATTAACATTACACTATCATAACATGTCATTAACATTACACTATCATAACATGTCATTAACATCACACTACTGGCACTTTAAATAATTTTAAGTATTTTTGCACAATTCAACACATGTTCAAAAGGACAGACCTTTGACGTCACTTTGCTGTCCTTTTTTTTGTTCATTTTTATTGTCTATACAATTTAATTTTTTATGGTATTGTTTTTTGAGATGTAAACTGCGGGAGGGAATGGGGAGTAAGCATTCCTATGTACCTGCTGCAATTGGCCAATACATATCTTGAATCTTAGCTAGAGGGGGTCTAGAGGGGCGCTAGAGAATCTAGAGGGGAGCTAGAGGGGAGCTACAAGGGGTCTAGAGGGTCTAGAGGGGAGTAAGAGGGTCTAGAGGGTCTAGAGGGGGTCTAGAGGGGAGCTAGAGGGTCTAGAGGGGACCTAGAGGGGAGCTAGAAGGGGTCTAGAGGGTCTAGAGGGGAGCAAGAGGGTCTAGAGGGGGGCTAAAGGGGAGCTAGAGGGTCTTGAGGGGAGCTAGAGGGGAGCTAGAGGGCCTAGGGAGGGTCTAGAGGGGAGCTAGAGGGTCTAGAGAGCCTAGGGAGGGTCTAGAGGGTCTAGATGGTCTAGAGGGGGGCAAGAGGGTCTAGAGGGTCTAGAGGGGGTATAGAGGGTCTAGCGGGATCTAGAGAGGGTCTAGAAGGTCTAGAGGGGGTCTAGAGGGGGTCTAGAGAGGGTCTAGAGTGTCTAGAGGGTCTAGAGGGGGTCTAGAGGGGAGCTAGAGTAACTAGAGTGTCTAGAGGGTCTAGAGGATCTAGAGGGTCTAGAGGGTCTAGAGGGGGTCTAGAGGGTCTAGAGGGGAGCTAGAGAGTCTAGAGGGTCTAGAGGGTCTAGAGGGTCTAGAGCATGGGTGTCAAACTCTGGCCCGCGGGCCAAATTTGGCCCGCGGGGTAATTATAGTTGGCCCGCGAGACAATACCAAATTACTACTAGAGCTGGCCCGCCGGTATTATACAGCGCATTCACCGCTAATACTACGAATCCCATAATGCTCTGCTGTTGTTTTCGCGCGCCAATCAGGACAGGACCCAGAAACGCCCTCTCCTCTGTGACAGTAGTTAAAGCAACATAGACCTGTCAGCGCGCTATCCCTTCCCAAAAATGGCGAAAAGAAAGGCAGAAAACAGGAGCTTTCTGGACAAGTGGGAGGCAGAATATCTGTTTACATATGTAAAAGACAAACCTGTTTGTCTTGTTTGTGGAGTCAACGTGGCTGTAAGTAAGGAGTACAACATTAGACGACACTATGAAACGAAACACCATGACCAATACAAGGACCTGGACATGACTCAAAGGAGCCAGAAAGTAGAGGAGATGAAAATAAATTTGGTTTCACAACAGAATATGTTCAAAAAAGCCACATCACAAAGTGAGGCTGCTGTAAAGGCTAGTTATATAGTGGCAGCAGAGATCGCAAAATCAGCCCGGCCCTTTAATGAGGGAGAGTTTGTGAAAAAGTGCATGATGAAAGTTTGTGACCTCGTATGCCCAGAGAAAAAGCAAGCATTTTCAAACGTGAGCCTGAGCAGGAACACAGTAGCTGATCGCACATGTGATCTTGCCACCAATCTGTATGACCAGCTGATGGAAAAGGGAAAAGATTTCGTTGCGTTCTCCCTCGCTGTGGATGAGAGCTGCGACGCATCTGATACTGCTCAGCTGTCAGTCTTCATCCGTGGAGTGGACTCAAATCTGTGTGTTACGGAGGAGCTATTGGGATTCAAATCAATGCATGGCACAACCACAGGAAAGGAAATCTTTGAGGAGGTTTCCAAATGTGTAACTGAAATAAAGCTGCCGTGGGATAAACTCGTTGGATTAACGACAGATGGTGCGCCAGCGATGTGCGGTAAAAAGAGAGGACTGGTGGGCATGGTTCGGGAGAAGATGCGGGAAGAGAACTGTGCAGGTGAGCTAACTGTTTACCACTGCATCATACATCAGGAATCACTGTGTGCCAAAGCCCTAAAGATGGAACATGTTATGACCACAGTAACACAGGTAGTTAACTTTATAAGAGCCAAAGGTCTGAATCACCGTCAGTTTAAATCTTTTCTGGAGGAGTGT
This sequence comes from Muraenolepis orangiensis, assembly GCA_027704905.1. NCBI lineage: Eukaryota > Metazoa > Chordata > Actinopteri > Gadiformes > Muraenolepididae > Muraenolepis > Muraenolepis orangiensis. The sequence continues at coordinate 25,886,033 of CM051013.1, read as the reverse complement.
GGTTCGGAATACACAGACGTGCCGTATCACACAGAGGTGAGATGGCTAAGCAGAGGAAAAGTACTGAACAGATGTTTCGAGCTGCGTGAGGAAATATGTCAATTCCTGGAAACCAAAGGGAAGGATACAGCAGAGCTCCGGGAGCAAAAGTTTCTGTGTGAGCTGGCCTTTCTCTGTGACATCTCGAGCCATCTCGATGCGCTGAACCTGCAGCTTCAGGGGCGGGGGCGCATCATCACAGACATGTACGCTGCAGTGAGGGCCTTTAAAACTAAACTGTGCCTGTGGGAGAATCAGATGCTGCAAGGA
>CM051013.1:25860724-25880724 GCA_027704905.1 Muraenolepis orangiensis | reverse complement strand
TTCAGGTCTACCTCAGGTCTACCTCAGGTCTACCTCAGGTCTAACTCAGGTCTGCCTCAGGTCTACCTCAGGTCTACCTCAGGTCTGCCTCAGGTCTACCTCAGGTCTACCTCAGGTCTACCTCAGGTCTACTTCAGGTCTACCTCAGGTCTACCTCAGGTCTACTTCAGGTCTACCTCAGGTCTACTTCAGGTTTACCTCAGGTCTAACTCAGGTCTACCTCAGGTCTACCTTAGTTGAAACTTAAGTGCATATTTGTCACTCGAAATGTAATAAACGGTATTTTAGAGTAACCTTAATGTTTGTATCGGGAGAAAAAAAGTCTTAAAAACATACGTGTAAAAGTATTATTTTAGACATGATTTCAGCTGCTCTGTTCGCCGACTGAAAGGGGCGGAAACGAACGTACGTTTGATTCCCGCCAAAGAAAGTGCTGTTTGCTGATGAGAGCGTTGCTGCAGGTCCTCTAGCTGGACTGTGCGCATGAGCACTGATGGCTCTGAAATGTCCGCTGAAATATTCTGAATAATTATGAAAGTAAAGATGGTAGAGACTCACTGAAGGACCATCGTGACACATAATGGCTCATTTCTCCCTAGAAATGTTATCAAAACCTTTTTTGCATTTTAGACTGAGAATACGCGGAAAATCGGTGTGTGTGTGTGTGTGTGTGCGTGTGTGTGCGTGTGTGTGTGTGCGTGTGTGTGTGTGCGCGTGTGTGTGCATGTATGTGTGTGTGTGTGTGTGCGTGTGCGCGTGTGTGTGCATGTGTGTGTGTGCATGTGTGTGTGTGTGCGTGTGTGTGCGCGTGTGTGTGTGTGTGTGTGTGTGTGTGTGTGTGTGTGTGTGTGTGTGTGTGTGTGTGTGTGTGTGTGTGTGCGTGCGTGTATGTGTGTGTGCGTGTGCGCGTGTGTGTGTGTGTGCGCGTGTGTGTGTGCGTGTGCGCGTGTGTGTGCGTGTGCGCGTGTGTGTGTGTGTGTGTGTGTGTGCGTGTGTCTCTCACCTCTCGGCGATGACGTACTGCTCTGGGATGGGGGTACAGGGGACCTTCCCCAGCCGGACTCCGGTCTGGATGTCCTTGAACTGAAGCCCCAGGTTCTCCCCCAGGATGGTGAGTCGTGTGCCCCCCTGGCGAGGCCCCGTCTCTGGGTAGAGCTGCAGCAGGAGAGTGGGGTGGACGGAGGGTAGAGAGAGAGGGAGGAGGCACAGGTGAGGGGAAAGAGAGAGATAGGAGGAGAGGGACAGAGGAAGAAAGGAAGAGAGGGAGAATGGGGGAGGAGGGAGAGGCTGAGAGAGAGGGAGGGATAGAAAGAGGGAGAGAGAGAGAGAGAGAGAGAGAGAGAGAGAGAGAGAGAGAGAGAGAGAGAGAGAGAGAGAGAGAGAGAGAGAGAGAGAGAGAGAGAGAGAGAGAGAGAGAGAGTCAGATACAGTCTCCATACAGAGCAGTAAACACACGGGTGAAAGAAACAAGTGAAGGTTCAGAAGAGGACAGGAAACAAACAAACAACCAGCAGCGCTTTAATTAAAACGGATCACGCCTGACTCGCTCCTCACTGCAGGGGGGAGGGGGGGAGGGGAGGGGGGGGGGAAGGGGGAGGGGGGGAGCAGCAAAAACACCTGTGGAGGTGTCCTAGAGCAAGACCCCCTCACCCTAACTGCTCCCTCTGTATAAACAGCTGAGTGCTGCTCCTCATACCAGGAGAGGACCTCCTTTAGCTCTACTGTACACTGACACATTGGAATTATTATTATTATTAGGAGGAGAAGGAGGGGGGAGGAGGAGAAGGAGGGGGGAGGGGGGAGGAGGAGGAGGAGGGAGGAGGGGGGAGGAGGAGGAGGAGGGGGGAGGAGGAGGAGGAGGGAGGAGGAGGGAGGAGGGGGGAGGGGGAGGAGGAGGAGGGAGGAGGAGGTTGGGTTACCCGGAGGCGGTTGTTGTGACGAAGTTATTCATCTCGCCGGATCGTGGTGCGTAACGAGGACAGGTGCAGTGACCGAAACCCCCCCCCACACACACACACACACACACACACACACACACACACACCACACACACACACGTGTCTTCTCTCGGGTGAACCCACTCCAGCTCTGGTTGTGTTGGTGAAGCTGCCAGCGGTTTGTTAAACCAACACATTAACATCCCTTAGACCAGTGGTTCCCAACCTGGGGGGCGCGCCCCCCTTGGGGGGGCGCCAAAGATCGCAGGGGGGGCGCCAGGCCTCAGATGATTTGAGGCCTAATATCATATTTCGATTTTTTTTTTTGATTATTTTTTTTATTTTTATTTTATTTAATTTATTTTTTTACATATAATTGTAACGCAATACATGATTGTCGCTAAAAGCCTTGTCTCTACATTACAATAAAATATAGAAATTTATTGATTAATTAATTTTAATAAAAATTCTACAAATTAATCTGATACTCCTCCGATTCGCGCCAACATTGACGTTACTGTGTCAGCTTCCGTGGTAGTAACAGTTTGCTGTGCTTGCTAGCTAGCGACCAACTTCATAAGGTGAATATTTTGTCTAAAAATGTCTGAAAAACGTAAAGGAGATGACAGCTCATCTGCAATCAAAAAGAAAATGAGGACCTACCTAGAGAGCTATCTCTGCGCAAATTCCAACAGGAGTCATTTGGGGGGGCTCTGGGTGAAAAAGGTTGGGAACCCCTGCCTTAGACCACATCATGGGGACCCGGTCCTCACCAGGAGGTCCTGGTCCTCACCAGGAGGTCCTGGTCCTCACCAGGGGGACCCGGGCCTCACCAGGAGGTCCTGGTCCTCACCAGGGGGACCCGGTCCTCACCAGGAGGTCCTGGTCCTCACCAGGGGGACCTGGTCCTCACCAGGAGGTCCTGGTCCTCACCAGGGGGACCCGGTCCTCACCAGGAGGTCCTGGTCCTCACCAGGGGGACCCGGTCCTCACCAGGAGGTCCTGGTCTTCTCTCAGGAGAAGGTTTTGGTCTCAGACCCCCTGTGGCCTCTTCATCACCATAACTCACTCATTGGAGAGTCGGCACAGAGCTTTAGAAGCACACACACACACACACACACACACACACACACACACACTCTCAGATTACTAACTCCCACACTACCTAGAAGGCTCCTGGGCTGGAGAGAGAGAGAGAGAGAGAGAGAGAGAGAGAGAGAGAGAGAGAGAGAGAGAGAGAGAGGAAGTGAGAGAGAGAGAGAGAGAGAGAGAGAGAGGCCCCCTCATCCGGGCCCCGCCCCCCTCATCCGGACCCCGCCTCCCTCATCCGGGCCCCGCCCCCCCTCATCCGGGCCCCACCCCCCTCCCCCTCCCCCGGGCCCCGCCCCCCTCCCCCAGGCACAACAGATGTGATGGAAGAGAGAGGATCAGGAGCTAAACCATGAGACACCATGACACTATAAATCTCTAGGTACTTTAACCACGGTACCGTGGTCACAGTACCATGGTTACAGTACCATGGTACTGTGACCCCGGTACTGTAACCATGGTAACCATCTCCATAACCATCTGCGTTGTACTGCGTTGTTCTACAATACAGCGATCCCTGGTTTCACAGGTCACACACACTTCTTTCAATCCCGTGAAACAGACGAGGCGTACAGTTTATATCTTACAGGAAAATATAACATTAGTATCGTATTGTTATGGGACAGTAACAGCCAAGAGAAACAGGAGAGAGGAAATTATTTGTAAAAGACCTCCCATTAGCACCGCTTAGAAAGAACTGTTTAAACCAATACCAACTCAGCCCGCTGGAACCCACTGATGGGTCTCGACCCACCAGTTGAGAATCCCTGGGCTATATTATTACACTGTACCTGAGTGAGGTATAGTGTCTCCTCTCTATTCACTATTCCTCCAGTGAGGTATAGTGTCTCCTCTCTCTTCACTATTCCTCCAGTGAGGTATAGTGTCTCCTCTCTCTTCACTATTCCTCCAGTAAGGTATAGTGTCTCCTCTCTCTTCACTATTCCTCCAGTGAGGTATAGTGTCTCCTCTCTCTTCACTATTCCTCCAGTGAGGTATAGTGTCTCCTCTCTCTTCACTATTCCTCCAGTGAGGTATAGTGTGAGTAGTGAGGGCAGAGAAGCGAAGAGATGTCCCCCTAAATGTCCTCTCTCATGGCTCTCCTTGGAGCTCCATGGCTCTCCTTGGAGCTTCATGGCTCTATTTAGAGCTCCATTGCTGCTGGTTGGCTGGAGGATGGAAAGTGGAGCACGGTGGACTAGCTGGCAGTGACTCATGTCCCCAGATGACGTGTATATTCAGAACCAGACCCCCATGGACTCAGCAGTTTATGGTTCAATTAGCATAACGTCCTAATTACCCTGTAACTCTCTGTAGACTCAGCTAGAGGCAGCCAATAGAATGACTTCTACGCTGTCAACTCCACCCTGGCTACACCACGGGTCCCTACACCGTCCCTACACCACGGGTCCCTACACCGTCCCTACACCGTCCCTACACCACGGGTCCCTACACCGTCCCTACACCACGGGTCCCTACACCGTCCCTACACCACGGGTCCCTACACCGTCCCTACGCCGTCCCTACACCGTCCCTACACCGTCCCTACACCGTCCCTACACCGTCCCTACACCACGGGTCCCTACACCATCCCTACACCATCCCTACACCATCCCTACACCGTCCCTACACCGTCCCTACACCACGGGTCCCTACACCGTCCCTACACCGTCCCTACACCGTCCCTACACCATCCCTACACCGTCCCTACACCGTCCCTACGCCGTTCCTACACCGTCCCTACACCACGGGTCCCTACACCGTCCCTACACCGTCCCTACACCGTCCCTACACCGTCCCTACACCACGGGTCCCTACACCGTCCCTACACCGTCCCTACACCACGGGTCCCTACACCGTCCCTACACCACGGGTCCCTACACCGTCCCTACACCACGGGTCCCTACACCGTCCCTACACCGTCCCTACGCCGTCCCTACACCGTCCCTACACCGTCCCTACGCCATCCCTACACCGTCCCTACACCGTCCCTACACCGTCCCTACACGTCCCTACACCACGGGTCCCTACACCGTCCCTACACCACGGGTCCCTACACCGTCCCTACACCACGGGTCCCTACACCGTCCCTACACCACGGGTCCCTACACCGTCCCTACACCGTCCCTACACCACGGGTCCCTACACCGTCCCTACACCACGGGTCCCTACACCGTCCCTACACCGTCCCTACACCGTCCCTACACCGTCCCCTCACACACTCTGTGACCTCTGGTGATCTTTATAGAGGGAAGAGAAATGTGTTGAAATGAAATCCTCTTCTTTTGTTCCAGTTTCTGCCTCTTATCTGCCTCTCTGAGCCTCATTTCCCCGCGGAGATGACACACACTCAGCGTGTGAAATGAAACGGAGAATGAATAAAACACAATTATTATCATTTGAAGGATAATTGTTTTTATGACAGCTAAAGAAGTCGTTTTGAGCACTACACTCAACCATATTTATTATCCATGCAGTGGATTTAATTAACAACTAAAGACAGGGCAGTAACGGTCATATATTCCAACAGGATGCCACTGGTTGAGTGAGATGCTTTAGGATAAAGAAACTAAAGCGTCTACTAGTAGCCTATATGACTCTATATCATGAGTATGTTCTGGAGTCCTTCTGTAGAGGTTATTCCCCTGCATGGTGCCCGTGGTGCAGGATGCTGGCCTGTGTTCTAGAGCCACTGCATCGTAATCCTGGTCTCCATGGAATAGATTGACTGTAGTCTCAGTGAGTCTGCTGTGGTCTGGACTATATGAGGCAACTGTGGAAAGGCTAGTTTAGGAACAGCAACACTGCATATAAACATCGCTATAAATCTGTTTGCAAACTTCGTACTGCATGTATACAGATGGTTCAAGTGCAGGAGTAAAGGGTTAACACAGTGCCTTAGTAACGGTTCAACTGCAATTAGAAACATTAGTCAGAGGTAAACTATTAGTCAGAGGTCCAGGCAGCTACTTTAATACTCTCCGCTATCTTCTGGCTCAGATTAATATCCTCATTCCTCGCTCAGTAGGACTTGGCCGAAGCTTTAGTCGTCATGTGATGAGTATGTTGGTATTCATCGCTGGCTTCCTCACGTAGGCTACATGCTAACAACATCAACAAGGCTACTGAATCTCATGGCGCAACCTCCAAGCTGATTGGTCAGGGTGACGGGAGGGGCGGGCCCTGAGGGAGAAAGACACAAGGCCAGGACATTCTGGAGAACCAAATCAGGGGATTTCTGATCCACAGGACCAGTTTGTATGTGTTATATTTAAATGTGAAGGCTTTAGTAGGAAACATGGAGGCCATTCAAATATCTGCAGAACGTCCCTTAATATACTAAGACATTAAGAGGGTAGGAGAGGAATGCACCATCTGTTCAAGGACTAGCAGGTTCAAGGACTAGCAGGTTCCAGGACTAGCAGGTTCAAGGACTAGCAGGTTCAAGGACTAGCAGGTTCAAGGACTAGCAGGTTGAAGGACTAGCAGGTTGAAGGACTAGCAGGTTCCAGGACTAGCAGGTTCAAGGACTAGCAGGTTGAAGGACTAGCAGGTTCCAGGACTAGCAGGTTCCAGGACTAGCAGGTTCAAGGACTAGCAGGTTCAAGGACTAGCAGGTTCCAGGACTAGCAGGTTCAAGGACTAGCAGGTTCAAGGACTAGCAGGTTCCAGGACTAGCAGGTTCCAGGACTAGCAGGTTTAAAGACTAGCAGGTTCAAGGACTAGCAGGTTCAAGGACTAGCAGGTTCAAGGACTAGCAGGTTCAAGGACTAGCAGGTTCAAGGACTAGCAGGTTCAAGGATATTTTTGATCCACAGGCAGTGACCAACTGAACTGCTAGGAGTGCTGTCACTATCATAACATTAACGTTACACTATCATAACATGTCATTAACATTACACTATCATAACATGTCATTAACATTACTCCATCATAACATGTCATTAACATTACTCCATCATAACATGTCATTAACATTACACTATCATAACATGTCATTAACATTACACTATCATAACATGTCATTAACATTACACTATCATAACATGTCATTAACGTTACACTATCATAACATGTCATTAACATTACACTATCATAACATGTCATTAACATTACACTATCATAACATGTCCTTAACATGACTCTATCATAACATGTCCTTAACATGGCTCTATCATAACATGTCATTAACGTTACACTATCATAACATGTCATTAACATTACACTATCATAACATGTCATTAACATTACACTATCATAACATGTCATTAACATTACACTATCATAACATGTCATTAACATTACTCTATCATAACATGTCCTTAACATGACTCTATCATCAAATGTCATTAACATTACTCTATCATAACATGTCATTAACATTACACTATCATAACATGTCATTACCATTACTCTATCATAACATGTCCTTAACATGACTCTATCATAACATGTCATTAACATTACACTATAATAACATGTCATTAACATTACACTATCATAACATGTCATTAACATTACTCTATTTTACTGAGCTGGCCTTTCTGGCCTCATTACAGTTACTGCTCTGTATTCATGATGCTGCTGCACTCCTGCTTTAACATGATTTTTACACAATTTACCCTATGTATATATCATCCATCAGTCACTTTATTTTTATTTTTATTGTGTAGTTTTATAGTATAGTGTTGTTTATGGTATGTAATATAGTATATAGTAGATAGTATATTGTGTTTATAGCATGGCATAGTATTGTATAGTATTGTATAGTATTGTAACTTGCTTAAGCCCTGACATTAATAGCTCTTAGCATGTTGTATATGTCTAGCAAGTGTATATCCTTAATGTTGATAACACGCTCTTATCACAGCTACTTAAGCAGGTGACCTGGCTGTACCAAATAGTGTTATTCATCTTGTTAATATGAATACTTGTGAACTGCTGTATTTTGACGTTTGCGTACCTCAGCGTTATGCTATTGTCTGCTTCAACTAATGTACACCTTGTAAGTCGCTTTGGATAAAAGCGTCTGCCAAATGTCCTAAATGTAAATGTAAATGTAAATGTATCGTTTAGTATAGTGTAGTGAGTGTATTATAGTATAGTATGTTGTTGAAATTGTTGAAATTCAGTCTGCAGGAGGGAAAGGGGAGTAAGCGTTCCATTGAACAATAGAGATTCTCCAATTTCGAATCATGAATCTTGAACACTGGATCACCGAGTAGAAGTGTGTGTGTGTGTGTGTGTGTGTGTGTGTGTGTGTGTGTGTGACATCATCGTTGGTAGGGGCATAAATTATATTTATAAGCGCACTTTTAATTTGCGTAGACAAAACTCAAAGTGCTACAGAGTAAAAATGGTTTAAATAAAACAACAGAATAAAAGCAGCGACGTTTACGTTGGCATGGCAACCAGTGGGGTTTTAAAAATCGAGTGAAAGGCTATTCTAAAAATATGTGTTTTTAAGCCTTTTTTAAAAGCATCCACAGTCTGTGGTGTCCTCAGCTGGTTTGGGAGGGCGTTCCACAGTCTGTGGTGTCCTCAGCTGGTTTGGGAGGGCGTTCCACAGTCTGTGGTGTCCTCAGCTGGTTTGGGAGGGCATTCCACAGTCTGTGGTGTCCTCAGCTGGTTTGAGAGGGCATTCCACAGTCTGTGGTGTCCTCAGCTGGTTTGGGAGGGCGTTCCACAGTCTGTGGTGTCCTCAGCTGGTTTGGGAGGGCGTTCCACAGTCTGTGGTGTCCTCAGCTGGTTTGGGAGGGCATTCCACAGTCTGTGGTGTCCTCAGCTGGTTTGGGAGGGCATTCCACAGTCTGTGGTGTCCTCAGCTGGTTTGAGAGGGCATTCCACAGTCTGTGGTGTCCTCAGCTGGTTTGGGAGGGCGTTCCACAGTCTGTGGTGTCCTCAGCTGGTTTGGGAGGGCATTCCACAGTCTGTGGTGTCCTCAGCTGGTTTGGGAGGGCATTCCACAGTCTGTGGTGTCCTCAGCTGGTTTGGGAGGGCGTTCCACAGTCTCGGAGCAGCGGAGCAGAAGGCTCGGTCTCCCATGGTTTTCAGTTTGGTCCTGGGGGGAAGGAGGAGGTTTGCCTTTTCAGAGCGTAGGCTCCTCCTGGAGGTTTGTGGGGTGAGCAGATCTTTGATGTAGGAGGGAGCATTTCCATGATGCACTGATAGGTGAAGCGGGTGATTTTGTAGTCAATCCTGAGTGAGACCGGGAGCCAGTGCAATGATTTGAGTATGGGCGTGATGTGTTAAGTGATGCTTTCACGTGATGTGAAAGCCAGAGAGAGAGAGGCTGAAGCCAGAGAGAGAGAGGCTGAAGCCAGAGAGAGAGAGAGAGAGAGAGAGAGGCTGAATGCCAGAGAGAGAGAGGCTGAAAGCCAGAGAGAGAGAGGCTGAAAGCCAGAGAGAGAGAGGCTGAAAGCCAGAGAGAGAGAGCTCCAGAGGAGAAACAGGAATATATCTTGAGTGGTTCGTTGAAAAGACCCTGACACAAAACCACAGAATCTGCGCTGCATTCAGAAAATGTCAAGGAGAGTTTTTGAGCGGAGGAGCGAGGCAGACTTCAGCCTCGGTCACCCAGGAGCCTTTGAGACACCAACAAAAGCGTCAGACAAAGAAAGGCCCACGAGCCTCCGTCTCCGCTGAACCGCCGCAATCTCCCATCGCTCAGCGAAGTCCACACAACGGGTTTCACAAGAAAAAGAATCAATGCCATCGATTCTCCAATAGTCACCGAAATACACGTTCCCTGCTCTGTGTTAAACAAGACTTTACAATATCTATAGTCTTATACTGTGTTAAACAACACTGACTTTACAATATCTATAGTCTTATACTGTGTTAAACAACACTGACTTTACAATATCTATAGTCTTATACTGTGTTAAACAAGACTGACTTTACAATTTATATAGACTCTTACTTCTTGACAGCCAACAACAAGAATAAGAAAACAGCAAACAAACCCAACATGATGAGAGAGACCTTCAGAGGGGGAGACCTCCTCATGGAGAGACCTTCAGAGGGGGAGACCTCCTCATGGAGAGACCTTCAGAGGGGGAGACCTCCTCATGGAGAGACCTTCAGAGGGAGAGACCTCCTCATGGAGAGACCTTCAGAGGGGGAGACCTCCTCATGGAGAGACCTTCAGAGGGGGGAGACCTCCTCATGGAGAGACCTTCAGAGGGAGAGACCTCCTCATGGAGAGACCTTCAGAGGGGGAGACCTCCTCATGGAGAGACCTTCAGAGGGGGAGACCTCCTCATGGAGAGACCTTCAGAGGGGGAGACCTCCTCATGGAGAGACCTTCAGAGGGGGAGACCTCCTCATGGAGAGACCTTCAGAGGGGGAGACCTCCTCATGGAGAGACCTTCAGAGGGGGAGACCTCCTCATGGAGAGACCTTCAGAGGGGGAGACCTCCTCATGGAGAGACCTTCAGAGGGGAGACCTCCTCATGGAGAGACCTTCAGAGGGGGAGACCTCCTCATGGAGAGACCTTCAGAGGTGGGAGAACCTCCTCATGGAGAGACCTTCAGAGGGGGAGACCTCCTCATGGAGAGACCTTCAGAGGGGGAGACCTCCTCATGGAGAGACCTTCAGAGGGGGGATACCTCCTCATGGAGAGGGTGGGGGAGGGGGGAGACCTCCTAATGGAGAAACCTTCAGAGGGGGGAGACCTCCTTATGGGGAGGGTGGGGGAGGGGGGAGACCTCCTTATGGAGAGGGTGGGGGAGGGGGGGGAGGGAGTAGGGAGTATGGAGGGGTCTCTTTGGTCTCTCTATGGTCTCACACACACTAGGCAGTTGTTGTGTGGGGGAGTGTGTGTGTGATCAGTAGCCTACATCACAGCAATAAATGGCTCCTCAAACACACTATGCTCCTGCGGATGCAAACACACACACACACACACACACACACACACACACACACACACACACACACCACACACCACACACACACACTCACCTTGGTGATCTTGGGATGGGTGCAGCGCCCATTGCCCCCGGCAGCAGGCATCCAACCTCCGAGGTCGTTGATTATAGGTGAAAGCTGGGAGGCCCTGCCCCCACCGCCACACTCCTGCCTCAGGGAGCACTTCCTGTCCCGCCCACACCAGCCACACTCAAAGGGGGCGGCGGCCTTCAGACACAACCCACAGCTGGCCCTCAGCGCACCGCACTTATAGAGGTGGGCTGAGGAGAGAGGAGAGAGGAGAGAGGAGAGAGGGGAGAGGAGAGAGGAGAGAGGAGAGAGGAGAGAGGAGAGAGGAGAGAGGAGAGAGGAGAGAGGAGAGAGGAGAGAGGAGGGGAGAGAAGGAGAGGAGAGAGGAGAGAGGAGAGAGGAGAGAGGAGAGAGGAGAGAGGAGAGAGGAGAGGAGAGAGGAGAGGAGAGAGGAGAGAGGAGAGAGGAGAGAGGAGAGAGGAGAGAGGAGAGAGGAGAGAGGAGAGAGGAGAGAGGAGAGTTCACACTTTGAACACTTTGGTCTGTCATTTTTAAGTACATTTTCTGTCAAACTGAATCCGAGAAGAGAGAGAAGAGGAGGGAGAGAGGAGAGGAGGGAGAGAGGAGAGGAGGGAGAGAGGAGGAGGGAGAGAGGAGAGGAGGGAGAGAGGAGAGGAGGGAGAGAGGAGAGGAGGGAGAGAGGAGGAGGGAGAGAGGAGGGGAGGGAGAGAGGAGAGGAGGGAGGGAGAGAGGAGAGGAGGGAGAGAGGAGAGGAGGGAGAGAGGAGGAGGGAGAGAGGAGAGGAGGGAGGGAGGGAGAGAGGAGAGGAGGGAGAGAGGAGAGGAGGGAGAGAGGAGGAGGGAGAGAGGAGAGGAGGGAGAGAGGAGAGGAGGGAGAGAGGAGGGGAGGGAGAGAGGAGGGGAGGGAGAGAGAAGAGGAGGGAGAGAGGAGAGGAGGGAGGGAGAGAGGAGAGGAGGGAGAGAGGAGAGGAGGGAGAGAGGAGAGGAGGGAGAGAGGAGAGGAGGGAGAGAGGAGGAGGGAGAGAGGAGAGGAGGGAGAGAGGAGGAGGGAGAGAGGAGAGGAGGGAGAGAGGAGAGGAGGGAGAGAGGAGGGGAGGGAGAGAGGAGGGGAGGGAGAGAGGAGGGGAGGGAGAGAGGAGAGGAGGGAGAGAGGAGAGGAGGGAGAGAGGAGAGGAGGGAGAGAGGAGGAGGAGGGAGAGAGGAGAGGAGGGAGAGAGGAGGAGGGAGAGAGGAGAGGAGGGAGAGAGGAGGAGGGAGAGAGGAGAGGAGGGAGAGAGGAGAGGAGGGAGAGAGGAGGGGAGGGAGAGAGGAGGGGAGGGAGAGAGAAGAGGAGGGAGAGAGGAGAGGAGGGAGAGAAGAGGGGAGGGAGAGAGGAGGGGAGGGAGAGAGGAGGGGAGGGAGAGAGAAGAGGAGGGAGAGAGGAGAGGAGGGAGAGAGGAGAGGAGGGAGAGAGGAGGAGGGAGAGAGGAGGAGGGAGAGAGGAGGAGGGGAGGGGGGAGGTTGGTTGAGAGGAGAGAGGGAGAGAGGAGAGGAGGGAGAGAGGAGAGGAGGGAGAGAGGGGGAGGGGAGCGGGGAGGTTGGTTGAGAGGAGAGAGGGAGAGAGGAGAGGAGGGAGAGAGGCGAGGAGGGGGGAGAGAGGAGGAGGGGAGCGGGGAGGTTGGTTGAGAGGAGAGAGGGAGAGAGGAGGAGGGGAGAGAGAAAGGGAGGGGGGAGGTGAGTTGAGAGGAGAGAGAGGAGAGGAGGGAGAGAGGAGGAGGAGAGCTTAGGAGGGGACTATAGGAAGATTGGGAGGAGGTGAGGAGGGAATGGAGGAGAGGGGAGAGAAATGTGTCAAATCTGTCAACTGACTCAAAGACCAAATGACATTCTGTGATGATATTTACACTAACTAGAGCCTGAGAGACATGGTCTGGATGAGTGATACACATATAACATGGATACTGTATTACATATATATATAACATGGATACTGTATTACATACATATATAACATGGATACTGTATTACATATATATATAACATGGATACTGTATTACATACATATATAACATGGATACTGTATTACATACATATATAACATGGATACTGTATTACATATATATATAACATGGATACTGTATTACATATATATATAACATGGATACTGTATTACATACATATATAACATGGATACTGTATTACATATATATATATAACATGGATACTGTATTACATACATATATAACATGGATACTGTATTACATACATATATAACATGGATACTGTATTACATACATATATAACATGGATACTGTATTACATACATATATATAACATGGATACTGTATTACATATATATATATATAACATGTATTCTGTATTACATATATATATGTAATCCATCCATCGACCTTCTCCCGCTTATCCGTAACGGTAGCAGCTCCAGCAGGGGACTCCAAACTTCCCTCTCCCTGGCAACATGGACCAACTCTGACTGGGGGATCCCGAGGCGTTCCCAGGCCAGGAGGAGATGTAATCACCCCACCTGGACCTTGGTCTGCCCCGTGGTCTCCTCCCACCTGTACCTCGGTCTGCCCCGTGGTCTCTTCCCACCTGTACCTCGGTCTGCCCCATGATCTCCTCCCACCTGTACCTCGGTCTGCCCCGTGGTCTCCTCCTCCCACCTGTACCTCGGTCTGCCCCGTGGTCTCTTCCCACCTGTACCTCGGTCTGCCCCGTGGTCTCCTCCCACCTGTACCTTGGTCTGCCCCGTGGTCTCTTCCCACCTGTACCTTGGTCTGCCCCGTGGTCTCCTCCCACCTGTACCTTGGTCTGCCCCGTGGTCTCTTCCCAGTTGGATGTGCCTGGAAAACCTCCCTCGGGAGGCGACCAGGAAGCATCCTCACTAGATGAACCACCTCAACTGGCTCCTTTCTACGCGAAGGAGCAGCGGCTCTACTCCGAGTCTCTCAGAGTGACTGAGCTTCTCACCCTATCCCTCAGGGAGATACCAGCCACCCTCCTGAGGAAACTCATTTTGGCCGCTTGTATTCGCGATCTCGTACTTTCGGTCATTACCCATTGCTCATGACCATAGGTGAGGGTAGGAACGAAGACTGACTAGTAGATCGAGAGCTTTGCCTTCTGGCTCAGCTCTCTTTTGGTTACAACGGTGCGCCAAAGTGCACCCAATACCGCTCCCGCTGCACCTATTCTCCTGTCAATCTCACGCTCCATCCTCCCCTCACTGGAGAACAAGACCCAGAGATACTTGAACTCCTTCACTTGGGATAAGGACTCCCTCCCTACTTGGAGTAGACAATCCACCGGTTTCCTGCTGAGAACCATGGCCTCAGATTTGGAGGTGCTGATCCTCATCCCAGCTGCTTCACACTCCACTGCAAACCGATCCAGTGAGTCCTGTAGGTCACACACTGATGACGCAAACAGGACCACATCATCTGCAAACAGCAGCGATGCAATCCTGAGCCCACCATACTGCAACCCCCCCCTCCATGACTACGCCTTGAAATCCTGTCCATGAAAATCACAAACAGGATGGGTGACAAAGCGCAGCCCTGGAGGAGACCAACACCCACTGAGAACAGGCTGACTTACTACCCAGGATCTGGACCCAGCTCTCGCTTTGGGAGTGGCCCGCAACAGTGACAGAGTATATATAACATGTATACTGTATTACATATATATATAACATGTATATTGTATAACATATATATAACATGTATATTGTATAACATATATATATTTCTATATTAGTCTACGTATATATATGTATCTATATATATATAAGGCATATATTGAATTACAAATATTAAGGTGTGTATTGTATTAGATATATAAATATATATATATATATATATATATATAAGTTGTATATTATATTACATATATATATCAGGTGTATATTGAATTACATATATAAATGTGTAAATTAAATAACGTATATATATATATATATATAGGTTGTATATTGTATAGATATGTATTGTATTACATATAATATATAGATATATATAAATCTATATATATCTATATATAGATGTACGATCCAGAAGATCTAATTGGCGATTGTTTCACTGAGTGACTTAACCAGGCCAGTAGAGCAGGCTGCAAGGAAAAGAAACAGGGTCAAGCTGAACATAATGTATTCAAATATACGATATATATATATCTATATATATATATATAATATATATATATGAGAGAAAGGGGTTATGCAGGAGGAAAGGACGTTAAAACAGAGACGATGAGAGTAGAAAAGGTGAGATGAGAAGCCAGCATGATAAATGTAAATAAAGACATGTTTTTTAAAAACAACATTTATGCAAATTAATCTAATACAGAAAGATAGATGAGTCAAGGCTTAAGAGACAGAAGGTTGGAGAGAAGAAGAGAGACCAGTCATAATGACAGAGAGACCAGTCAGAATGACAGAGACCAGTCAGACAGACAGAGAGACCAGTTCGACAGACAGAGAGACCAGTTCGACAGACAGAGAGACCAGTCAGACAGACAGAGAGACCAGTCAGAATGACAGAGAGACCAGTCAGACAGACAGAGAGACCAGTCAGACAGACAGAGAGACCAGTCAGACAGACAGAGAGACCAGTCAGAATGACAGAGAGACCAGTCAGACAGACAGAGAGACCAGTCAGACAGACAGAGAGACCAGTCAGACAGACAGGGAGACCAGTCCGACAGACAGAGAGATCAGTCAGACAGACAGAGAGACCGGTCAGACAGACAGAGATCAGTCAGACAGACAGAGAGACCAGTCAGACAGACAGAGAGACCGGTCAGACAGACAGAGATCAGTCAGACAGACAGAGAGACCAGTCAGACAGACAGAGAGACCGGTCAGACAGACAGAGATCAGTCAGACAGACAGAGAGACCAGTCAGACAGACAGAGAGACCGGTCAGACAGACAGAGATCAGTCAGACAGACAGAGAGACCAGTCAGACAGACAGAGAGACCGGTCAGACAGACAGAGATCAGTCAGACAGACAGAGAGACCGGTCAGACAGACAGAGATCAGTCAGACAGACAGAGAGACCAGTCAGACAGACAGAGAGACCAGTCAGACAGACAGAGAGATGGAGAGAAGAGAGATAAGTCAGAAAGACAGAGAGACCAGTCAGACCGACAGAGAGACCAGTGAGACAGACAGAGAGAAGGAGAGACAGAAAGAGAGCAAGCAAGGCCAGACGTAAAGGTCTCCCCAGTGCAGTGCTAACCTGATTAGCCACAGTTAAGCTCATAAGTGGTGCAGTCCTAATTAACATGCAGCTAATGAAGGATCTAATTACAGGAACATGACCACTGAACAGCAGGGCCAGCAGAGAGGAGGAGGAGAGGAGGAGGAGAGGAGGAGGAAGAGGAGGAAGAGAGGAGGAGGAGGAGGAGGAGAGGAGGAGGAAGAGAGGAGGAGGAGAGGAGGAGGAGGAGGAGAGGAGGAGGAAGAGAGGAGAGGAGAGGAGGAGGAGAGGAGAAGGGGTGTAGTTAAAACACCACACACCTCCAGAGAGGAGAAGGAGCCAACAACAGCTCCTCCAGAGAGGAGGTGGAGGAGGTGGAGATGATTAACTAACATGCCACCAGCACCTCTAGAGAGGAGGAGGAGGAGGAGAGAGGAGGAGGAGGAGAGGAGGAGGAGGAGGAGGAGGAGGAGGAGGAGGAGGAGGACATTGAAGGAATGTGACGTGTGTGAGGTTGAAGCAGCCTCACTCTGGCCCCAGTCAGACTGATTAGAGTCTGGTTGAAGCAGCCTCACCTGGCCCCAGTCAGACTGATTAGAGGCTGGTTGAAGCAGCCTCACCTGGCCCCAGTCAGACTGATTAGAGGCTGGTTGAAGCAGCCTCACCTGGCCCCAGTCAGACTGATTAGAGGCTGGTTGAAGCAGCCTCATCTGGCCCCAGTCAGACTGATTAGAGTCTGGGGCTGGTGAGGCTGCACACCTGTGGGTCCTTGATAATGGAGGCCCACAGGTTAAACCAGCCATCTGCTTAGCAAACCATTACCAACTCTTTAGTAAATACTCTCTCTCCCCCCCAGCCTCCCCCTCTCTCTCTCCCCCCCAGCCTCCCCCTCTCTCTCTCCCCCCCCAGCCTCCCCCTCTCTCTCTCCCCACCCAGCCTCCCCCTCTCTCTCTCCCCCCACCTCCCCCTCTCTCTCTCCCCCCCAGCCTCCCCTCTCTCTCTCCCTCCCCACCTCCCCCTCTCTCTCTCCCCCCCAGCCTCCCCTCTCTCTCTCCTCCCCCAGCCTCCCCCTCTCTCTCCCCCCAGCCTCCCCTCTCCTCCCCCTCTCTCTCTCCCCCCAGCCTCCCCCTCTCTCTCTCCCCCCAGCCTCCCCCTCTCTCTCTCTCCCCCCCTCCTCCCCTCTCTCCCTCTCCCTCCCTCCTCTCTCCCCTCCAGCCTCCCTCCTCTCTCTCTCCCCCCAGCCCTCCCCCTCCTCTCTCCTCCCTCCCCCTCCTCCCCTCTCTCTCTCCCCTCCCCTCCCCTCTCCTCTCTCCCCCCCAGCCTCCCCCTCTCTCCTCTCCCCCCCCCTCCCCCTCTCTCTCTCCCCCCCCTCCCCCTCTCTCTCTCCCCCCAGCCTCCCCCTCTCTCCTCTCCCCCTCAGCCTCCCCCTCTCTCTCTCCCCCCCAGCCTCCCCCTCTCTCTCTCCCTCCCCCCTCCCCTCCTCTCTCTCTCCCCCCAGCCTCCCCCTCTCCTCTCCCCTCCTCCCCTCTCCTCTCCCCCCTCCTCCCTCTCTCCTCTCCCCCCCCCTCCCCCTCTCTCTCCCCCCCCAGCCTCCCCCTCTCTCTCTCCCCTCTCTCTCTCCCCCCCCGCCTCCCTCTCTCTCTCTCCCCCTCCCTCCCCCTCCTCTCCTCCCCTCCCCCTCTCCTCCTCCCCCCCTCCCCCTCCTCTCCTCTCCCCCCCTCCCCCTCTCTCCTCCCCCCCCTCCCCCTCCTCTCTCCCCCCCGCCTCCCCCTCCTCCTCTCCCTCCCCCCCCTCCTCCCCCTCCTCTCTCCCCCCCCTCCCCTCCTCCCTCCCCCCCAGCCTCCCCCTCTCTCTCTCCCCCCACCTCCCCCTCTCTCTCTCCCCCTCTCCCTCCCCCCAGCCTCCCCTCTCTCCTCCCCCCCCTCCCCCCTCTCTCTCTCCCCCGCCTCCCCCTCTCTCTCTCCCCCCCCAGCCTCCCCCTCCTCCTCTCCCCCCCCCTCCCCCTCTCCTCTCTCCCCCCAGCCTCCCCCTCTCTCTCTCCCCCCCAGCCTCCCCTCTCTCTCTCCCCCCACCTCCCCTCCTCTCCTCTCTCCCCCCCTCCCCCTCTCTCTCTCCCCCCCAGCCTCCCCCTCTCTCTCTCCCCCCCCAGCCTCCCCCTCTCTCTCTCCCCACCCAGCCTCCCCCTCTCTCTCTCTCCCCCCGCCTCCCCCTCTCTCTCTCCCCCCCCAGCCTCCCCCTCTCTCTCTCCCCACCCAGCCTCCCCCTCTCTCTCTCCCCCCAGCCTCCCCCTCTCTCTCTCCCCCCAGCCTCCCCTCTCTCTCTCCCCCAGCCTCAGCCTCACACAGTGAGCTGAGAGGTAAACTAAGCGTCTCAGAAACAGGTTGTACGCAGCAGGCCTACAACCTGGCCCCAGTCAGACGCCTCTCTTGACATATCAATCATTTCATCAATCAGCCATCAATCACCATAATTTATCCAACCAGCATTTCCACGGGAACAGCACATGCATCCTGTCTCACTCCATCCTCACCCTGCATGTTGGAGGGGTTATCGATGACAAAGTTCCCGTTCCACACCACAGACAGGTCCACAGGAAGGTGGCTGATGTCACTTCCTTCATAGTCATACTGAGGAGAGAGACAGACAGGATACTGGTTATTATGGGAGGGGAACAGGGCGGGATCAGGGTATAGGATAATACTATAGTAGTTTAGAGTTTAATACTATAGTGTATAGTATAATACTATAGTAGTTTATAGTTTAATACTATAGTGTATAGGATAATACTATAGTAGTTTAGAGTTTAATACTATTGTGTATAGTATAATACTATAGTATAGTTTATAGTATAATAGTATAGTTTATAGTTTAATAGTATAGTTTATAGTATAATAGTATAGTTTATAGTTTAATAGTATAGTGTATAGTATAATACTATAGTATAGTTTATAGTATAATAGTATCGTTTATAGTTTAATAGTATAGTGTATAGTATTATAGTATAATAGTTTAGTGTATAGTATAATACTATAGTATAGTTTATAGTATAATAGTATAGTTTATAGTTTAATAGTATAGTGTATAGTATAATACTATAGTATAGTTTATAGTATAATACTATAGTAGTTTATAGTTTAATAGTATAGTATAGTTTATAGTATAATAGTATAGTATAGTTTATAGTATAATAGTATAGTATAGTTTATAGTTTAATAGTATAGTATAGAGAGGAGAGGAGAGGAGAGGAGAGGAGAGGAGAGGAGAGGAGAGGAGAGGAGAGGAGAGGAGAGGAGAGGAGAGGAGAGGAGAGGAGAGGACGAGGAGAGGAGAGGAGAGGAGGAGAGAGGAGAGGAGAGGAGAGGAGAGGAGAGGAGAGGAGAGGAGAGGAGAGGAGAGGAGAGGAGAGGAGAGGAGAGGAGAGGAGAGGAGGAGAGAGGAGAGGAGAGGAGAGGAGAGGAGAGGAGAGGAGAGGAGAGGAGAGGAGAGGAGAGGAGAGGAGAGGAGAGGAGAGGAGAGGAGAGGAGAGGATGAGGAGAGGAGGAGAGAGGAGAGAGGAGAGGAGAGGAGAGGAGAGGAGAGGAGAGGAGAGGAGAGGAGAGGAGAGGAGAGGAGAGGAGAGGAGAGGAGAGGAGAGGAGAGGAGAGGAGAGGAGAGGAGAGGAGAGGAGAGGAGAGGAGAGGAGAGGAGAGGAGGAGGGGAGCAGACAGGACAGTTCAGGAGAGGAGAGAGGAAAGGCAGATAACCAGTCAATCAAGCGGCAATTGAGTGTATTCATTGACACGCTAAAGGGGGAGGTGGGGGAGAGAAGGGGGAG
>CM051013.1:25848224-25850724 GCA_027704905.1 Muraenolepis orangiensis | reverse complement strand
CATGTGTGATGATGTGGTGGATGAGGCGAGGCGATTTGATTGGCTGAAGGCCGTCCCCCATGGGACCACCTGACAAACACAAACCATGATGAACGAGGCAGCCTCTGTGTGTGTGTGAGTGTGTTAGTGTGTGTGTGTGAGTGTGTGTGTGTGTGTGTGTGTGTGTGTGTTCCTTAGTGTGTGTGTGTGTGTGTGCGTGTGTGTGTGTGTGTGTGTGTGTTCCTCAGTGTGTGTGTGTGTGTGTGTGTGTGTGTGAGTGTGTGTGTGTGTGTGTGTGTGTTTCTCAGTGTGTGTGTGTGTGTGTGTGTGTGTGTGTGTGTATGTTCCTCAGTGTGTGTGTGTGTGTGTTCCTCAGTGTGTGTGTGTCTGTGTGTGTGTGTGTGTGTACCCAGCGTCCCCGTCCCCCCGAAGTGCTCCCCCCGACACGCAGCCCCCCCCCCCGGGCAGAGACACGGTTACTAGCAGAGGACCTGCGGCTACCGACAGCGGTGCTAGCGCAGGCATGTGCTATTTCCACGCACGTCAAAACGCCAAAGCCTGCGCTCAGTAGAGGCTGCGAGCGTGGCCACAACAAACCGGCTGCTGTTCATCTGCGTTCCTCTGCGACGCCGGCGCTCAGAGGAGCGTCCTGCCGGCTAGGGGGAGCGATACCGCTGGCGGAGATCATGGCCCACATTTAATGTCCGCTAACGGCACGCCTATCCAAACCTATGGCACAAAGACTGTGGACCTGTGCTTCGGGGAACAGCGGTTTACACAGGACTTCGTCGCGGCCGACATCTCCTTCCCCCTCCTCGGCGTAGACTTCCTGTGTGCTAACGGACACACAGGAACACAGGAACACCCGCCTGGTGGACGCACTGACATTTTCGTCATTCGGATGTGGCGATATACGGCGGACGCTCCAGCTCACTCTCAGAGGGTGAATATCAACGTCTTCTCCGTGAGTTTCCCAGCTTGACGCAGCCCACCTTTTCCGCCGGCACTACCAAACACGGTGTTGAGCACCACATTGACTAACTACTTGGCTTCTATGCTAGGGCCAGACGGCATAACCCCGACAGGCTGGCGGTCGCTAGTCGGAGTTCGCCAATATGGAGCGCATCCGACGCTCGGACAGCCCTTGGGCCTCGCCACTCCACATCGTGCCTAAACCAGACGGCGGGTGGCGGCCGTGTGGGGACTACAGACGCCTTAACGACACTACAACACCCGACCGCTACCCAATCCGCACATCCAGGACTTCTCTGCACACCTGGCGGGCAAACTTGTTTTCTCCAAAGTTGACCTGGTGCGTGGCTACCACCAGGTTCCAGTGCACCCCGCAGACATCCCCAAAACGGCGGTGGTCACGCCATTCAGGGGGTTTGAGTTCCTGAGGAGGCCGTTTGGGCTTAAAAATGCAGCTCAGTCTTTCTAGCGGATAATGGATTCGGCACTTAGCGACATGTCATTCATCTTTGTCTATTTAGACGACATCCCTGTCGCAAGCTCCTCTGAAAAAGAGCACCAAGTGCCTGATTATCAACCGGGGGAAGTGTCTGTTCGGGGTGTCCTCCGTCCACTTCCTCAGACATCTCATCCACTTCCTCAGACATCTCATCCACTTCCTCAGACATCTCATCCACTTCCTCAGACATCTCATCCACTTCCTCAGACATCTCACCCACTTCCTCAGACATCTCACCCACTTCCTCAGACATCTCATCCACTTCCTCAGACATCTCACCCACTTCCTCAGACATCTCACCCACTTCCTCAGACATCTCATCCACTTCCTCAGACATCTCATCCACTTCCTCAGACATCTCATCCACTTCCTCAGACATCTCATCCACTTCCTCAGACATCTCATCCACTTCCTCAGACATCTCATCCACTTCCTCAGACATCTCACCCACTTCCTCAGACATCTCATCCACTTCCTCAGACATCTCACCCACTTCCTCAGACATCTCATCCACTTCCTCAGACATCTCATCCACTTCCTCAGACATCTCATCCACTTCCTCAGACATCTCATCCACTTCCTCAGACATCTCATCCACTTCCTCAGACATCTCACCCACTTCCTCAGACATCTCATCCACTTCCTCAGACATCTCATCCACTTCCTCAGACATCTCGTCCACTTCCTCAGACATCTCATCCACTTCCTCAGACATCTCATCCACTTCCTCAGACATCTCATCCACAAAGCCGCCCCCCTCCGTCGAAAGTGGAGGCCGTTTCCTCCTTTCCCCCGCCCACACACAGCTCACACACAGCTCACACACAGCTCACACACAGCTCACACACAGCTCACACAGCTCACACAGCTCACACACAGCTCACACACAGCCCGGGTGCTCCGGAATTCCTCGGGATGGTGACTTTTCATCACCAGTTCATGCGCCGGGCAGCCCACACCATGCGCCCGCTGTACGAGGCTCTGAAGGGCCCGGCCCACACCATGCGCCCGCTGTACGAGGCTCTGAAGGGCCCGGCCCACACCATGCGC
>CM051013.1:25840724-25843224 GCA_027704905.1 Muraenolepis orangiensis | reverse complement strand
GCAGGTGTTAGAGGTGGGATAGAGAGCAGGTGTTAGAGGTGGGATAGAGAGCAGGTGTTAGAGGTGGGATAGAGAGCAGGTGTTAGAGGTGGGATAGAGAGCAGGTGTTAGAGGTGGGATAGAGAGCAGGTGTTAGAGGTGGGATAGAGAGCAGGTGTTAGAGGTGGGATAGAGAGCAGGTGTTAGAGGTGGGATAGAGAGCAGGTGTTAGAGGTGGGATAGAGAGCAGGTGTTAGAGGTGGGATAGAGAGCAGGTGTTAGAGGTGGGATAGAGAGCAGGTGTTAGAGGTGGGATAGAGAGCAGGTGTTAGAGGTGGGATAGAGAGCAGGTGTTAATAATAATGATAATTTGGCTCAGGGACGTGAACACACATTTTCGGGGCAGGTGTTTTTTTGGTGTTTTTTTTCCTACCCTGTCTGAATTCATCTATAGATTTAAAGCTATAATCTGCATATTTAAACATAACATTTCAGGGGGAAATACTGACTTGACGTAAGTAACTATGTGGGGAAGTTGTGAGGTGATATGTTTTGTCTTTTCACCTGCAATGCCTTGGTAAATGCATGCAAATTAGTGCATTTAAATTAGGCCTAGATAACGCCAGATTTGCATATCTATGTGGCGATTGTGATGACGTTATTAGATACACATGCGACTGTATTCACCTGTAGTGTCTCCCCTTAAGTACAGTACATTAGCCTGTATGCCCATGATAAATTGCCTTCGCTAAACATTGAGCTAACTTATCCATTAGCTAGTTAACTATATTTGTTTTAGTCTTTTGGCTAATTAGCTGTAAACTCGAGGCACTGGCAGCTTAGTCATTTGTTCATCACCACTCACCTTCAAACAAGACAAGAAAAGCCTGCATCACATGGGACTGTAAGGTGGGAGGTGCTGCTACCTGTCTGAAGGGACTGTAAGGTGGGAGGTGCTGCTACCTGTCTGAAGGGACTGTAAGGTGGGAGGTGCTGCTACCTGTCTGAAGGGACTGTAAGGTGGGAGGTGCTGCTACCTGTCTGAAGGGACTGTAAGGTGGGAGGTGCTGCTACCTGTCTGAAGGGACTGTAAGGTGGGAGGTGCTGCTACCTGTCTGAAGGGACTGTAAGGTGGGAGGTGCTGCTACCTGTCTGAAGGGACTGTAAGGTGGGAGGTGCTGCTACCTGTCTGAAGGGACTGTAAGGTGGGAGGTGCTGCTACCTGTCTGAAGGGACTGTAAGGTGGGAGGTGCTGCTACCTGTCTGAAGGGACTGTAAGGTGGGAGGTGCTGCTACCTGTCTGAAGGGACTGTAAGGTGGGAGGTGCTGCTACCTGTCTGAAGGGACTGTAAGGTGGGAGGTGCTGCTACCTGTCTGAGGGACTGTAAGGTGGGAGGTGCTGCTACCTGTCTGAAGGGACTGTAAGGTGGGATGTGCTGCTACCTGTCTGAAGGGACTGTAAGGTGGGAGGTGCTGCTACCTGTCTGAAGGGACTGTAAGGTGGGATGTGCTGCTACCTGTCTGAAGGGACTGCCGAGGAATGTCCGCACCGCTGAGCAGCAGACATGGAGGGAGGGAGGGAGGGAGGGAGGGAGGGAGGGAGGGAGGGAGGGAGGGAGGGGGAGGGAGGGTAGAGAGAGGGAGGGAGGGTAGAGGGAGGGTAGAGGGAGCATTGGAACTGGACAGTCTAATCTCCCGACCTGATCTTTTTATATTTTATTCAATCAATATATTTTTTGGAAAGGGAAACTGTGCGCAAACAGATATAGATATAGTAGATATATATTAATTTATTTAAAAAAATAATTAAAAAAATTAAAAGCATCCCATAAAAAGGGCACTTTCTCTGGAGGAAGAAGAAGGGCCGGGGCTCACGCCCCTTGATGTCTATGTGGGCACCTGTCTGCTCACGTGCCCACATAGACATCAAGGGGGCTCAAGCCCCTTGATGTCTATGTGGGCACCTGTCTGGTAAGTGTGCAAATAAAGTCACTTTTCACAAGAACAAGTGAGAAATCAGTGCCAAATCAGACTGAAAAATAGAGTCGTTAATATTAATGAGGAAAGCTGCAGTGACAAAACTGATGCTTTCTTTCCAGATTTGAGAGGTTTTATCTGGTCTGATCACTGCTAAGAAAGGAGGAGGATGCCTTCAGTGATCCAGAGTTATATCTGCTCAAAAAAATAGTAACAAAAGCAAGAGCCCAACTAAAAGAAGAAGATGACTAATTATAAAGTGTCGCTCCACGCACTTGCTGTAATGGTTTTTGTGGTAGTGGTCATCATTTTCTTTATATAGACTATATAAACTGAGCAAGAAGTGAGGTGAAAAGAGCTTATTTTTATAATCTAGTAGAGTTATAAAATTAGACCTTGTTTTTGTACAAGAAACTCACAGTAGTTCTGGGAATGAATTTGACTGGCAGAAGGAGTGGCCTGGAGAAGGTTTTTAAAGCCATAAAGCATATAACAGTGGTGTGTTGGTGTGCTGGTGTGCTGTTTACAAAAGGTTTTAGGTCAC
>CM051013.1:25830724-25835724 GCA_027704905.1 Muraenolepis orangiensis | reverse complement strand
TCATTATATTATCATTATCATTATCATTATCATTATATTATCATTATATTATATTATCATTATATTATATTATCATTATCATTATCATTATATTATCATTATATTATCATTATCATTATATTATATTATCATTATCATTATATTATCATTATATTATCATTATATTATCATTATCATTATATTATATTATCATTATCATTATATTATCATTATATTATCATTATATTATATTATCATTATATTATCTTATATTATCGTTATCATTATCATTATATTATATTATATTATATTATATTATCATTATATTATCATTATCATTATATTTCATTATATTATATTATCATTATATTATCATTATATTATCATTATCATTATATTATCATTATCATTATCATTATATTATCATTATATTATCATTATCATTATATTATCATTATATTATCGTTATCATTATCATTATCATTATCATTATATTATCATTATATTATCATTATCATTATATTATCATTATCATTATCATTATATTATCATTATCATTATATTATCATTATCATTATATTATCATTATATTATATTATCATTATATTATCATTATCATTATATTATCATTATCATTATATTATCATTATATTATCATTATATTATCATTATCATTATATAATCATTATATAATCATTATATTATCATTATCATTATATAATCATTATATTATCATTATATTATCATTATCATTATATTATCATTATATAATCATTATATTATCATTATATTATATTACCGTCAGGCAGGCGATACCGCAGTATCAAGTGTCGTACAAATAGGCTTAGAGATAGCTTCCACAGTCAGGCCATCAGCTGCTGAACAAGGCGTATAACATATAACAATGTATATTTTATTACATTGATTTATATATATATATTGCTCTTTTCTGTGCTGATTTTGCATTTTATAATTGCATTTTTATTTTATTTTATATTCCTTATTCTATTTTTATTCTATTTTTTATTCTATTTTTATCTATTTTATCTATTTTTATCTATTCTATAACTGCTGTCTGTCGTCGGTATTGCACACAAGAATTTCACATCACTGCTTTATACTAACTGTAAACTGTGAAGTGACAATAACTTGACTTGACTTGACTTGACTTGATATTATCATTATATTATCATTATATAATCATTATATAATCATTATATTATCATTATCATTATCATTATATTATCATTATATAATCATTATATTATCATTATCATTATATTATCATTATATAATCATTATATTATCATTATATAATCATTATATAATCATTATATTATCATTATATAATCATTATATTATCATTATATTATCATTATCATTATATAATCATTATATTATCATTATATTATCATTATCATTTTATAATCATTATATTATCATTATATAATCATTATATTATCATTATATTGTCATTATCATTATATTATCATTATATTATCATTATATTATCATTATCATTATATAATCATTATATTATCATTATATTGTCATTATCATTATATTATCATTATATAATCATTATATTATCATTATTAATGCGGGTGTCTCACGCCAATAAAGTTAATTGAATCTTAATCGGTTTTCTTACACTGTATACAATGTCAACGTCCCTGCCAATAAAGTTATTTTGAATGTTGGCGAGCGTACCGGTACTCGGGACGAGGTCACCGAGACGCTCTCCGGCTGGACGCTCAGACGCACACACTGATCCACACGCCCCGAGAACCTCATAGGCTCCTCCCCTCGCTCACACACCTCCCTCCTGGAACACCTGGAGAGAGAGAGGGGGGGGGGGGGAGAGAGAGAGAGAGAGAGAGAGAGAGTGAGGTCATGTGGGGTCATGTGGGGTCATGGGGTCATTGAGGGTCATGGTGTCATGGGGTGTCATGTGGAGTCATGGGGTCATGTGGGGTCATGTGGGGTCATGGGGTCATGTGAGGTCACGTGAGGTCATGTGGTGTCATGTGGAGTCATGGGGTCATGTGGGGTCATGTGGGGTCATTGAGGGTCATGGTGTCATGTGGTGTCATGTGGAGTCATGGGGCCATGTGGGGTCATGTGGGGTCATGGGGTCATGTGGGGTCATGTGGGGTCATTGAGGGTCATGTGGGGTCATGTGGGGTCATGGGGTCATGTGGGGTCATGTGACTCACATGCTGTGCAGGACACACCAGCCACAGTGGGGATCCCCGGAGCCCAGACACGCCCCGCAGGATGGGTACACAACACACGTCTCCACGGCAACCCGGCTCACCTGGGAACAGAGAGACATGTGGTCACACACACACACACACACACACACACACACACACACACACACACACACACACACACACACACACACACTCACACACACACAAGGGAAGGGAGAGAGAGTGAGGGAGGGAGAGAGGGAGGGAGGGAGAGAGAGGAGGAAGGGAGAGAGAGAAGGTGGGACCCCCTTCCTCCTCCCTCTCGCTCTCCCTTCCTTAGTTACATGTTATTAATACATGTAGTTACTTAATGTTATTAAGGAGCAGGTGGGGTTAGATATATAGATCAGGGTTTCCGTTAGCCGGTATTTACCGGTTTTTAGCGGGTAAAAATGATAAAAAAAAACGGTCATTTAAAAACCTTCCGGTCAAAATGTCCGGTAATAATGCTCATACTAAACTTAGATCAGTTTTATTACTGCCCCTCCCCCCCGGAAGGGTTACCGAATGAAGTGACCAATCAGCTGCCGCTCCTCACATGACGTCAAGCAACGTCACTGAACAGGGGGCGTGGCCAAGCCACGTGCGCTGGCGGCGCACACACACACCTGTCGGCGTGGCTGATTGCTAATCCCCTCACCTGGGGTCTTTAGACCCTGGCTCCCCGTTACCCCGGGGTTAGGTCGTACGTCATACTGCACGTCACACGTTGTTCATGTTACGTCACGCGTTGTTCATGTTACGTCACGCGTTGTTCATGTTACGTCACGCGTTGTTCATGTTACGTCACGCGTTGTTCATGTTACGTCACGCGTTGTTCATGTTACGTCACGCGTTGTTCATGTTACGTCACGCGTTGTTCATGTTACGTCACGCGTTGTTCATGTTACGTCACGCGTTGTTCATGTTACGTCACGCGTTGTTCATGTTACGTCACGCGTTGTTCATGTTACGTCACGCGTTGTTCATGTTACGTCACGCGTTGTTCATGTTACGTCGGACATTCTGGAATCGCCGCTGATCCAGATCCTGTACCTATCCCGCGTCATCCGCCTGTCTCACGTTACTCCGGTCTATACGAGCTCCCCGGTCATTAGAATTACCTGTCTGGTACCTGTCGCTACTCGACCTCCCGGTACCCAGACCCCTGGACTGCCCCTGATCTCTCGTGTTGTTTGTTTAAATAAAGCTTTATGTTATAGCTCCACTGTCTTGTGTTGTGTGTTTTTTAAATAAAGCTTTGTTATAGCTCCACTGTGTTGGTCTGCGTTCTGGGTCCCACCGAACAATCCCGTTTGTGACACTACAGATGTTACAGGTGTTTTGAAATAGCCTCGATTTTTGCGGCTAACGAGGTTTTGCTCAATCGTTCTTGTTCGTTTTGTTGTTCATTAAATAGTCAAATTGATTTGAGGTCTTTGTCATTCTTTCGTCAATCTAGGTGTACCTTATAGTTGCGTTTGTAATATAGACTGTTTTTGAAACATGACCGCTAAGTTTAGAATTTGTCCGTTAAAATGAAATCTGTCCGGACACTTGACCGGCAAGAAAAAATCCTAGCGGAAACCCTGATATACACATATATCTATAGATATATATCTATAGATATTTATAGAGATATATCTATATCTCTATATATATCTAACCAGTACGGATTAACTAGTCCACTTTGGGGAGGTGGTTTAGATCTGATTCAGTAACTAGTTTGGGTGCAAAGCGATCAAACTAGTCCTGGTTTGTCTTTAATGCTCATTACTGTCACTTCACACCAGACCAGTCTCCTCATCTACAGATCTCTCTCTTCTCTCTGAGCGACCCCCTGGTATCCCACCTGGTATCTACCCCCCCCCCCCCTCTGGTATCCCCTCCCCTGGTATCCCCCCCCCGGTATCCCTCCCCTGGTATCCCCCCTGGTATCCCCTCCCCTGGTATCCCCCCCTGGTACCCCCCCCCCCCCCTGGTATCCCCCCCTGGTATCCCCGCCCCTGGTATCCCCTCCCATGGTATCCCCCCCTGGTATCCCCCCCCTGGTATCCCCTCCCGGTATCCCCCCACTGGTATCCCTCCCTGGTATCCCCCTGGTATCCCCCCCCTGATATCCCCCCTGGTATCCCCCCCTGGTATCCCCCCTGGTATCCCTCCCCCGGTATCCCCCCCCCTGGTATCCCTCCCCTGGTATCCCCCCCTGGTACCCCCCTGGTATCCCCCCTGGTATCCCCCCCTGGTATCCCCCCTCTGGTATCCCCTCCCCTGGTATCCCCCCTGGTATGCCCCCTGGTATCCCCCCTGGTATCCCCTCCCCTGGTATCCCCCCTGGTATCCCCCCCTGGAATCCCCTCCCCGGTATCCCCCCTGGTATCCCCCCTGGTATCCCCTCCCCTGGTATCCTCCCCTGGTATCCCCTCCCCTGGTATCCCCCCTGGTATCCCCCCTGGTATCCCCGCCCCTGGTATCCCCTCCCATGGTATCCCCCCCTGGTATCCCCCCCTGGTATCCCCTCCCGGTATCCCCCCACTGGTATCCCTCCCTGGTATCCCCCTGGTATCCCCCCCCTGATATCCCCCCTGGTATCCCCCCCTGGTATCCCCCCTGGTATCCCTCCCCCGGTATCCCCCCCCTGGTATCCCTCCCCTGGTATCCCCCCCCTGGTACCCCCCCTGGTATCCCCCCTGGTATCCCCCCCCTGGTATCCCCCCTCTGGTATCCCCTCCCCTGGTATCCCCCCTGGTATGCCCCCTGGTATCCCCCCTGGTATCCCCTCCCCTG
>CM051013.1:25823224-25825724 GCA_027704905.1 Muraenolepis orangiensis | reverse complement strand
GTGTGTGTGTATCTGTCTCTCTGTGAGGTGTGTGTGTGTGTGTCGTATTGTCTCTCTGTGAGGTGTGTGTGTGTGTGTACCTGTCTCTCTGTGAGGTGTGTGTGTACTTGTCTCTCTGTGAAGTGTGTGTGTGTGTACCTGTCTCTCTGTGAGGTGTGCGTGTGTACCTGTCTCTCTGTGACGTGTGTGTGTGTGTGTGTACCTGTCTCTCTGTGAGGTGTGTGTGTACCTGTCTCTCTGTGAGGTGTGTGTGTATCTGTCTCTCTGTGAGGTGTGTGTGTGTGTGTCGTATTGTCTCTCTGTGAGGTGTGTGTGTGTGTACCTGTCTCTCTGTGAGGTGTGTGTGTACTTGTCTCTCTGTGAAGTGTGTGTGTGTGTACCTGTCTCTCTGTGAGGTGTGCGTGTGTACCTGTCTCTCTGTGACGTGTGTGTGTGTGTGTACCTGTCTCTCTGTGAGGTGTGTGTGTACCTGTCTCTCTGTGAGGTGTGTGTGTGTACCTGTCTCTCTGTGAGGTGTGTGTGTGTACCTGTCTCTCTGTGAGGTGTGTGTGTATCTGTCTCTCTGTGAGGTGTGTGTGTGTGTGTCGTATTGTCTCTCTGTGAGGTGTGTGTGTGTGTACCTGTCTCTCTGTGAGGTGTGTGTGTACTTGTCTCTCTGTGAAGTGTGTGTGTGTGTACCTGTCTCTCTGTGAGGTGTGCGTGTGTACCTGTCTCTCTGTGACGTGTGTGTGTGTGTGTACCTGTCTCTCTGTGAGGTGTGTGTGTACCTGTCTCTCTGTGAGGTGTGTGTGTATCTGTCTCTCTGTGAGGTGTGTGTGTGTGTGTCGTATTGTCTCTCTGTGAGGTGTGTGTGTGTGTGTACCTGTCTCTCTGTGAGGTGTGTGTGTACTTGTCTCTCTGTGAAGTGTGTGTGTGTGTACCTGTCTCTCTGTGAGGTGTGCGTGTGTACCTGTCTCTCTGTGACGTGTGTGTGTGTGTGTACCTGTCTCTCTGTGAGGTGTGTGTGTACCTGTCTCTCTGTGAGGTGTGTGTGTGTACCTGTCTCTCTGTGAGGTGTGTGTGTACCTGTCTCTCTGTGAAGTGTGTGTGTGTGTACCTGTCTCTCTGTGAGGTGTGTGTGTGAGTACCTGTCTCTCTGTGAGGTGTGTGTGTACCTGTCTCTCTGTGAGGTGTGCGTACCTGTCTCTCTGTGAGGTGTATGTGTGTGTACCTGTCTCTCTGTGAGGTGTGTGTGTACCTGTCTCTCTGTGAGGTGTGTGTGTGTGTGCACCTGTCTCTCTGTGAGGTGTGTGTGTGTGTACCTGTCTCTCTGTGAGGTGTATGGGTGTGTACCTGTCTCTCTGTGAGGTGTGTGTGTGTAACTGTCTCTCTGTGAGGTGTGTGTGTGTGTGTGTACCTGTCTCTCTGTGAGGTGTGTGTGTGTATCTGTCTCTCTGTGAGGTGTGTGTGTGTACCTGTCTCTCTGTGAGGTGTGTGTGTGTGTGTACCTGTCTCTCTGTGAGGTGTCTGTGTGTATTTGTCTCTCTGTGAGGTGTGTGTGTGTGTGTGTGTGTACCTGTCTCTCTGTGAGGTGTGTGTGTGTTTGTGTATCTGTCTCTCTGTGAGGTGTGTGTGTGTACCTGTCTCTCTGTGATGTGTGTGTGTGTACCTGTCTCTCTGTGAGGTGTGTGTGTATCTGTCTCTCTGTGAGGTGTGTGTGTGTGTACCTGTCTCTCTGTGAGGTGTGTTTGTGTGTGTGTACCTGTCTCTCTGTGAGGTGTGTGTGTATCTGTCTCTCTGTGAGGTGTGTGTGTGTGTGTACCTGTCTCTCTGTGATGTGTGTGTGTGTACCTGTCTCTCTGTGATGTGTGTGTGTGTACCTGTCTCTCTGTGATGTGTGTGTGTGTGTACCTGTCTCTCTGTGTGGTGTGTGTGTATCTGTCTCTCTGTGAGGTGTGTGTGTGTACCTGTCTCTCTGTGAGGTGTGTGTGTGTGTGTGTACATGTCTCTCTGTGAGGTGTTTGTGTGTGTACCTGTCTCTCTGTGAGGTGTGTGTGTACCTGTCTCTCTGTGAGGTGTGTGTCTACCTGTCTCTCTGTGAGGTGTGTGTGTGTGTACCTGTCTCTCTGTGAGGTGTGTGTGTGTGTACCTGTCTCTCTGGAAGGTGTGTGTGTGTATCTGTCTCTCTGTGAGGTGTGTGTGTGTACCTGTCTCTCTGTGAGGTGTGTGTGTGTGTACCTGTCTCTCTGTGAGGTGTGTGTGTGTGTACCTGTCTCTCTGTGAGGTGTGTGTGTGTACCTGTCTCTCTGTGAGGTGTGTGTGTGTGTGTGTGTACCTGTCTCTCTGTGAGGTGTGTGTGTGTGTACCTGTCTCTCTGTCAGGTGTGTGTGTGTGTGTACCTGTCTCTCTGTGAGGGCGTACAGGTGTTGGTGGTCCGGGCTGAAGAGGAGGTCTCTCAGGATGGCCCCTCCCCCCTCGCTCACCACCACCTCCTCGTACTGCAAGGCAGGCTGGGTAATGG
>CM051013.1:25810724-25815724 GCA_027704905.1 Muraenolepis orangiensis | reverse complement strand
CAGATACATATGGGAGAGCAACGATGAAGCACATCCAATCAAAAGAGAGAAACGGACCGTCAGACGAAACACTGTTTCATCTGATGCAGCTTGGATACACTGGCATCCATGTTGACATTCAAATTCTCATTGAATGACTTCAGGGCTGTTTGTGAATCCTGTCCTGATCCTTCACAGGAAAAGTGCTGCAGACAAGCAGTCAGCCAGTCAGCCAGACAGCCAGACAGTCAACCCACACAAATGAGACAGAGGAGCTGGCAAGCAGCCAGCCAGCCAAGCTCTTCAGTGAGCAAAGCAGTCACCTGGGCTGTTTGCCAGCAAAGCAGTCAACCAGGCAGCCAGTCAGCCAGG
This sequence comes from Muraenolepis orangiensis, assembly GCA_027704905.1. NCBI lineage: Eukaryota > Metazoa > Chordata > Actinopteri > Gadiformes > Muraenolepididae > Muraenolepis > Muraenolepis orangiensis. The sequence continues at coordinate 25,815,373 of CM051013.1, read as the reverse complement.
AGGTAAACACGAGCCAGGTAGACAGTCTTTGTGGTTGGCATGCTGACAGACGGGTGTGTCTGAAATCACTCACTACTCACTACATAGTGTACTAGTTAGTGAGTGCTGTCTGAATCTATAGTGATACTTATTATACCCAACTTACTGCACCCATGGTTTCCCCCACAATACACCACACTGATCATCACCAGAGGGCAAGCCACGCCCACAAGGAGCTCTGACACCTTAATTCAGTCATGAACAGAGACTCTCATTCTGCCGCTGAGCTCACAATATATATATATATATATATACTGTATATATATATATATTGACAGGGAGTAGGGAATGAGGGAGTAGGGGGAAGGGAGTAGGGGGTAGGGGATGAGGGAGTAGGGAGTAGGGGGTGAGGGAGTAGGGAGTAGGGAATGAGGGAGTATGGGATGAGGGAGTAGGGAGTAGGGGGTGAGGGAGTAGGGGATGAGGGAGTAGGGAGTAGGGGGTGAGGGAGTAGGGGGAAGGGAGTAGGGAGTAGGGAATGAGGGAATGAGGGAGTAGGGAGTAGGGAGTAGGGAATGAGGGAGTAGGGAGTAGGGAGTAGGAAGTAGGGAGTAGGGAGTAGGGAATGAGGGAGTAGGGAGTAGGAAGTAGGGAATGAGGGAGTAGGGAGTAGGGTGTAGGGAATAGGGAGTAGGGAGTAGGGAATGAGGGAGTAGGGAGTAGGGAATGAGGGAGTAGGGAGTAGGGAGTAGGGAGTAGGGAGTAGGGAGTTGGGAGTAGGGAGTAGGGGTAGGGAGTAGGGAGTAGGGAATGAGGGAGTAGGGAGCAGGGAGTAGGGAGTAGGGAGTAGAGAAGAGGGAGTAGGGAGTAGGGAGTAGGGAATGAGGGAGTAGGGAGTAGGGAGTAGGGAGTAGGGAGTAGGGAATTAGGGAGTAGGGAGTAGGGAATGAGGGAGTAGGGAGTAGGGAGTAGGGTGTAGGGAGTAGGGAATGAGGGAGTAGGGAGTAGGGAATGAGGAGTAGGGAGTAGGGAATGAGGGAGTAGGGAGTAGGGTGTAGGGAGTAGGGAGTAGGGAGTAGGGAGTAGGGAATGAGGGAGTAGGGAGTAGGGATAAGGGAGTAGGGAGTAGGGAGTAGGGAGTAGGGAGTAGGGGGTAGGGAGTAGGGAGTAGGGAGTAGAGAATGAGGGAGTAGGGAGTAGGGAGTAGGGAGTAGGGAGTTGGGAGTTGGGAGTAGGGAGTAGGGAATGAGGGAGTAGGGAGTAGGGAGTAGGGAGTAGGGGTTGGAAGTAGGGAGTAGGGAGTAGGGAATGAGGGAGTAGGGAGTAGGGAGTAGGGAGTAGGGAGTAGGGAGTAGGGAGTAGGGAGTAGGGAGTAGGGAGTAGAGAATGAGGGAGTAGGGAGTAGGGAGTAGGGAGTAGGGAGTAGGGAGTTGGGAGTTGGGAGTAGGGAGTAGGGAGGGAGTAGGGAGTAGGGAGTAGGGAGTAGGGAGTAGGGAGTAGGGAGTAGGGAGTAGGGATGAGGGAGTAAGGAGTAGGGATGAGGGAGTAGGGAGTAGGGAGTAGGGAGTAGGGAGTAGGGAATGAGGGAGTAGGGAGTAGGGAGTAGGGAGTAGGGAGTAGGGGAGTAGGGAGTAGGGAGTAGGGAGTAGGGAATGAGGGAGTAGGAGTAGGGAGTAGGGAGTAGGGAGGAGTAGGGAGTAGGGAGTTGGGAGTTGGGAGTAGGGAGTAGGGAGGAGGGAGTAGGGAGTAGGGGTAGGGGGTAGGGAATAGGAGTAGGGAGTAGGGAGTAGGGAGTAGGATGAGGGAGTAGGAGTAGGGATGAGGGAGTAGGGAGTAGGGAGTAGGGAGTAGGGAGTAGGGGTTGGAGTAGGGAGTAGGATGAGGAGTAGGGAGTAGGGAGTAGGGAGTAGGGAGTAGGAGTAGGGAGTAGGGAGTAGGGAGTAGGGAGTAGGGAGCAGGGAATGAGGGAGTAGGGAGTAGGGAGTAGGGAGTAGGGAGTAGGGGTAGGGAGTAGGGAGTAGGGAGAGGGAGCAGGGAGTAGGGAATGAGGGAGTAGGGAGTAGGGAATATGGAGTAGGGAATGAGGGACTAGGGAGTAGGGGGTAGGGAGTAGGGAGTAGGGAGTAGGGAGTAGGGAATGAGGGAGTAGGGAGTAGGGAATGAGGGAGTAGGGAGTAGGGAGTAGGGAGTAGGGAGTAGGGAGTAGGGAATGAGGGAGTAGGGAGTAGGGTGTAGGGAGTAGGGAGTGAGGGAGTAGGGAGTAGGGAATAAGGGAGTAGGGAGTAGGGAGTAGGGGGTAGGGAGTAGGGAGTAGGGAGTAGGGAATGTGGGAGTAGGGAGTAGGGAGTAGGGAGTAGGGAGTAGGGAGTAAGGAGTTGGGAGTTGGGAGTAGGGAGTAGGGAGGAGGGAGTAGGGAGTAGGGGGTAGGGGGTAGAGAATGAGGGAGTAGGGAGTAGGGAATGAGGGAGTAGGGAGTAGGGAGTAGGGAGTAGGGAGTAGGGGAGGCCTCATGTCCCTGCTGGTGGAGTTCTGAGCTCTGAGGGTTTGGAGGACTGGAGGAAAGCATCTCTTCCACAGCCTCTAGCCTGTAGCCTGTAGACTCTAGCCTCTAGCCTCTAGCTTCTAGCCTCTAGCCTCTAGCGTCTGGCGGCAGGCCTCCTGGGTGATAGATGATACTTAGTTATGATATATTCATATAAACAGGTAGTAGCATCACTCACGGTCTTCATGAAATATGGGACACACATATGACACTTATATTTTAGTATCAATGTAATATTTTAATAGTTATTAACCATGTTAACCGATATGAGATAGAGCTGTGTGTGTGTGTGTGTGTGTGTGTGTGTGTGTGTGTGTATGCGTGTGTGTGTGTGTGTGTGTGTGTGTGTGTGTGTGTGTGTGTGTGTGTGTGAGAGTGTGTGTGTGCGTGCGTATGTGTGTGTGTGTGTGTGTGTGTGTGTGTGTGTGTATGCGTGTGAGTGTGTGTGTGTGTGTGTGTGTGTGTGTGTGTGTGTGTGTGTGTGTGTGTGTGTGTGTGTGTGTGTGTGTGTGTGTGTGTGAGTGTGTGTGTGAGTGTGTGTGTGTGTGTGTGTGTGTGTGTGTGTGTGACTGTCTGTCTAACTGACTGTCTGTATGTCTGACTGTCTTTCTGACTGATTATCTGACTGTCTGTCTGTCTGTCTGTCGGTATGTCTGACTGTCTGTCTGTCTAACTGACTGTCTGTATGTCTGACTGTCTGTCTTTCTGACTGATTATCTTACTGTCTGTCTGTCTGTCTGACTGTCTGACTGTCTGTCTGTCTAACTGACTGTCTGTATGTCTGACTGTCTGTCTTTCTGACTTATCTGACTGTCTGACTGTCTGTCTGTCTTTCTGCCTGTCTGTCTGACTGTATGTCTGTCTGACTGACTGACTTACTGATTGTCTGTCTGTGTGTCTGTCTGTCTGCCTGTTTTTTGTCTGTCTGTCTGTCTGTCTGTCTGTCTGTCTGTCTGTCTTACTGACTAACTGAATGTCTGTCTGTCTGTCTGACTGACTGACTTACTGATGGTCTGTTTATGTGTCTGTCTGTCTGCCTTACTGACTAACTGACTGACTGGCTGATTGTCTGTCTGTATGACTGTCTGACTGAATGATTTTCTGTCTATCTGTATTTTTGTCTGACTGACTGTCTGTCTGTCTGTATGTCTGTCTGACTTACTTACTGATTGTCTGTCTGTGTGTCTGTCTGTATAACTGCCTGTATTTTTGTCTGTCTGTCTGTCACTTTGATGGCTTGTGTATAAAGTATAACTCCCATTACAGATTAAAAGCCTTTAATCTGTAATGCATGTTGACCTGAAAAAGACCTGATAAAGACCTGTTAAAGACCTGATAAAGACCTGTAAAGACCTGTTAAAGACCTGTAAAGACCTGATAAAGACCTGTTAAAGACCTGTTAATACCTGATAAAGACCTGTAAAGACCTGTTAAAGACCTGATAAAGACCTGTAAAGACCTGATAAAGACCTGTTAAAGACCTGTTAAAGACCTGATAAAGACCTGTAAAGACCTGTTAAAGACCTGATAAAGACCTGTAAAGACCTGTTAAAGACCTGATAAAGACCTGTAAAGACCTGATAAAGACCTGTAAAGACCTGATAAAGACCTGTAAAGACCTATTAAAGACCTGATAAAGACCTGTAAAGACCTGATAAAGACCTGTAAAGACCTGTTAAAGACCTGATAAAGACCTGTAAAGACCTGTTAAAGACCTGATAAAGACCTGTAAAGACCTGATAAAGACCTGTAAAGACCTGATAAAGACCTGTAAAGACCTGTAAAGACCTGATAAAGACCTGTAAAGACCTGATAAAGACCTGTAAAGACCTGTTAAAGACCTGATAAAGACCTGTAAAGACCTGATAAAGACCTGTAAAGACCTGATAAAGACCTGATAAAGACCTGATAAAGACCTGTTAAAGACCTGATAAAGACCTGTTAAAGACCTGATAAAGACCTGATAAAGACCTGATAAAGACCTGATAAAGACCTGTTAAAGACCTGATAAAGACCTGTTAAAGACCTGATAAAGACCTGATAAAGACCTGATAAAAACCTGATAAAAACCTGATAAAGACCTGTAAAGACCTGATAAAGACCTGTTAAAGACCTGATAAAGACCTGA
>CM051013.1:25803224-25805724 GCA_027704905.1 Muraenolepis orangiensis | reverse complement strand
TCCCTCCCTCCCTCCCTCCCTCCCCTCTCTCCCTCTCTCCCTCCCTCCCTATCTCCCTCCCTCCCTCTCTCCCTCCCTCCCTCCCAGTCTCTCTCCCTCCCTCCCCCATGTCACTCATCTTTGCACCATATGCATTGTGTCTGTCTGTCATGTGAACTCCTGATGTCATTTCCTGTCATGTGAGCTCCTGATGTCATTTCCTGTCATGTGAGCTCCTGATGTCATTTCCTGTCATTGATCTGTCGGAGTCTGTCATCCGACACACACATAGAATAGGAGTTGACAAACACACACACACACACACACACACACACACACACACACACACACACACACACACACACACACACACACACACACACACAGGCAGACCGCACACCAGATGGCCAACCGCTATGTTTCTGGTGAGTCTTCTCATGCATCGTATCTTACATCTCTGTTTACCTCTCTCTCTCTCTCTCTCTCTCTCTCTCTCCTCTCTCTCTCTCTCTCTCTCTCTCTCTCCCCCTCTCTCTCTCTCTCTCTCTCTCTCTCTCTCTCTCTCTCTCTCTCTCTCTCTCTCTCTCTCTCCCATTGTCTCTCTCTCCCTCTTCATTATCTCTCTCTCTCTCCATCCTAATCAGTTCTCATCATGTCTGTCTCTCTGTGGTCCTCGTGAAGCAGCCTGTCAGAGGGAAACAACAAGAACCACTCAGAGAGAGAGAGAGAGAGAGAGAGAGAGAGAGAGGGAGAGAGGGAGAGAGAGAGAGAGAGAGAGAGAGAGAGAGAGAGAGAGAGAGAGAGAGAGAGAGAGAGAGAGAGAGAGAGAGGGAGAGAGAGAGAGAGAGAGAGAGAGAGAGAGAGAGAGAGAGAGAGAGAGAGAGAGAGAGAGACTACATATGGAGGGTCAGAGTGTCTGATTGTGATCCCCACTTCACAATCAAAGGACAGAAGTACCCAATCAGAGACAAGGAGAGACGGGGAGAGAGAACCTCTCTGGGAGGCTGAGAGAGAACCTCTCTGGGAGGCTGAGAGAGAACCTCTCTGGGAGGCTGAGAGAGAACCTCTCTGGGAGGCTGAGAGAGAACCTCTCTTAGCCTCCCAGAGCGGCTGAGAGAGAACCTCTCTGGGAGGCTGAGAGAGAACCTCTCTTAGCCTCCCAGAGCGGCTGAGAGAGAACCTCTCTGGGAGGCTGAGAGAGAACCTCTCTTAGCCTCCCAGAGCGGCTGAGAGAGAACCTCTCTGGGAGGCTGAGAGAGAACCTCTCTTAGCCTCCCAGAGCGGCTGAGAGAGACCTCTCTGGGAGGCTGAGAGAGAACCTCTCTTAGCCTCCCAGAGCGGCTGAGAGAGAACCTCTCTGGGAGGCTGAGAGAGAACCTCTCTTAGCCTCCCAGAGCGGCTGAGAGAGAACCACCCTGGGAGGCTGAGATCAGCACCAGTCAAGCAGTCTGTCCTCATGTCTCCAGTCCCTCTCATTGGTCTCCTCTCAGTGAGATGAGTTCCTCTCATTGTCCCCTCTCAGTGAGATGAGTTCCTCTCATTGGTCCCCTCTCAGTGTAGCTCCTTCATTGAGTATTCCTCTCAGGATGGTCCTCTCATTGGTCCCCTCTCAGTGAGATGAGTTCCTCTCATTGGTCCCCTCTCGTGAGATGAGTTCCTCTCATTGGTCTCCTCTCAGTGAGATGAGTTCCTCTCATTGGTCCCCTCTCAGTGAGATGAGTTCCTCTCATTGGTCTCCTCTCAGTGAGATGAGTTCCTCTCATTGGTCCCCTCTCAGTGAGATGAGTTCCTCTCATTGGTCCCCTCTCAGTGAGATGAGTTCCTCTCATTGGTCTCCTCTCAGTGAGATGAGTTCCTCTCATTGGTCCCCTCTCAGTGAGATGAGTTCCTCTCATTGGTCCCCTCTCAGTGAGATGAGTTCCTCTCAGTGAGATGAGTTCCTCTCATTAACCCATCCTGGTATGAGGAGCAGTGGGTATCAGCTGTTGGATCTACAGGGGAGCAGGGAGGGGCTGGTGCCTTGCTCAAGGGCACTGAGGCACTGAGGAACACTTAAGACTCAAGATGTTGATCCAAACAACAGTGAAGTCACATGACTCTTCAGTTGTAATTCACACACATTGGGATATGGATATTTCAATAATATGTGGGCCTTGTCACACATACACACACACATGCACACACACACACACACACACACACACACACACACACACACACACACACACACACACACACACACACACACACACACACACACACACACACACACACACACACACACATACACACACACACACATCCATCTATATGAGTGTCTAGGGGCCAAACACAAGGAGAACTGGACTGGGTTTCAGTTGACATCACAAAACTCAGACAGGAAGCTGTGTGTGTGTGTGTGTGTGTTTGCATTTACTTACTTACACACACACACACACACACACACACACACACACACCACACACACACACACACACACACACACACACACACACACACACACACACACACCACACACACA
>CM051013.1:25788224-25800724 GCA_027704905.1 Muraenolepis orangiensis | reverse complement strand
ACCCTGGGCTCCCTCTCTTCTCCCCCTCCCGTCTGGTCGCTGGTTCCTCAGCATCCGTACAGCAAGGACCACCAGGTTTAAGGAGAGTTTTTATCCACAGGCTCACACCTACTGAACTGTTAGGAGTGCTGCCACTATCATAACATGTCATTAACATGACACTATCATAACATGTCATTAACATTACACTATCATAACATGTCATTAACATTACTCTATCATAACATGTCATTAACATTACACTATCATAACATGTCATTAACCTTACACTGTATTTCCTGAGGCGTCTGAGGAAATTCAGCATGGGTTCCCGCATCCTGAGAACATTCTATACCGGCACCATGGAGAGTGTTCTTACAGGGTGTATCACCGCCTGGTACGGGAACTGCACCGCACTCGAGCGCAGAGCGCTTCAAAGGGCGGTGCGGACGGCCCAGTATATGGTTGGAGGTGAGCTCCCCTCCCTCCTGGATATATACAACCAGCGGTGCGTGGCCAAGGCCAAACGCATCATAAAGACATTGCCCACCAGCCACCAACTGTACTCACTGTTACCGTCAGGCAGGCGATACCTCAGTATCAAGTGTACCGTACAAATAGTCTCAGAGATAGCTTCCACAGTCAGGCCATCAGGCTGCTGAACAAGGGTGTATAGCATATAACAATGTATATTTGATTACATTGATTTATATATACATATTGCTGTTTTCTGTGCCGATATTTTGCATTTTATAAATTGCATTTTTATTTTTATTTTTAAACTTTATTCTATTTTTATTCTATTTTTATCTATTTTTATCTTATTTTTATAACTGCTGTCTGTCGTCGGGTTTTGCACATAAGATTTTCACACCACTGCTTTATACTTGTGTAAACTGTGAAGTGACTTGACTTGACTTGACTTGGGTGGATCCATGCTTCCCCCTTCTAAAGCGCCGGACGGTTTGCCAGAACCACTTTGGTGCCAACTGAAAGTCCTTCTTGTATAATATATTATTTATAATATTTAATTAGGTAGAATTTGGTTATGAAACTCATTTAATGCAATACGGATTGAATATATTTTTTTCCACCATGATTATCTTTGTTAACGTTTAATTATTCCCTTCTATTCAGAATGTTTCTCCTGGTAAGCTAAACCGGGTCAGTGTGGGCTTCATTCATGTCATCAACTGATACGAGGACTTTGATTTAACATATTTCTATTGCCTTTTCTGTTTATCTTCAGAGAGAAGTGTGAGAGACAAGAGGGGAGAGACAAGAGGGGAGAGACAAGAGGGGAGAGACAAGAGGGGAGAGACAAGAGGGGAGAGACAAGAGGGGAGAGACAAGAGGATCTAAAGAGCAGTTTGGGTGTTCAAAAGAGTGATCATCTCCTTCTCCTCCTCTTGGAAGAAGAACAGAGATCAACAGCTAAAGAGGAGCTCATCCTACACGAGAGGAGGGGCCGAAGAGAGGGGGGCCGAAGAGAGGGGGGCCGAAGAGAGGGGGGCCGAAGAGAGGGGGGGCCGAAGAGAGGGGGGGCCGAAGAGAGGGGGGGCCGAAGAGAGGGGGGCCGAAGAGAGGGGGGCCGAAGAGAGGGGGGGCCGAAGAGAGGGGGGCCGAAGAGAGGGGGGGCCGAAGAGAGGGGGGGCCGAAGAGAGGGGGGGCCGAAGAGAGGGGGGCCGAAGAGAGGGGGGGCCGAAGAGAGGGGGGCCGAAGAGAGGGGGGGCCGAAGAGAGGGGGGGCCGAAGAGAGGGGGGCCGAAGGGGGGAGAGGGGGAGGGGGGCCGAGAGGGGGGCCGAAGGGGGGGCCGAAGAGAGGGGGGGCCGAAGAGAGGGGGGGCCGAAGAGAGGGGGGCCGAAGAGAGGGGGGGCCGAAGAGAGGGGGGGCCGAAGAGAGAGTTCTGGAACAAGAGAAGGCCGTCACACAGGTCCTGTCTGCTGACAAAAAGACCCCCACCCTTTTTGTCAATTACATGCCTATGTTGTCTGGTATTTGTTCCTATAATCTATGTTATATGTTGTCTGGTATTTGTACCTATAACCTATGTTATATGTTGTCTGGTATTTGTTCCTATAACCTATGTTACAGGTTGTCTGGTATTTGTACCTATAACCTATGTTACAGGTTGTCTGGTGTTTGTACCTATAACCTATGTTATATGTTGTCTGGTATGTGTACCTATAACCTATGTTATAGGTTGTCTGGTATTTGTACCTATAACCTATGTTATATGTTGTCTGGTATTTGTTCCTATAACCTATGTTATATGTTGTCTGGTATTTGTACCTATAACCTATGTTACAGGTTGTCTGGTGTTTGTACCTATAACCTATGTTATATGTTGTCTGGTATTTGTCCTATAACCTATGTTATATGTTGTCTGGTATTTGTTCCTATAACCTATGTTACAGGTTGTCTGGTATTTGTACCTATAACCTATGTTACAGGTTGTCTGGTGTTTGTACCTATAACCTATGTTATATGTTGTCTGGTATGTGTACCTATAACCTATGTTATAGGTTGTCTGGTATTTGTACCTATAACCTATGTTATATGTTGTCTGGTATTTGTTCCTATAACCTATGTTATATGTTGTCTGGTATTTGTACCTATAACCTATGTTACAGGTTGTCTGGTGTTTGTACCTATAACCTATGTTATATGTTGTCTGGTATTTGTTCCTATAACCTATGTTATATGTTGTCTGGTATTTGTTCCTATAACCTATGTTATAGGTTGTCTGGTATTTGTACCTATAACCTATGTTATATGTTGTCTGGTATGTGTACCTATAACCTATGTTACAGGTTGTCTGGTGTTTGTACCTATAACCTATGTTATAGGTTGTCTGGTATTTGTTCCTATAACCTATGTTATATGTTGTCTGGTATTTGTACCTATAACCTATGTTACAGGTTGTCTGGTATTTGTTCCTATAACCTATGTTACAGGTTGTCTGGTGTTTGTACCTATAACCTATGTTATATGTTGTCTGGTATTTGTACCTATAACCTATGTTTCAGGTTGTCTGGTATTTGTACCTATAACCTATGTTATATGTTGTCTGGTATTTGTACCTAGAACCTATGTTATATGTTGTCTGGTATTTGTACCTATAACCTATGTTACAGGTTGTCTGGTATTGGTACCTATAACCTATGTTACAGGTTGTCTGGTATTTGTACCTATAACCTATGTTACAGGTTGTCTGGTGTTTGTACCTATAACCTATGTTATAGGTTGTCTGGTATGTGTACCTATAACCTATGTTATAGGTTGTCTGGTGTTTGTACCTATAACCTATGTTATATGTTGTCTGGTATTTGTACCTATAACCTATGTTTCAGGTTGTCTGGTATTTGTACCTATAACCTATGTTATATGTTGTCTGGTATTTGTACCTAGAACCTATGTTATATGTTGTCTGGTATTTGTACCTATAACCTATGTTACAGGTTGTCTGGTATTGGTACCTATAACCTATGTTACAGGTTGTCTGGTATTTGTACCTATAACCTATGTTACAGGTTGTCTGGTGTTTGTACCTATAACCTATGTTATAGGTTGTCTGGTATGTGTACCTATAACCTATGTTATAGGTTGTCTGGTGTTTGTACCTATAACCTATGTTACAGGTTGTCTGGTGTTTGTACCTATAACCTATGTTATAGGTTGTCTGGTATTGGTACCTATAACCTATGTTATAGGTTGTCTGGTATAGGTACCTATAACCTATGTTATAGGTTGTCTGGTGTTTGTACCTATAACCTATGTTATAGGTTGTCTGGTATTGGTACCTATAACCTATGTTATAGGTTGTCTGGTATTGGTACCTATAACCTATGTTATAGGTTGTCTGGTATTTGTACCTATAACCTATGTTATAGGTTGTCTGGTGTTTGTACCTATAACCTATGTTACAGGTTGTCTGGTATTTGTTCCTATAACCTATGTTATAGGTTGTCTGGTATTTGTACCTATAACCTATGTTATATGTTGTCTGGTATGTGTACCTATAACCTATGTTACAGGTTGTCTGGTGTTTGTACCTATAACCTATGTTATAGGTTGTCTGGTATTTGTTCCTATAACCTATGTTATATGTTGTCTGGTATTTGTACCTATAACCTATGTTACAGGTTGTCTGGTATTTGTTCCTATAACCTATGTTACAGGTTGTCTGGTGTTTGTACCTATAACCTATGTTATATGTTGTCTGGTATTTGTACCTATAACCTATGTTTCAGGTTGTCTGGTATTTGTACCTATAACCTATGTTATATGTTGTCTGGTATTTGTACCTAGAACCTATGTTATATGTTGTCTGGTATTTGTACCTATAACCTATGTTACAGGTTGTCTGGTATTGGTACCTATAACCTATGTTACAGGTTGTCTGGTATTTGTACCTATAACCTATGTTACAGGTTGTCTGGTGTTTGTACCTATAACCTATGTTATAGGTTGTCTGGTATGTGTACCTATAACCTATGTTATAGGTTGTCTGGTGTTTGTACCTATAACCTATGTTATATGTTGTCTGGTATTTGTACCTATAACCTATGTTTCAGGTTGTCTGGTATTTGTACCTATAACCTATGTTATATGTTGTCTGGTATTTGTACCTAGAACCTATGTTATATGTTGTCTGGTATTTGTACCTATAACCTATGTTACAGGTTGTCTGGTATTGGTACCTATAACCTATGTTACAGGTTGTCTGGTATTTGTACCTATAACCTATGTTACAGGTTGTCTGGTGTTTGTACCTATAACCTATGTTATAGGTTGTCTGGTATGTGTACCTATAACCTATGTTATAGGTTGTCTGGTGTTTGTACCTATAACCTATGTTACAGGTTGTCTGGTGTTTGTACCTATAACCTATGTTATAGGTTGTCTGGTATTGGTACCTATAACCTATGTTATAGGTTGTCTGGTATAGGTACCTATAACCTATGTTATAGGTTGTCTGGTGTTTGTACCTATAACCTATGTTATAGGTTGTCTGGTATTGGTACCTATAACCTATGTTATAGGTTGTCTGGTATTGGTACCTATAACCTATGTTATAGGTTGTCTGGTATTTGTACCTATAACCTATGTTATAGGTTGTCTGGTGTTTGTACCTATAACCTATGTTACAGGTTGTCTGGTGTTTGTACCTATAATCTATGTTATATGTTGTCTGGTGTTTGTACCTATAACCTATGTTACAGGTTGTCTGGTGTTTGTACCTATAACCTATGTTACAGGTTGTCTGGTATTGGTACCTATAACCTATGTTATAGGTTGTCTGGTGTTTGTACCTATAACCTATGTTATATGTTGTCTGGTATTGCCTTGTTGAGGCATTTGTAATTGGCAAGTGTATTTCAATCACAACTAACCTTGTGGTTTCTTTAGGGTTCAGTCCTAAGCAGAATGCTCTTAACACATTAAATGGGGCATTATTAAATGTATATTGTGATAATTATCAATATTGATCAATACAGTGGAGGCCGGTGGTTGAACAAGTAGAGGAGGAAGGATGGTGCTCTTGGTGAAGCTTGGTGTAGTTTGGTGGTGTAGCTCGGTGTAGTTTGGTGGTGTAGCTCGGTGTAGTTTGATGGTGAAGCTTGGTGTAGTTTGGTGGTGTAGCTCGGTGTAGTTTGGTGGTGTAGCTCGGTGTAGTTTGGTGGTGTAGCTCGGTGTAGTTTGATGGTGAAGCTTGGTGTAGTTTGGTGGTGTAGCTCGGTGTAGTTTGGTGGTGTAGCTTGGTGTAGTTTGGTGGTGAAGCTTGGTGTAGTTTGGTGGTGTAGCTTGGTGTAGTTTGGTGGTGAAGCTTGGTGTAGTTTGGTGGTGTAGTTAGGTGGTGTAGCTTGGTGTAGTTTGGTGGTGAAGCTTGGTGTAGTTTGGTGGTGTAGCTTGGTGTAGTTTGGTGGTGTAGTTAGGTGGTGTAGCTTGGTGTAGTTTGGTGGTGTAGTTAGGTGGTGTAGCTTGGTGTAGTTTGGTGTAGCTTGGTGTAGTTTGGTGGTGAAGCTTGGTGTAGTTTGGTGGTGTAGCTTGGTGTAGTTTGGTGTAGTTTGGTGTAGTTTGGTGTAGTTTGGTGTAGTTTGGTGGTGATGGGGTGTTAGTGAGGTCTTATGAGGACATGTTGAACCCAGACCTTAGAAGCAGCAGAAGGAGACTTTGTGTAACTAGTGATCTTTCTAGTGATCTAGTGATCTAGTGATCACTAGATCAAAAGGAAAACTGAACTGCTGACAACCGTCTCTTCTTTGTCTTATCAGAAATAAATCATCTCTTATTTATAGATGACTGAAGTCTGACCTGGGATCCTAACCCTGAGGAGAAGTAAGGAGCTAAATAATAGATCAGTCTAAGACCAGTTTGAGAAATGTATAAGCCAATCTAGTTTTATTTTAGATCTTACTGCTATCTCAAGAGCTGATTATTTCAGACAAAAAATGGAGAGAGACCAGAGCGCCTTGCGTCCTGAGTGATGGAGAGAGAGAGAGCAGAGCGCCTGGCGTCCTGAGTGATGGAGAGAGAGAGACCAGAGCGCCTTGCGTCCTGAGTGATGGAGAGAGAGAGAGCAGAGCGCCTGGTGTCCTGAGTGATGGAGAGAGAGAGAGCAGAGCGTCTTGTGTCCTGAGTGATGGAGAGAGAGAGAGCAGAGCGCCTGGCGTCCTGAGTGATGGAGAGAGAGAGACCAGAGCGCCTTGCGTCCTGAGTGATGGAGAGAGAGAGAGCAGAGCGCCTTGCGTCCTGAGTGATGGAGAGAGAGAGAGCAGAGCGCCTGGTGTCCTGAGTGATGGAGAGAGAGAGACCAGAGCGCCAGAGAGAGAGACCAGAGCGCCTGGTGTCCTGAGTGATGGAGAGAGAGCAGAGCGCCTGGCGTCCTGAGTGATGGAGAGAGAGCAGAGCGCCTTGCGTCCTGAGTGATGGAGAGAGAGAGACCAGAGCGCCTTGCGTCCTGAGTGATGGAGAGAGAGAGACCAGAGCGCCTGGTGTCCTGAGTGATGGAGAGAGAGCAGAGCGCCTGGCGTCCTGAGTGATGGAGAGAGAGCAGAGCGCCTTGCGTCCTGAGTGATGGAGAGAGAGCAGAGCGCCTGGCGTCCTGAGTGATGGAGAGAGAGCAGAGCGCCTGGCGTACTGAGTGATGGAGAGAGAGAGAGCAGAGCGCCTGGCGTCCTGAGTGATGGAGAGAGAGCAGAGCGCCTGGCGTCCTGAGTGATGGAGAGAGAGCAGAGCGCCTGGCGTCCTGAGTGATGGAGAGAGAGCAGAGCGCCTGGTGTACTGAGTGATGGAGAGAGAGAGAGCAGAGCGCTTGGTGTACTGAGTGATGGAGAGAGAGCAGAGCGTCTTGTGTCCTGAGTGATGGAGATGACCGGGTTATTGATCCATTGATAACCCGGTCATAAAGCAGTGATCAGCTTTATGACCGGGTTATTGATCCATTGATAACCCGGTCATAAAGCAGCGATCAGCTTTATGACCGGGTTATTGATCCATTGATAACCCGGTCATAAAGCAGCGATCAGCTTTATGACCGGGTTATTGATCCATCCAGAAGGCAGCATTTTGTTTCCACACACTTGTTGACTGATTAGTTAATAGCTCTTGAGTTTGTTAAGCATTGTTGTGCATTTAAATTGAGAGTTTTGACTTGATCTTTCTTTGCATTGCTTAACGTGAAAAGACTTAACATAACTGTGAGTTACAAAACCGCGATCAATAATCACCAAATGTCTCTGGCATATGTCTTGTCAGCACTTTCACCTGAAGATCTTAACTTAAATCCTCCCATGATGGACGTTATGTGACATTAAGTGTTTTCCTCTATTGAGCCACTAAGGAAAAGTCTTAAGGCAGCTTTATGAGAGGAAAACACTTAATGTCACATAACTTCCGTAATGGTAGGATTTAGGTTTTGATATTTTGACAGGTGAAAGTGCTAATGACAAGACATATGCCAGAGACATTTGGTGATTATTGATCGCTGTTCTGGAACTTTGAGTTCCGTTAAGCCTTTTGACATATGGTTTTAGACCCTTTCACCGATAGCCTGTGTGGTGGTCTGTGTTGGTCTGTTACTTCACTACATGGACTCTGCTTTACTACTAGGGTCCACTTGGACTTGGGCTGAGACCACCTGATCTGCCTAGATGAGATGACGCGGGGGGGGGGGGGGGGGCACTATATATATAGAGATATATAGAGTAGGTATGAGATATGAGATATGAGGTATGATATATATATCTATATATATATATCATACCTCATATCTCATATCTCATACCTACTCTATCGGTTTTTTTCCATGCACTTTAATGCAACATCTGCACTCTGGTTAGATGAGAAATGATTTTCTCTGTACTGAACTTGTGCTGTGAAATGACAATACATTAGAATCTAATCTAATCTAATCTAATCTAATCTAATCTAATCTAGTCTAATCTAACCTAATCGAATCTAATCTAGTCTAGTCTAATATAACCTAATCGAATCTAATCTAATCTAATCTAATCTAACCTAATCTAATCTAATGTAATGTAATCTAATCTAGTCTAGTTTAATCTAATCGAATCGAATCTAATCTAATCGAATCTAGTCTAGTTTAATCTAACCTAATCTAATCTAATCTAATCTAATCTAATCTAGTCTAGTCTAATCTAACCTAATCTAATCTAATCTAATCTCTTCTAATCTAATCTAGTCTAGTCTAATCTAACATAATGTAATGTAATGTAATGTAATGTAATGTAATGTAATCTAATCTAATCTAATCTAATCTAGTCTAGTCTAATTAAATCTAATGTAATCTAATCTAACCTAATCTAATCTAATATAATCTAATCTAATCTAATCGAATCTAATGTAATCTAGTCTAGTCTAGTCTAATCTAGTCTAATCTAATCTAATGTGTTGCAACACAAGGTAGGTGTTATACATAGGTGTAAACATCATGTGTTGTTTAGAATATGAATACTATAATACCTGAGAGAGAGAGAGGAGAGAGAGAGAGAGAGAGAGAGAGAGAGAGAGAGAGAGAGAGAGAGAGAGAGAGAGAGAGAGAGAGAGAGAGAGAGAGAGAGAGATGGCAGAGTGACTCCCCCGGGAGTCACAGCTGATGCAACCAGAAAAACACCAACAAGAAGCCCACACACACAAGGCTCACGTCCAAGTGTGTGCGTGTGTGTGTGTGTGTGTGTGTGTGTGTGTGTGTGTGTGTGTGTGTGTGTGTGTGTGTGTGTGTGTGTGTGTGTGTGTGTGTGTGTGTGTGTGTAGAACTGGTTGAATAAAAGCTGAGGATTTGAGGAACTGGCTTCAGGGTTTCTCCTGGGGAAGATCTCCCAGGTGACCACATGAGGAGGTGACCACATGAGGAGGTGAGGAGGTGACCACATGAGGAGGTGAGGAGGTGACCACATGAGGAGGTGACCACATGAGGAGGTGAGGAGGTGACCACATGAGGAGGTGACCACATGATGAGGTGACCACATGAGGAGGTGACCGCATGAGGAGGTGACCACATAAGGAGGTGAGGAGGTGACCACATGAGGAGGTGAGGGGGTGACCACATGAGGAGGTGAGGAGGTGACCACATGAGGAGGTGACCACATGAGGAGGTGACCACATGAGGAGGTGAGGAGGTGACCACAAGAGTAGGTGAGGAGGTGACCACATGAGGAGGTAACCACATGAGGAGGTGACCACATGAGGAGGTGAGGAGGTGACCACATGAGGAGGTGACCACATGAGGAGGTGAGGCGGTGACCATATGAGGAGGTGAGGAGGTGACCACATGAGGAGGTGACCACATGAGGAGGTGGGGACGTTTTACTCAGGAAAGGGAAAAGTATAGAAAGAGTTTTTGGGAGAGAGAGAGTGAGGGAGAGAGAGAGAGAGAGAGAGAGAGAGAGAGAGAGAGAGAGAGAGAGAGAGAGAGAGAGAGAGCGCCCCCTATGGAGCCAGCATGGTGGTGGTGCCTTTAGGAGTGTGTATTTCAGGTCAGAGGTTTGATGATCTCCTCTTCTATCTTACGACCCTCAAACCATCGCCACACAAACCACATTCCCCATTAAACCACAACTAAGAAACTGGATTCTTATCAACATCAATATCAATATGTAACATTTGCTACCAATTAGATCAGCCCTAGCCACCAGCTCCTGGCCCCAGTCCGACTGATTAGAGTCTGGTTGAAGCAGCCTCACCTGGCCCCAGTCCGACTGATTAGAGTCTGGTTGAAGCAGCCTCACCTGGCCCCAGTCAGACTGATTAGAGTCTGGTTGAAGCAGCCTCACCTGGCCCCAGTCAGCCTGATTAGAGTCTGGTTGAAGCAGCCTCATCTGGCCTCAGTCAGACTGATTAGAGTCTGGTTGAAGCAGCCTCACCTGGCCCCAGTCAGACTGATTAGAGTCTGGTTGAACCAGCCTCACCTGGCCCCAGTCAGACTGATTAGAGTCTGGTTGAACCAGCCTCACCTGGCCCCAGTCAGACTGATTAGAGTTTGGTTGAACCAACCTCACCTGGCCCCAGTCAGACTGATTAGAGTCTGGTTGAAGCAGCCTCATCTGGCCCCAGTCAGCCTGATTAGAGTCTGGTTGAAGCAGCCTCATCTGGCCCCAGTCAGACTGATTAGGGTCTGGTTGAAGCAGCCTCATCTGGCCTCAGTCAGATATGTGCTTGTGTGTGTACTCACTGAGTTGATGCAGGCCAGCTCTTTGTTGAGCAGCCAGGGGAGGGACAGCTTCCCCTCCCCGCGGTAGCAGGACTGGATCCTCTCCTTGATCCTCTCCTTGATGCCCCTCAGGGTGAAGAGGCACAGGGCCGTCTCCCGGGGTGGCCCGGCCCGGTTCTTCTGGCCCTGGGCGAAGACGGCAAACAGCACCTCCTCGTGGTCATCCAGGCCCAGCGAGCGGGCCAGCCGGCCCCCGGCCCGGGTCACGTAGGCATCCTGGACCAGGCGGTACTCTGCGCCGCCCGCCGTGCAGCCCAGGGGAAACTCCACGTAGGAGTAGAACTTGGGGTCGTCCACGCACAGCCGCACGATCTTGGAGGTGTAGAAGCGCTCGGCGCCGGCGTCCGGTGAGGTGAGCCGCGTGTCCAGCTGCAGTGTGAGGTAGTACACGAAGCGCTCGCTGCGGAAGCCGTGGACGTAGTAGATGTCGAAGGCGGGGAACTTGGACAGCGTGTCCGAGGGGATCTTCAGCTGCGACGACACAAACTCGTCCTGGTAGACGAAGCCCAACATGTCGGCGTTCTCCTCGTCGGCTGTCAGCCGGCGGCCGGACAGCGTGGGGAAGTACTCGGACTTTCCCTGGATGGGGGTGCCCACGAATAACTTCCCGTCGCCGTCGCCGCCGAAGAGGCGGGGCGGGACGACCACGCCCGCCGTGCCCCCGGCATCCGAGGCTCCCGAGAGGTAGTGCTCCTTGCGGTGGTGCGGCTCCCCCAGCTTGAAGAGGTCGTCCAGACGCAGGAACTGGCAGACGCCCTGCCAGGCGCTGCCGCACGCCATCAGCCGGTTGTGGGCGGGGTCCAGCAGGAGGAGCTTGTTGAGGTTGGGGGTGGGGGCCAGCGGGCGGGGGCAGGACCTCACGCAGGGTGGGGGGTAGCAGCCGGGGTTATCCGAGACCGGCCCGGTCAGGTGACTGCGCAGCTGCCTCAGCTCGGAGGACAGCTTGAACACCCAGTTGACGGCGCCCAGGTACACATCCCCTGTGTCCCCGTGGACCGCCAGGTGGGCCAGCCCGCCCCCTGGGGGGGAGAAGGAGAGGGAGGGGGAGGCAGGGGGGGGAGGAGTGCCGGAGGCCAGGGAGACCGCGAGGATGGGGGAGAGGAGGAGGAGGAGGAGAGGGGCGGGGTGGAAGGCCATGGTAGGCCCCGGGGGTTTGGGGGAGTCGTGTGTGTGTGTGTGTGTGTGTACTCCGTGGTTCGAGGAGACCACCAATGTTCTGTTTCAGCGGAATGGACTTCCTGTTCGGTTGATCCACTTCCTGTTAAATCCTGTGGTGGATGAGGATGTCCTCTCTGGCTCTTCCTCCTCTCTGGCTCCTCCTCCTCTGGTCTCAGCAGAAACCTGAGACACAAACACACGTCTGAGCCTTCACTCACACACTAGAGGGGATCTGAGTATAGGTATGCTCCTTAATGACCTGTCTCTGTACTGTCTAACCCCTACCTGCTCCTTAATGACCCGTCTCTGTACTGTCTAACCCCTACCTGCTCCTTAATGACCTGTCTCTGTACCGTCTAACCCCTACCTGCTCCTTAATGACCTGTCTCTGTACTGTCTAACCCCTACCTGCTCCTTAATGACCTGTCTCTGTACTGTCTAACCCCTACCTGCTCCTTAATGACCCGTCTCTGTACTGTCTAACCCCTACCTGCTCCTTAATGACCTGTCTCTGTACCGTCTAACCCCTACCTGCTCCTTAATGACCTGTCTCTGTACTGTCTAACCCCTACCTGCTCCTTAATGACCTGTCTCTGTACTGTCTAACCCCTACCTGCTCCTTAATGAC
>CM051013.1:25768224-25783224 GCA_027704905.1 Muraenolepis orangiensis | reverse complement strand
TCCCCCTGGAGGTTGAGTGAGCCCTGGCTAACCCCACAGCTTAGCTCTAGAGCTGCACTAGCTTAGCCATAGCTTGTCCTAGGGCTGGCCAGGGATTGGATGTTGGCGTTGAATAGTTTCCTCTGATCAGGATATATTGATCAGGAACCTTTTAAAGTAAAGATGAAAAACTTCAAATGATCAAATATGAGGTTTGAAGATGGGAGAGAAAGTGAAAGTAGTTTTGTCCATCCTGAATGGAACCTCCCTCAGTTAGAACATTTACAATCTGGAGTTCATCAGCATATCCTGATGTTTATCCATATTGTGTCATATATTTGTCATAATTATCATAATAAAATAAATATTTCTATATCTCCCAGCCCCATTTAGACATACAAGGAGCTGCCCAAGTATATTTTGTTAAAAAAATATTTTTTATCCGTCCGAAAGCACGACGGCATCCGCGATCGATTAACTAGTGATCAATGATCAATGATCCCTCGCTCTACTAGTGATCAATGATCCTTCGCTCTACTAGTGATCAATGATCCCTCGCTCTTCTTCTCCTGTTCACTCTGCTATTGTGTGAAGGCTCTTCTGTAGGGATGGTAAGACTCTGCAGACGATAACGAACTTCAGAGGGAGAACCAGTTGTGTAGAGAACTCCTCTACCTCCCTCCCAGGAGAGCTAAATACTTTTGTTTGCTCAGTTCGACGTGAACGGCAGCCCGCAGAAGCCAGCGCCGCCTGAGGAGACCAGCCTGCTGAGCATCTCGGAGGCGGATGTGCGCCGCACCTTCAAGCGGCTGAACATCCGTAAGGCGGCAGGCCCCGACGACATCCCGGGCCGTGTCCTCAGAGCATGCGCAGACCAGTTGGCAGGAGTCTTTGCAGACATCTTCAACCTCTCCCTGTCCCAGGCTGTTGTCCCCGCGGTCTTCAAGATGTCCACCATCGTGCCTGTCCCTAAACAACCCAAGGTAACATGCCTGAATGACTATAGACCTGTAGCCCTCACCTCAATTTGTCAGCAAATGCTTCGAGAGGTTGGTCAAGGACTTTATTTGCTCCGTGTTACCTGCCACGCTGGGCCCATGGCAATTTGCATATCGTCAAAATAGATCCACGGACGACGCAATTGCCATGGCCCTCCACACTGCCCTTTCCCACCTGGAGGGAAAGAACTGTTATGTGCGAATGCTGTTTGTGGACTACAGCTCAGCGTTCAACACAATAGTTCCTGCCAAGCTCGACACCAAGCTTAGAGGTCTAGGCGTGCCCCCATCCACGTGCAGCTGGATACTGGACCTCCTGTCGGACTGCCGCCAGGTGGTGAGGATGGGCAGCACCACCTCAGAGCCACTGACCCTCAACACGGGAGCCCCCCAGGGATGCGTGCTGAGCCCTCTCCTCTACTCCCTCTACACCCACGACTGCATGGCTATGCACAGCTCCAACGTCATCATCAAGTTTGCTGATGACAGTGATGGGCCTGATCACCGGCAACGACGAGACAGCCTACAGGGAGGAGGTCGGATCGCTGGAGCAGTGGTGCCAGGAGAACAGCCTCGCCCTCAACGTCAAGAAGACCAAGGAGCTGATCGTGGACTTCAGGAAGCAGAGGGGAGAGCACAGCCCTATCTCCCACAGAGAGGGTCAGCGGCTTCAAGTTCCTCGGCTTGCACATCTCCGAGGACCTCACATGGTCCACGCACACCACACACGTGGTGAAAAGGGCCCAACAACGCCTGTATTTCCTCAGGCGTCTGAAGAAATTCAGCATGGGCCCCTGCATCCTGAGAACATTCTATAATGGCACCATGGAGAGTGTTCTTACAGGGTGTATCACCGCCTGGTACGGGAACTGCACCGCACTCGAGGGCAGAGCGCTTCAAAGGGTGGTGCGGACGGCCCAGTATATCGTTGGAGGTGAGCTCCCCTCCCTCCTGGATATATACAACCAGCAGTGCGTGGCCAAGGCCAAATGCATCATAAAAGACATTGCCCACCCCAGCCACGAACTGTACACACTGTTACCGTCAGGCAGGAGATACCGCAGTATCAAGTGCCGTACAAATAGACTCAGAGACAGCTTCCACAGTCAGGCCATCATGCTGCTGAACAAGGGCGTATAGCATATAACAATGTATATTCTATTACATTGATTTATATATATATACTGCTCTTTTCTGTGCCGATATTTTGCATTTTTTTTTCTATTTTTATTCTAGTTTTATCTATTTTTATCTTACTTTTATAACTGCTGTCTGTCGTCAGGTATTGCACATAAGATTTTCACTCACTGCTTTATACCTTCAGTTACTCTACCTTCAGTTAAACTACCTTCAGTTACTCTACCTTCAGTTACTCTACCTTCAGTTAAACTACCTTCAGTTACTCTACCTTCAGTTAAACTACCTTCAGTTACTCTACCTTCAGTTAAACTACCTTCAGTGGGCCCGACACTAAGCACTAACTGAGCACTAAGCGCTAACTGAGCACTAAGTGCTAACTGACCACTAAGCGCTAACTGACCACTAAGCCCGGGTCCGGGGGTCTGTAGGCCCGGTCCGGGAGGCGGCCCGGTCCGGGGGTCTGTAGGCCCGGTCCGGGAGGCGGCCCGGTCCGGGGGTCTGAAGGACCGGTCCGGGAGGCGGCCCGGTCCGGGGGTCTGAAGGACCGGTCCGGGAGGCGGCCCGGTCCGGGAGGCGGCCTACAGTCCGGGAGGTGGCCCAGTCCGGGGGTCTGTAGGCCCGGTCCGGGAGGCGGCCCGGTCCGGGGGTCTGTACGACCGTCCAACTCTCTCTCTCTCTCTCTCCTCCAGCGAGCGCCACACTCTGAGTTGTAAACACCGTACTTCTCCAAAAGGTCAAAGCCATTCCTTCCACTTTGAGTGGTTTCCAATCTGTGGGTCGCGACCCGTGAGGACAAAGTGGCCACCATGAAGCTGTCTGTCTGCTCACCTCAACCCGTCTGTCTGCTCACCTCAACCCGTCTGTCTGCTCACCTCAACCCGTCCTGACACAAATCTACAATAATATAAACACATCTGACATCCAGATACAGGAGACAGACAGACATCTAGATACAGGAGACAGACAGACATCCAGATACAGGAGACAGACATGTTATGTGTCATCAATGAGAGAGCATTTTGTTAGCATCCACACACACTCACACACACATAAGCACTCTCTCTCTCTCTCAGACTCCGCAGTGATTCTCCCCCCCCATCACCCCTCCCCCCTCTCCCTCTCCCCCCCTCACCCCCTCTCCCCCCCTCACCCCCTCTCCCCCCCCCTCACCCCCGTCTCCCCCCTCACCCCTTCTCCCTCTTCCCCCCATCACCCCTCCCCCCTCACCCCCTCTCCCCCCCCCTCACCCCCTCTCCCCCCCCTCACCCCCCTCACCCCCGTCTCCCCCCTCACCCCTTCTCCCTCTTCCCCCATCACCCTCCCCCCCTCACCCCCTCCCTCTCCCCCCTCACCCCCTCTCCCCCCCTCCCCCCCCTCACCCCTCTCCCCCTCACCCCTCTCCCTCTCTCTCTCTCTCTCTCTCTCTCTCTCTCTCTCTCTCTCTCTCTCTCTCTCTCTCTCTCTCTCTCTCGTTATATATGGTGAATTGGCTGATGGCCGAATACAATTTATAATATCAACGGCAGTGCAATTATGCAATATAGTATTATTATACAGTGTTATTATACAGTGTTATTATATAATGTTATTATATAGTGTTATTATATAGTATTATTATACAGTGTTATTATATAATGTTATTATATAGTGTTATTATATAGTATTATTATATAGTGTTATTATATAGTATTATTATATAGTGTTTTTATATAGTATTATTATACAGTGTTATTATATAGTGTTATTATATAGTGTTATTATATAGTATTATTATATAGTATTATTATATAGTGTTATTATATAGTATTATTATATAGTGTTATTATATAGTATTATTATATAGTGTTATTATATAGTGTTATTATATAGTGTTATTATATAGTATTATTATACAGTGTTATTATATAGTATTATTATATAGTGTTTTTATATAGTATTATTATACAGTGTTATTATATAGTATTATTATATAGTGTTATTATATAGTGTTATTATATAGTGTTATTATATAGTGTTATTATATAGTGTTATTATATAGTGTTATTATATAGTGTTTTTATATAGTGTTATTATATAGTGTTTTTATATAGTGTTATTATATAGTGTTATTATACGTCCTCATTGTAAAATACATATCTGGTATTGTATATGTTTAAGATAAGTCCAAAAAGTTTGTGATTAAGTCATTAAGGTGACTCGGTCAGGGTTAGGGTTATAAAGTCATTAAGGTGACTCGGTCAGGGTTAGGGTTATTAAGTCATTAAGGTGACTCGGTCAGGGTTAGGGTTATAAAGTCATTAAGGTGACTCGGTCAGGGTTAGGGTTATTAAGTCATTAAGGTAACTTGGAGGAGAGTCGGTGACTTACCGTCAACGCGTCACACCGGCGCTCGCGACACACCGGTCAACACGTCACACCGGCCCGCGCGAGCGTTCTAAACGCGTCCTTCTTGTAGACAAGACATTCCGCGGGTTTCTCTCCGACCAGTACCAGGTCCAGGTCCAGGTCCAGGTCCAGGTCCAGGTCCAGGTCCAGGTCCAGGTCCAGGTCCAGGTCCAGGTCCAGGTCCAGGTCCAGGTCCAGGTCCAGGTCCAGGTCCAGGTCCAGGTCCAGTCAGGTCCAGGTCCAGGTCCAGGTCCAGGTCCAGGTCCAGGTCCAGGTCCAGGTCCAGGTCCAGGTCCAGGTCCAGGTCCAGGTCCAGGTTCAGGTCCAGAGGTGCGCGCAGTGTAAACTATTGAGGCGCTTTAACGAGCGGAGCCTCCATCCCGGCTCGAGACTGAAAGGGGAGTGGGAGACACAGAGAGAGAGGGAGAAAGGGAGAGAGAGAGAGAGAGAGAGAGAGAGAGAGAGAAGAGAGAGAGAGAGAGAGAGAGAGAGAGAGAGAGAGAGAGAGAGAGAGAGAGAGAGAGAGAGAGAGCGAGAGAGAGAGAGAGAGAGAGCGAGAGAGAGAGAGAGAGAGAGAGAGAGAGAGAGAGAGAGAGAGAGAGAGAGAGAGAGAGAGGAGAGAGAGAGAGAGAGAGAGAGAGAGAGAGAGAGAGAGAGAGAGAGAGAGAGAGAGAGAGAGAGAGAGATTCTCAGCGTCAGCGAGGCGCCCTCTGCTGGCTGCTGTGGTGTAGCTGCAGTCCCCGGTGCCGGCGGTAGGGGGCGGTATTGCGTTAGAGCAGAGATCGATTCGCGTCACTAAAACGAATAAAGCGGACAACATGTTGAAGCTCCATTGAAGAGCTGCTGATCAACTTTAATAACTTAAGTTCTACCTAGAGATGAAGACAGGAGGAACCTCTCTCTCTCTCTCTCTCTCTCTCTCTCTCTCTCTCTCTCTCTCTCTCTCTCTCTCTCTCTCTCTCTCTCTCTCTCTCTCTCTCTCTCTCACTCTGCTCGTCCGTACTCTTACTCTCCACCCACACCCACCCTACTCCACTACTCTACTACCCACACCCACACCCACCCACACCCACACCCACCCACACCCACACCCACACCCACACCCACACACACACACACACACACACCCACACCACACACACACACACACACACACACCACACACACCCACCCACACCCACACCCACACACACACACACACACCCACACCCACACCCACACACACACCCACACCCACCACCCACACCCACCCACACACACACACACACCACACACCCACACACACACCCACACACACACACACCCACCCACACACACACCCACACACACACACACACCCACTAAACTAACCCACTAAGCTTAGCTTAGCTTTATCCAAAGTGACTAACAGAGCAAGATGTCCCATGACCCCTATCTGTAGGATCCTAGAGCAAGATGTCTCCTAACCCCTACCTGTAGGATCCTAGAGAAAGACGTCTCCTAACCCCTACCTGTAGGATCCTAGAGCAAGATGTCTCCTAACCCCTACCTGTAGGATCCTAGAACAAGATGTCTCCTAACCCCTACCTGTAGGATTGTAGAGCAAGATGTCTCCTAACCCCTACCGGTAGGATCCTAGAGCAAGATGTATCTTAACCCCTACCTGTAGGATCCTAGAGCAAGACGTCTCCTAACCCCTACCTGTAGGGTCCTAGAGCAAGATGTCTTCTAACCCCTACATGTAGGATCCTAGAGCAAGATGTCTCCTAACCCCTACCTGTAGGGTCCTAGAGCAAGATGTCTCCTAACCCCTACCTGTAGGATCCTCGAGCAAGATGTCTCCTAACCCCTATCTCTATGGTCCTAGAGCAAGATGTCTCCTAACCCCTACCTGTAGGGTCCTAGAGCAAGATGTCTCCTAACACCTACCTGTAGGATCCTAGAGCAAGATGTCTCCTAACCCCTACCTGTAGGGTCCTAGAGCAAGATGTCTCCTAACCCCTACCTGTAGGATCCTAGAGCAAGATGTCTCCTAACCCCTACCTGTAGGATCCTAGAGCAAGATGTCTCCTAACGCCTACCTGTAGGATCCTAGAGCAAGATGTCTCCTAACCCCTACCTGTAGGATCCTCGAGCAAGATGTCTCCTAACCCCTATCTCTATGGTCCTAGAGCAAGATGTCTCCTAACCCCTACCTGTAGGGTCCTAGAGCAAGATGTCTCCTAACCCCTACCTGTAGGATCCTAGAGCAAGATGTCTCCTAACCCCTATCTCTATGGTCCTAGAGCAAGATGTCTCCTAACCCCTACCTGTAGGGTCCTAGAGCAAGATGTCTCCTAACCCCTACCTGTAGGATCCTAGAGCAAGATGTCTCCTAACCCCTACCTGTAGGATCCTAGAGCAAGATGTCTCCTAACGCCTACCTGTAGGATCCTAGAGCAAGATGTCTCCTAACCCCTACCTGTAGGATCCTAGAGCAAGATGTCTCCTAACGCCTACCTGTAGGATCCTAGAGCAAGTTGTCTCCTAACCCCTACCTGTAGGGTCCTAGAGCAAGATGTCTCCTAACCCCTACCTGTAGGATCCTAGAGCAAGATGTCTCCTAACCCCTACCTGTAGGATCCTAGAGCAAGATGTCTCCTAATGCCTACCTGTAGGATCCTAGAGCAAGATGTCTCCTAACCCCTACCTGTAGGATCCTCGAGCAAGATGTCTCCTAACCCCTACCTGTAGGGTCCTAGAGCAAGATGTCTCCTAACCCCTACCTGTAGGATCCTAGAGCAAGATGTCTCCTAACCCCTACCTGTAGGATCCTAGAGCAAGATGTCTCCTAACCCCTACCTGTAGGATCCTAGAGCAAGATGTCTCCTAACCCCTACCTGTAGGATCCTAGAGCAAGATGTCTCCTAACCCTACCTGTAGGATCCTAGAGCAAGATGTCTCCTAACCCCTACCTGTAGGATCCTAGAGCAAGATGTCTCCTAACCCCTACCTGTAGGTCCTAGAGCAAGATGTCTCCTAACCCCTACCTGTAGGATCCTAGAGCAAGATGTCTCCTAACCCCTACCTGTAGGATCCTAGAGCAAGATGTCTCCTAACCCCTACCTGTAGGATCCTAGAGCAAGATGTCTCCTAACCCCTACCTGTAGGATCCTAGAGCAAGATGTCTCCTAACCCCTACCTGTAGGATCCTAGAGCAAGATGTCTCCTAACCCCTACCTGTAGGATCCTAGAGCAAGATGTCTCCTAACCCCTACCTGTAGGATCCTAGAGCAAGATGTCTCCTAACCCCTACCTGTAGGATCCTAGAGCAAGATGTCTCCTAACCCCTACCTGTAGGTCCTAGAGCAAGATGTCTCCTAACCCCTACCTGTAGGATCCTAGAGCAAGATGTCTCCTAACCCTACTGTAGGTCCTAGAGCAAGATGTCTCCTAACCCCTACCTGTAGGGTCCTAGAGCAAGATGTCTCCTAACCCCTACCTGTAGGATCCTAGAGCAAGATGTCTCCTAACCCCTACCTGTAGGATCCTAGAGCAAGATGTCTCCTAACCCTACCTGTAGGATCCTAGAGCAAGATGTCTCCTAACCCCTACCTGTAGGATCCTAGAGCAAGATGTCTCCTAACCCCTACCTGTAGGATCCTAGAGCAAGATGTCTCCTAACCCCTACCTGTAGGATCCTAGAGCAAGATGTCTCCTAACCCCTACCTGTAGGATCCTAGAGCAAGATGTCTCCTAACCCTACCTGTAGGATCCTAGAGCAAGATGTCTCCTAACCCCTACCTGTAGGATCCTAGAGCAAGATGTCTCCTAACCCCTACCTGTAGGATCCTAGAGCAAGATGTCTCCTAACCCCTACCTGTAGGATCCTAGAGCAAGATGTCTCCTAACCCCTACCTGTAGGATCCTAGAGCAAGATGTCTCCTAACCCCTACCTGTAGGATCCTAGAGCAAGATGTCTCCTAACCCCTACCTGTAGGATCCTAGAGCAAGATGTCTCCTAACCCCTACCTGTAGGATCCTAGAGCAAGATGTCTCCTAACCCCTACCTGTAGGATCCTAGAGCAAGATGTCTCCTAACCCTACCTGTAGGATCCTAGAGCAAGATGTCTCCTAACCCCTACCTGTAGGATCCTAGAGCAAGATGTCTCCTAACCCCTACCTGTAGGATCCTAGAGCAAGATGTCTCCTAACCCCTACCTGTAGGATCCTAGAGCAAGATGTCTCCTAACCCCTACCTGTAGGATCCTAGAGCAAGATGTCTCCTAACCCCTACCTGTAGGATCCTAGAGCAAGATGTCTCCTAACCCCTACCTGTAGGATCCTAGAGCAAGATGTCTCCTAACCCCTACCTGTAGGATCCTAGAGCAAGATGTCTCCTAACCCCTACCTGTAGGATCCTAGAGCAAGATGTCTCCTAACGCCTACCTGTAGGATCCTAGAGCAAGATGTCTCCTAACCCCTACCTGTAGGATCCTAGAGCAAGATGTCTCCTAACCCCTATCCTGTAGGATCCTAGAGCAAGATGTCTCCTAACCCCTACCTGTAGGATCCTAGAGCAAGATGTCTCCTAACCCCTACCTGTAGGATCCTAGAGCAAGATGTCTCCTAACCCCTACCTGTAGGATCCTAGAGCAAGATGTCTCCTAACCCCTACCTGTAGGATCCTAGAGCAAGATGTCTCCTAACCCCTACCTGTAGGATCCTAGAGCAAGATGTCTCCTAACCCCTACCTGTAGGATCCTAGAGCAAGATGTCTCCTAACCCCTACCTGTAGGATCCTAGAGCAAGATGTCTCCTAACCCCTACCTGTAGGATCCTAGAGCAAGATGTCTCCTAACCCCTACCTGTAGGATCCTAGAGCAAGATGTCTCCTAACCCCTACCTGTAGGATCCTAGAGCAAGATGTCTCCTAACCCCTACCTGTAGGATCCTAGAGCAAGATGTCTCCTAACCCCTACCTGTAGGATCCTAGAGCAAGATGTCTCCTAACCCCTACCTGTAGGATCCTAGAGCAAGATGTCTCCTAACCCCTACCTGTAGGATCCTAGAGCAAGATGTCTCCTAACCCCTACCTGTAGGATCCTAGAGCAAGATGTCTCCTAACCCCTACCTGTAGGTCCTAGAGCAAGATGTCTCCTAACCCTACCTGTAGGATCCTAGAGCAAGATGTCTCCTAACCCCTACCTGTAGGATCCTAGAGCAAGATGTCTCCTAACCCCTACCTGTAGGATCCTAGAGCAAGATGTCTCCTAACCCCTACCTGTAGGATCCTAGAGCAAGATGTCTCCTAACCCCTACCTGTATGGATCCTAGAGCAAGATGTCTCCTAACCCCTACCTGTAGGGTCCTAGAGCAAGATGTCTCCTAACCCCTACCTGTAGGATCCTAGAGCAAGATGTCTCCTAACCCCTACCTGTAGGATCCTAGAGCAAGATGTCTCCTAACGCCTACCTGTAGGATCCTAGAGCAAGATGTCTCCTAACCCCTACCTGTAGGATCCTAGAGCAAGATGTCTCCTAACCCCTATCTCTATGGTCCTAGAGCAAGATGTCTCCTAACCCCTACCTGTAGGTCCTAGAGCAAGATGTCTCCTAACCCTACCTGTAGGATCCTAGAGCAAGATGTCTCCTAACCCCTACCTGTAGGATCCTAGAGCAAGATGTCTCCTAACCCCTACCTGTAGGATCCTAGAGCAAGATGTCTCCTAACCCCTACCTGTAGGATCCTAGAGCAAGATGTCTCCTAACCCCTACCTGTAGGATCCTAGAGCAAGATGTCTCCTAACCCCTACCTGTAGGATCCTAGAGCAAGATGTCTCCTAACCCCTACCTGTAGGATCCTAGAGCAAGATGTCTCCTAACCCCTACCTGTAGGATCCTAGAGCAAGATGTCTCCTAACCCCTACCTGTAGGATCCTAGAGCAAGATGTCTCCTAACCCCTACCTGTAGGATCCTAGAGCAAGATGTCTCCTAACCCCTACCTGTAGGATCCTAGAGCAAGATGTCTCCTAACCCCTACCTGTAGGGTCCTAGAGCAAGATGTCTCCTAACCCCTACCTGTAGGATCCTAGAGCAAGATGTCTCCTAACCCCTACCTGTAGGATCCTAGAGCAAGATGTCTCCTAACGCCTACCTGTAGGATCCTAGAGCAAGATGTCTCCTAACCCCTACCTGTAGGATCCTAGAGCAAGATGTCTCCTAACCCCTACCTGTAGGTCCTAGAGCAAGATGTCTCCTAACCCCTACCTGTAGGGTCCTAGAGCAAGATGTCTCCTAACCCTACTGTAGGATCCTAGAGCAAGATGTCTCCTAACCCCTACCTGTAGGATCCTAGAGCAAGATGTCTCCTAACCCCTACCTGTAGGTCCTAGAGCAAGATGTCTCCTAACCCTACTGTAGGATCCTAGAGCAAGATGTCTCCTAACCCCTACCTGTAGGATCCTAGAGCAAGATGTCTCCTAACCCCTACCTGTAGGATCCTAGAGCAAGATGTCTCCTAACCCCTACCTGTAGGATCCTAGAGCAAGATGTCTCCTAACCCCTACCTGTAGGATCCTAGAGCAAGATGTCTCCTAACCCCTACCTGTAGGATCCTAGAGCAAGATGTCTCCTAACCCCTACCTGTAGGATCCTAGAGCAAGATGTCTCCTAACCCCTACCTGTAGGATCCTAGAGCAAGATGTCTCCTAACCCCTACCTGTAGGATCCTAGAGCAAGATGTCTCCTAACCCTACCTGTAGGATCCTAGAGCAAGATGTCTCCTAACCCCTACCTGTAGGATCCTAGAGCAAGATGTCTCCTAACCCCTACCTGTAGGATCCTAGAGCAAGATGTCTCCTAACCCCTACCTGTAGGATCCTAGAGCAAGATGTCTCCTAACCCCTACCTGTAGGATCCTAGAGCAAGATGTCTCCTAACCCCTACCTGTAGGATCCTAGAGCAAGATGTCTCCTAACCCCTACCTGTAGGATCCTAGAGCAAGATGTCTCCTAACCCCTACCTGTAGGATCCTAGAGCAAGATGTCTCCTAACCCCTACCTGTAGGATCCTAGAGCAAGATGTCTCCTAACCCCTACCTGTAGGATCCTAGAGCAAGATGTCTCCTAACCCCTACCTGTAGGATCCTAGAGCAAGATGTCTCCTAACCCCTACCTGTAGGATCCTAGAGCAAGATGTCTCCTAACCCCTACCTGTAGGATCCTAGAGCAAGATGTCTCCTAACCCCTACCTGTAGGATCCTAGAGCAAGATGTCTCCTAACCCTACCTGTAGGATCCTAGAGCAAGATGTCTCCTAACCCCTACCTGTAGGATCCTAGAGCAAGATGTCTCCTAACCCCTACCTGTAGGGTCCTAGAGCAAGATGTCTCCTAACCCCTACCTGTAGGATCCTAGAGCAAGATGTCTCCTAACCCCTACCTGTAGGATCCTAGAGCAAGATGTCTCCTAACCCCTACCTGTAGGATCCTAGAGCAAG
Source organism: Muraenolepis orangiensis (assembly GCA_027704905.1). Taxonomy (NCBI): domain Eukaryota; kingdom Metazoa; phylum Chordata; class Actinopteri; order Gadiformes; family Muraenolepididae; genus Muraenolepis; species Muraenolepis orangiensis. The sequence goes on along the minus strand of CM051013.1, from coordinate 25,771,265 downwards.
ATGTCTCCTAACCCCTACCTGTAGGATCCTCGAGCAAGATGTCTCCTAACCCCTATCCTGCTATGGATCCTAGAGCAAGATGTCTCCTAACCCCTACCTGTAGGATCCTAGAGCAAGATGTCTCCTAACCCCTACCTGTAGGATCCTAGAGCAAGATGTCTCCTAACCCTACCTGTAGGATCCTAGAGCAAGATGTCTCCTAACCCCTACCTGTAGGATCCTAGAGCAAGATGTCTCCTAACCCCTACCTGTAGGATCCTAGAGCAAGATGTCTCCTAACCCCTACCTGTAGGATCCTAGAGCAAGATGTCTCCTAACCCCTACCTGTAGGATCCTAGAGCAAGATGTCTCCTAACCCCTACCTGTAGGATCCTAGAGCAAGATGTCTCCTAACCCCTACCTGTAGGATCCTAGAGCAAGATGTCTCCTAACCCCTACCTGTAGGATCCTAGAGCAAGATGTCTCCTAACCCCTACCTGTAGGATCCTAGAGCAAGATGTCTCCTAACCCTACCTGTAGGATCCTAGAGCAAGATGTCTCCTAACCCCTACCTGTAGGATCCTAGAGCAAGATGTCTCCTAACCCCTACCTGTAGGATCCTAGAGCAAGATGTCTCCTAACCCCTACCTGTAGGATCCTAGAGCAAGATGTCTCCTAACCCCTACCTGTAGGATCCTAGAGCAAGATGTCTCCTAACCCCTACCTGTAGGATCCTAGAGCAAGATGTCTCCTAACCCCTACCTGTAGGATCCTAGAGCAAGATGTCTCCTAACCCCTACCTGTAGGATCCTAGAGCAAGATGTCTCCTAACCCCTACCTGTAGGATCCTAGAGCAAGATGTCTCCTAACCCCTACCTGTAGGATCCTAGAGCAAGATGTCTCCTAACCCCTACCTGTAGGATCCTAGAGCAAGATGTCTCCTAACCCCTACCTGTAGGATCCTAGAGCAAGATGTCTCCTAACCCCTACCTGTAGGATCCTAGAGCAAGATGTCTCCTAACCCTACCTGTAGGATCCTAGAGCAAGATGTCTCCTAACCCTACCTGTAGGTCCTAGAGCAAGATGTCTCTCAACCCCTACCTGTAGGATCCTAGAGCAAGATGTCTCCTAACCCCTACCTGTAGGATCCTAGAGCAAGATGTCTCCTAACCCCTACCTGTAGGATCCTAGAGCAAGATGTCTCCTAACCCCTACCTGTAGGATCCTAGAGCAAGATGTCTCCTAACCCCTACCTGTAGGATCCTAGAGCAAGATGTCTCCTAACCCCTACCTGTAGGATCCTAGAGCAAGATGTCTCCTAACCCTATCTCTATGGTCCTAGAGCAAGATGTCCTACTGTAGGATCCTAGAGCAAGATGTCTCCTAACCCCTACCTGTAGGGTCCTAGAGCAAGATGTCTCCTAACCCCTACCTGTAGGATCCTAGAGCAAGATGTCTCCTAACCCCTACCTGTAGGATCCTAGAGCAAGATGTCTCCTAACCCCTACCTGTAGGATCCTCGAGCAAGATGTCTCCTAACCCCTATCTCTATGGTCCTAGAGCAAGATGTCTCCTAACCCCTACCTGTAGGGTCCTAGAGCAAGATGTCTCCTAACCCCTACCTGTAGGATCCTAGAGCAAGATGTCTCCTAACCCCTATCTCTATGGTCCTAGAGCAAGATGTCTCCTAACCCCTACCTGTAGGGTCCTAGAGCAAGATGTCTCCTAACCCCTACCTGTAGGATCCTAGAGCAAGATGTCTCCTAACCCCTACCTGTAGGATCCTAGAGCAAGATGTCTCCTAACGCCTACCTGTAGGATCCTAGAGCAAGATGTCTCCTAACCCCTACCTGTAGGATCCTAGAGCTAATCTCCTACCCTACCTGTAGGATCCTAGAGCAAGATGTCTCCTAACCCCTACCTGTAGGGTCCTAGAGCAAGATGTCTCCTAACCCCTACCTGTAGGATCCTAGAGCAAGATGTCTCCTAACCCCTACCTGTAGGATCCTAGAGCAAGATGTCTCCTAACGCCTACCTGTAGGATCCTAGAGCAAGATGTCTCCTAACCCCTACCTGTAGGATCCTCGAGCAAGATGTCTCCCTAACCCCTACCTGTAGGTCCTAGAGCAAGATGTCTTCCCTAACCCCCCTACCTGTAGGATCCTAGAGCAAGATGTCTCCTAACCCCTACCTGTAGGATCCTAGAGCAAGATGTCTCCTAACCCCTACCTGTAGGATCCTAGAGCAAGATGTCTCCTAACGCCTACCTGTAGGATCCTAGAGCAAGATGTCTCCTAACGCCTACCTGTAGGTCCTAGCAAGAGTCTCAACCCCTACCTGTAGGATCCTAGAGCAAGATGTCTCCTAACCCCTACCTGTAGGATCCTAGAGCAAGATGTCTCCTAGACTCCTAGCGGTCTCCTAACCCCTACCTGTAGGATCCTAGAGCAAGATGTCCAACCTATCTCTCTCAACACCCTACCTGTAGGATCCTAGAGCAAGATGTCTCCTAACCCCTACCTGTAGGATCCTAGAGCAAGATGTCTCCTAACCCCTACCTGTAGGATCCTAGAGCAAGATGTCTCCTAACCCCTAACCTGAGGATCCTAGGCAAGATGTCTCCTAACCCCTACTGTAGGTCCTAGAGCAAGATGTCTCCTAACCCCTACCTGTAGGATCCTAGAGCAAGATGTCTCCTAACCCCTACCTGTAGGATCCTAGAGCAAGATGTCTCCTAACGCCTACCTGTAGGATCCTAGAGCAAGATGTCTCCTAACCCCTACCTGTAGGATCCTAGAGCAAGATGTCCCCTAACCCCTACCTGTAGGATCCTAGAGCAAGATGTCTCCTAACCCCTACCTGTAGGATCCTAGAGCAGATGTCTCCTAACGCCTACCTGTAGGATCCTAGAGCAAGTTGTCTCCTAACCCCTACCTGCACCCTTGCCACGCCTGCTGGAAAAAAGCTGAACTGTGGCTTCTCAGCTAAAGTAAATTCATTAAGGGGGATGCTGAAAGTCAAATTGACCCAACCACTGTGGTTCAAGTGTTGAACATATTATA
>CM051013.1:25740926-25767224 GCA_027704905.1 Muraenolepis orangiensis | reverse complement strand
GCCAGTCATACTTTTGTGCCTTCCTGGCCAGGGCGAGGGTGGCAGCCTCCCGTCGGAGGCCGGCCGGTGCTATTCCCGCGAGGACTGGCAAGAGGGACACAGGGGTAGGCTTTAAGAATCAAGTTATTATTCGGAGGGAGGTATTGATAGCCACGTCGACCTTTCTCGCATGAGGGCTTCTGCTCCAGACTGGGGCGCAGTATTCCGCTGCAGAGAAGACCAGGCTACACAGCTAATGAGTCCAAACGCTAAGGAACCTTGGTTAAAATTGTTTAAAAATCTTTTAATAATTAATTTTGAAAATATTTAATTTCTAAAATCCCCCCTCGGATCTACACATGTAGGCTAACGGCTATACTACGCCAGTAGATGGTGTAGTTCAGTCACAACCGAGGTAAAGGAGTCGAGACACGCCAGAGCCGAGGGAGTGACGGAGTTAGTGAGTCGGTGAACTGAACTAGTAAAGAAATGGTTCAGTTCACTGACTCACTCACCAACTCCTTCACTCCCTCGGCTCTGGTGTGTCTCGATTCCCGTTCCCACTCTTGCGTAAGACCCGGGATTTGAGAGAAAACGTTTTGTTGATTCGTTCCTTCACTGTCAATGTGTGGTACGGCAACACCACTGCACAAGCCAAGAGAGCCATCCAGTGAGGACAGCAGAGAAGATCATCGGATGTGCACTCCATCCGATGATGTGCACTTCTTCCAGATGTCGGAAGAAGGCCATCTCCATCCCAAAGGACTGACACCACCCTGGGCACCATCTATTCTCCCCCCTACCGTCCGGTCGCCGGTTCTGCAGCATCCTTACAAGGACTATCAGGTTCAAGGACAGTTTTTATCCACAGGCAGTGACCTACTGAACTGCTGAACTGACCTACTGAGTGCTGCCACTATCAGAACATTATCACCCATATTACATTTAACTCATCATACTTTTGCTGGACTTTCTAGACTTAGTACAGCTACTGCACTGTTCTGCACTGTAGTGCACTGTATTTATGATGCTGCTGCACTACTGGCACTTTAAATGCTTTTGAAAGATTTTTGTAAAAGAAAACTAAAAAAACATGTACATATCATTTAAGTCACATTGCTGCTCATTTTTGTTTATTTTATTGTATATATTATTTTCATTTTTATGGTGTTGTTTTTGAGATTTATACTGAGGGAGGGAATGGGGATTAAGCATTCCTATGTACTTGTTACAAACGGCCAATAAAAATCTTGTATCTTGTATCTTGTATCTTATCGTGGTACAGAGTTCAGAGAGATGACGGCTGAGGGGAAGAAGCTGTTCCTAAGCCTGCCTGACTTGGAAAAAAGGTTTCTATAGGGCTTCCCGGAGAGGAGGAGGGAAAACAGTCCATGGTTGGGGTGAAAGGTGTCTTCGACTATTGTTTTTGACTTCTTCAGAAACCGTTTGCTGGATGAGGATGGGGGAGTGTGCGCCAGCTGTGGTCTTTCTGAAGTCAACGATCAGCTCCTTGGTCTTCTCGGTGTTGAGGGCCAGGTTGTTTTCCGCACACCATGCCACTAGGTGCTGGACCTCCTCCTTGTATGCTGCCTCATCGTTGTTCTTGATGAGGCCCACCACCGTTGTGGCGTCTGCAAACTTGATGATGGTGTTTGTACCATGTATAGGAGTGCAGTCTTGGATGAATAGGGAGTAGAGGAGAGGGCTCAGCACACAGCCCTGGGGGACGCCGGTGTTCAGGGTGAGGGTGGAGCAGTTGAGACTGTCTAACCTGACTGACTGGGGTCTGTTGCTTATGAAGTCCAATAACCAGTTACAAACAAAGGGGTTAATGTCAAGTTTCTTGGTTTCCAAAAGGTCACTAAGTTTACAGATGAGTTTGGAAGGGATGATGGTGTTGAATGCTGAGCTGAAGTCATTGAACAGCATTTACATGTAGATGTTGCTCTCATCCAGGTGGGAGAGAGCGGAGTGAAGGGCTGAGGAGATGGCGTCCTCTGTGCTCCTGTTCTCACGGTAGGCAGATTGGTGTTTATCTAGTGAGGGTGAGAGGGTCATGTGCTCAGGGTAGTTCCTGAGCATGCGACCGGGGATGCCATCAGGACAGGCTGCGCATTTGTTCTCCTCAGTGCCGCATTCACGTTGAATATATCATTTGCATGAAGCTCAGCAGTGATCTCTCCGAGCGTATATACAAGCTAGCCATATCCGAGCCATATACAAGATAGATGGAGAAGTATTTTGCCAAATAATCACAAACTCACTATAGGGACATCATATATTTGAATTAAAACAGTGGCAATGCTCCCTTAATGTCCAGTTAAATAACCTGCAATTTAGGAAGTAAAGTGAACCGGACCAATAAACTTCAATCAAAGGCAAGAAACACTGGTGTTGACTTTATTATTTCAACAGACAATAACAGTGATTGCAAGAGCATCGCAGCCTTCAGTATCTTTTAGGTTTAGCCGCTACAGTATCTGTACATATGGAAAACTGAATACTTGTCCCTACTAGTACTTAAAGGGAGGTACAGCAGAATTAAACAATGAGGAACAAGCAAAAAGGATCAATTATTAATTCTGGGGATTTGCGTAATTAGTGGGTAAAAGCCTGTACTGGTAAACAGTGGAAGTTATTACAGTATCATCTATGTTATCAATATTTTACCAACAAACAAGTTTATCTTTGTCAAATGCAAAGCAATGGAAGGCTTAACACCCAAGGACGAAAAAACTAACAAAATAAAGTCATGGAAAAACATAAAGACGAATCAATGGATTAAACATAGGTAATCTTGAATGTTAGATAAAGTTGAGAGGAACCTAGTATTTATTTTTAACTTTACTTACACATCATCATTTTAGAGGCATGGGCTGTATTATAAAAGACCCGCTGTTCATCATTGCTATACGTACATGGTATTAAGGGAAAAGTGAATACTTCACAATACAGTATATCTTATATACATGTATACCTTTGATTAACATGTAAATCAACATTTCTTAATATGTATATATTCTGATTATGAAATAACCTATAGAACACACTACACACTGCATATTTGGAACAATAAGCTACATTTTTGCTCAGAATCCCCAGCTCCCCAGTATATGTACACACGACGGCCTATGGCCATCGTTTATTTTTCTGTGACATGCAATCACATTTCCTCCATGAACTTCATCTGTTTTACAGTGTGAACAGAGTGATGTGATGACATCATGACATTCATGGCAGTGGTGACAGTGGCCTGTATGCATACCTACAGTGTCTTTTGTGATGTATGTTGGGGCTGTAGCAGTCTCCCCTGCCACGTGCCAATAAAGCTGCTTCTTTGGGCTCCTCCCGATGAAACAAACCCTCTCATCCCCCCCTTTGGTATATTTAGCCTTTGTTTGAACACTGTAAAAAGCTGCTAAATGTGTTATATTAGACTTATCTTTGTAGTAGAATAATAACACTTTATTAGTTGTAGCCCGCAGCTGCGGCTAATTGCCAATCAGGACAGTATTTAAGTCTCTGCTGTTCACTCACTATATGCCAGATTATTAATTGACTCATGCAAGACTCTCCAGTGTTTTCTCCCGGACCAATTTTCGTTTGCCGACCCTGCTCTCCTCTGACCGGCCTGTCACGCCTGTTTCCTGACCCTGCCTACCTTGGACCTGCTTGTCCTGCCTGCTTCCTAACCCGGCCTACCTTGGACCTGCTTGTCCTGCCTGCTTCCTAACCCGGCCTACCTTGGACCTGCTTGTCCTGCCTGCTTCCTAACCCGGCCTACCTTGGACCTGCTTGTCCTGCCTGCTTCCTAACCCGGCCTACCTTGGATCTGCTTGTCCTGCCTGCTTCCTAACCCGGCCTACCTTGGACCTGCTTGTCCTGCCTGCTTCCTAACCCGGCCTACCTTGGACCTGCTTGTCCTGCCTGCTTCCTAACCCGGCCTACCTTGGATCTGCTTGTCCTGCCTGCTTCCTAACCCGGCCTACCTTGGACCTGCTTGTCCTGCCTGCTTCCTAACCCGGCCTACCTTGGACCTGCTTGTCCTGCCTGCTTCCTAACCCGGCCTACCTTGGATCTGCTTGTCCTGCCTGCTTCCTAACCCGGCCTACCTTGGACCTGCTTGTCCTGCCTGCTTCCTAACCCGGCCTGTCTTGCATCGGCCTGTCTTGCCGGCTTTTCGACTGTTTGCCTGTCCCAGATCATCTTGCATTGCCTGATTCCCGACCCTCCACCCGACATTGACTACCCTTCGGCCTTCTTCCTCCTGGTTTGTTGGTCTGGTCTGTTTGGACCTGATATTATGCTTCACACTGTACCCGCTACTCTGTGGTATAAAAGGAATATATTTATTAATTTTAATAACCGACTGTTCCTGGTTTCCCGTGCGCTACAGTTGGGTTCAAAATCCTCCCATGAATAACATAGCTTTGTTAAAGGTAAATAGATGCAACACGTGGCTCGAGAACTGTCGTTAACAAATGCCGTAATCCTTAAAGGGACGGTGTTTTATATATATATATACCATTATATGACATCTCCCATTTTTACGATATTTCCAATAACAGAAAGGTTGCATTTAAACAGCCAACAACTGTAATAAATAACATTCCAACTGTAATGACACATCCAATAAGGGTTACCTCTAACCCTCAAATATATACTCTTAGCATTTGGTTAACATTACCTCTTTGAAAACACATACATACCATAAACAAGAGAACATGACAATATACATGAATTGCCCTTTCTAAAACTGAAAGTGTAGTTTCCATTGAACTGTTACAAAGAATACAGCAGCTGTAATTTTTATTATTTGGAATATATCAGTAGCAAAAAAAACAAACAGCTGCTTACCCCCCCCCCTCCCAGAGTACATTGTCTCTATGACTCCAATCTAACAGCTAGCCTACTGAAATGTGTTAGTGGTGGTGTTCGTTCATGGTGCGCAACCCCACACAGACTCAGACTGAGTGCTGGTTGTAGATGGCAGGTGTAGCATGTCAATGATCCGGGAATAGTAATCTAAGACCACTAGATAGTGGTGCTTATTGTGTTCACACAGGTTGAGGGCAATCCTTTTTCATGGACGATCAGGTAGTAGTGTTGAAATGAGCAACTCCTTTTGTTGGGCTCGCGTGATTCTGCTTCTGAGAGTCATCTGGAACAGTATGCAACATGCTGCCACTCCTCTTCGTGGAGCTGGAGGAGAATGCCTCCAGCTCCTAACTGCGGGCATCAGCAGACATGGCTGTGGGCTTTGTTACATCATATAAGGCAAGGACTGGCGCTGTCATCAGCATCTCTTTAATACCCTCAAGAGCTGACTGCTTTGACTGTTCCCAGTTCCAGGTCTTCTTGCTCTTTATAAGCTTGTTCAGTGGTTTGCCTACCATAGAGAGGAAGGGGATGGACCTCGCCAGGTAGTTCACCATTCCCAGGACACCTTTTTGCTACTGTACATTTCCAGTTGGTGACAGCTGGGGAATGGCCTTTACCTTTTCAGGGTCCGGCCTGACCCCTGACTGGTCTATGAGATGGCCCAAGAAGTCCGTGCCTTCCAGCCCTTGTATAGTCTCCAGCATCTTCTACTGAAAGATCTCCGGCACACTGGAAATCATGTGTTACAAATGTGGCCAGCTTGCCACTATCTGGGTGCAGTGGGATTTGCCAGAATCCACTTACAGCATTGAGCGATGAAAATACTTTTGCACTGCTCATTTTGACAGTAAGGGAGGTAGCATTTTTCGCTCTCTTTTGACAGATTTATTTAGTCTTTTGAGGTCAACACAGATTCTGACTATGTCTGTGTTTATTGTTCTAATAGGTACCATGGGCACACAACATGCGGTGTGCATGGCGTACAGTGGACACCCGTCTTTTCCCCCCGCTTTTCCCCCACTCTCGCTCCAACTCCCGTTCCAACTCCCGTTTGACTCTCTAAATTACATTCACACGCAACCCACTACAACCTCCCCCTAGCTCTCTCAGCCAATTAAGCACTATAGCGGCACTCCCCAACACATACAGGTAAATAAATACACACATACATTTTACATTTAGGGCATTTGGCAGACGCTTTTATCCAAAGCGACTTACAAGGAGTACATTTGTTGAAGTAGATAATAGCATAACACTGAGGTACGCAAACATAAAAATAGAGCAGTTTACAAGCATTCATATTAACAAGATGAATAACACAATTTGGTACTGCCAGGTCACCTGCTTAAGTAGCTGTGATAAGAGCGTGTTATCAACATTAAGGATATACTTGCTAGAATATACAACATGCTAAGAGCTATTAATGTCAGGACTTAAGCAAGTTAGGGGTTCACAAAGGAGAAGGAGGGTTCAAGGAGAGTCCAGGTGGACTCTGAACAGGTGGGTCTTGAGTCTCTTGCGGGAGCTGGCGAGGGACTCTGCCGTCCTGACATGAGACGGGAGTTCATTCCACCACTGTGGAGCCAGAGCCGTGAAGAGCTGGGTCTTGGAAGAGCGATGCTTGGTTGTCATCAGTGAAGGTCGAACAAGTCGCCTGGCAGAAGTTGAGCGGAGCGCTCTGGCTGGGATATAGGGCTTGACCAACGTTTGGAGGTAGGTTGGGGCAGTTCCATTGACTGCCCTAAAGGTCAGCACCAGAGTCTTGAACTTGATGCGAGCATTTACCGGAAGCCAGTAGAGGAATACTACGCGGAATACAATACCAGTGGGCCAGGCCACAGCATAACAATATATGTTGGTTTGTTCAAAAAGCATTTAAGAAGTATTTTAAAGTGCCAGCATCATGAATACATTACTGAACAGTGCAGTTACTGTAATGATTCCAGAAAGTCCAGCAAAAGTATGATTGTAATGATGTAATGCTATATGGAGAACAATGTTATGATAGTGGCAGTACTAGAGTGCCTTGTCTAATATCCCGACAACGATGCGGTTGTGGAAATGTTCTTCTCGTAATCTCCCAAACTTACAGTGCATCCCCTGGCCGCTGGACACGTGGGTGAAAACATGACCTTTGATGTTCGTCTTCCTCTTCAGACGTGAAGGACTTGTAAATGTCTTCAGCTTCACTGCCCATGGCATTAGTCAGACAGCTCACCTGCACAACTTTAGTATTTATTATTCATTACTCATTACAGTTACTGCACTGTTCTGCACTGCAGTAACTGTACATTTAAAAAATGCTTTTAAATGCTTTTAGCACAATAAAATAATAATATAACACTCAGTACATATCATCCATCAATCACTTAATTGTTCTTTTTATGTTCTTTTTTTATTTTATTGTATGTGTATAGTATTGTTATAGTATTGTGTTCTAGAGTTTCATATTGCAGGAGGGAATGGGAGTAAAGCATTCCGTTGTACTTGTTGCAAACAGCAAATACAATTATTGAATCTTGAATCTTGGATCTGTCGTCACTTTTGACACCATGAACTAGAATAATTACACTGGTAGTTTCTATTTACGCAGCTTTATTGAACAGACAGGTAACTGGATGCAACACATGGAATAGGTCTCCCATGAAACAGTGCATTGCCATGATTTAGAACTGCATTCATTCTTAAAGGGACATATATTATGTTTTATATATATATATATTCACACAATATTCACTAGTTTAGTCTACTACCCATGCCTTGGTTTGGGACATACAAATAGAGACCAATAATTAATGTTATACATGACACCTGGATTTATGGGCTGGGAGACTGGACAGCTAGGCTGTGGTTGTAGCCAAGGGTCCACAACAGACCCTAGTAAGTCTAACCTCCACTAGGGCGATGAGGCATCTTCCCCCCCACCTCCTACCTGGAGCACGGGGCCTTGGGCTGCTGTGCTGGCTGATGGAGTTGCCGCAGGACCTGGGCTGTGTGTAGGGATGGATCCAGGACTTGGGCTGTGTGTAGGGATGGATCCAGGACTTGGGCTGTGTGTAGGGATGGATCCAGGACCTGGGCTGTGTGTAGGGATGGATCCAGGACTTGGGCTGTGTGTAGGGATGGATCCAGGACTTGGGCTGTGTGTAGGGATGGATCCAGGACCTGGGCTGTGTGTAGGGATGGATCCAGGACTTGGGCTGTGTGTAGGGATGGATCCAGGACTTGGGCTGTGTGTAGGGATGGATCCAGGACTTGGGCTGTGTGTAGGGATGGATCAGGTGTGGCTATGCACAGGCAGTTGCTCCTAGCTGCTGCTGCACTGCCACCCCTGATTGAAAGAGTTTGAATAATGGCGAACAGAGCAGTTGGTATATGCTAGAGCTCTTCCTCGAGTGTGTGTTGTGGTGGCTGGTTAACCTGTGGGCCTTGATTAAGAAGGACCCACATCCCACACACCCAGGTGTTCAGCCTTCCAAGCCATAGAGCAATCAGTCTGACTCAGGGCATGTGAGGCTGCTTAAACAAGCAAAGAACCAGACTCATAAGTGACAGAAGTGATTAGTCAGGTTATTCAATTAGATGTGAGGTTTCTCAAAAGAATAGATCAAATAAAATCCAGCTTTTTTGTGTACCTACAGATTGACTGGATCACTTCTCATGGCATCAAAATGCATATCTCAGTTTGAACCACTTTGAATAAGTAAAATAAGTGACTTCAAATGTCATTTAATTGTTCTTTTCCTGCTAAAGATCTCTCTCCATTGCTGCCATTGTCACTCCTCAGAATCATGTAGACAGCATACTACCCTCTCCACCTAATTAATGTTCTCCCTTCCTAGCTCTAACAAAATCACATTTTTTATTATTTCATTTGGTGATCAATTTCCATTAATTCAATCAGAGTTGAAGCCTAATGTGTGGGTACAGTTTCCTAACCAGCTCAATTAAGACACACACAGAGAGATACAAGCCAGCAGAAACTTTATTCAATATTATGAAACCATCTTGAAATTAAAAAGCAAATGTATCCTACATCCTATGCTAGCACATTATGCAGCTTGTTATTTTTGTTTTAACAAGCTATTACCACCCTTATTCCAAGAATAGATTAATGTGAGTCTATAAATAATGACCATGATGATGACTATATGCAGACCTAGATGGCTACAACAGACAAGCTCTGAGCTCTAGCATTCACAGTCCTTGATGACTGAGGAATCAGCTGTATTCCCCTGTTAGGCCAGTCTAGCTACAATGAATTGTGTTATCTCTTGTGGAACTATAGAAGTGCTTCTTGTTCACTCCATCTGTAGGACCTGCGAAAATAAACATATAAGAAGCATAAAGAAAAAAAGAATAATATTTTTTTTCAACCAGATTTGTACCATTAGATAAGATAAGCATATGTATATGAACAATGATAAATTCCCCTCCATTTATCCTGCATTAAGAATTGCATATTGGTTCATCAGTGTCACCCGGCGGACCTTTTACGGATCTAGGGTTGTTGTTCAAACTGTTGTTCTCCGGTGATGTAGTTCCAGTTTACATTTAGTTTGCACCTTTCTACTGCATCGACAGCCCCATTTTATAAGAAGACCTACTTTCGAGTAAAAGTACATCTTGAAAGTCATGGAAAATACCAAATGTTCTCCTTATTCACACTTCTAGGTTGAGCATAGAATAGAGCACCCCCGCTCCTCCTAGCAAACACTGTGGAGGTGTCCTTGAGCAAGACCCCCTAACCCTAACTGCTCCCTGGGCGCTGTATAAATAGCTGCCCACTGCTCCTAATACTAGGATGGGTTAAATACAGAAAACACATTTCACTGTATGTTTGTACATGTATGTGACCAATAAAGAGGATTCAATCCTCCAGATTTAGATTATAATTTGGGAGGATCTGCCTGCCTGCAGATTTGCAAACAGCTAAGCCATTTGGCTTGTTGGTTAATAAACTTGTAATGGGTCTATAGGTTGGGCACCAACCTGTAAAACAGATGAAGTTAAGATGTTCTTCACAAGAGCTTTGCCTCCATGTGGAAGGTTTAGTGCTGGACACGCCCCCACAGGGGCCAGACCGGTATGGTGCCTGCTCCCATTGGGTGAAGTCCATTGGGTCACCAGACATCCAAAACCAGGAACTTGTTAACATTGACCTACAGAAATGTTTGATAAGACAAAGTGAGTAGACAGACAGATGATTGTAAGGAAGCCTTGTCTGATAGACACTAAGGCCTGGCCTGTACCTGCGCAGGCCCACCCAGAGGCTGATGCTTAGGGGGAAGGGGGCGCGAGCCACCAGCTCATCAATCATCTCCTGCTCCTCAGGGCCCCTGATGCTCAGCAGGTCCCAGTGAAAGTCTCTGCAGTAGAGCAGGGCGTCTGACCAGCACAGCCTCTTTCCCACCAGTGTGATGTTCCTCCCCATCTCCTGAATGCTGATGGAGGGCGGAGGAGGTGCCAACTCTGGGGAAACAAGAGACATGGAGAGGGAGTTCCAGTCCCAGCCCTTTATAGCGTGATTAAGTGGCTCAAACGTATTAACGTAACTTTGGGGAAAGCACCACATCTGGTAATAAGAACATAAGTAATGTTAGAAGTTTGATTATTCTTTAAAGTTGAATTAACCTTGAGATTTGAACGTAGGCATATTGAACCATAACTTGATTGACTGTACCAACCAAAGCCTTATTAGTTTTTCCAACAAATATTTAAAATAAAGTAAATAAGTGACACACATTGGACTCCCACCTAGTCATTAGTGCACTGAATGGTACCAGACTCTCCCCATTCACCCACATCACAGAGCCTTTACATTTGAAAGTTTCAGGAAACCATGTTGAGTCTATTTCGTTTACCATGGATGATCCTCATGTAAAGCTGGTCCTAGGTCTTCCATGGCTTCGCCTACACAATCCCAATTGAAATTGGAGAGATGACACAATCCTCTCCTGGAGTACCCGTTGTCTTGCCACCTTCCTCTCCTCTTCCCAGCTTCCATAGACTTCCCCGGGTCCTGACCCAACGAGAATCTGGAACTCTTTTCGTTCCCACCATAGTCCTTGGACCTTGGTCAGGATTTAAGTAAGGCTCGTTCTACCCCCCACATCGACCATATAACTGTGCCATGGAGTTACATCCAGGTATCCCTCCACATAAGGGGCGCATCTGCTCTCTTCCCACCAGAGAGAGCCAATAAAGAAATACCCTGGCCACAGGGACTCTTGAAAACAAAAACAAAAACAAAAAAGAGCTTCAGACCGTTAAGAACCATTACAACAACAACAACATACATGTAAACATACAGTGAAATGTGTTCTCTGCATTTAACCCATCCTAGTATTAGGAGCAGTGGGCAGCTCTTCACACAGCGCCCGGGGTGCAGTTAGGGTTAGGGTCTTCCTCAAGGACACCTCGACAGTTTTTGCTAGGAGGAGCCGGGGATCGAACCAGCACTCTACCTCCTGAGCTATACTGCCGCCTATACTGCAGCTATACTACCCCCTTTCCCTAATGTCTTCTGCCTTGGAGCTACTCTATGATGCACAATTATTCACCAAGCTGGACTTTCCAGATAGATACTTTTCAGGTTGAACAACGTGCCAGCAGTGTTTCAGGCTCTGGTTTACGATGTTCTTATAGGTTTTACTGCTCTAGTTCTGACTAAGTCAGCCAAGCAGAGAAGAAGAGTTGCACCATGGCTGAAGAGCATGCCAAGAAGGGGAAGAGAATGCATGACAAATCATTCATCCATCTTCCTCTAGATGTAGATAGCCTACGTCAACACTTCCTCCCTGCCAACTACCTGGTGTATCTAGTGCGCCACCCCTCCCTGAAGCTCTACCCCTCACAACTCGGACATGGCTGGGAGCTGGTGGGTGGTCGCTGTCCCCCTGTCCGCCACACGCAACCTGCTCTCCAGACACATCGACCTCCAGCAGGGCCAGCTGGAGAGAGCGAGGAAGATGAGAGTGAGGAGGTTGACGAGGAGGAGGGAGATGATAAAGTACAGAGGAAGAGGGCGAATTCATCGAAATCCGATGATTCAGAATTATGATGATTCAGAAGCAGAATGCTCTGATTCAGACTGATCATAGGAAATGTTTTAAGTTACAGCTATTCAAGTTACAGCTATTAAAAATAGCTTGTACAACTGACTTCAGCTGACTTTACCCTTCATTTTCCCCATGGCCCCTAGACACGGCCAGTTGACCAGCAAGAAGCTGGCCGCAATGAGTTCATCAGAGGCACGTATGACTGTAGGGTGCGGAGGGTGAGTGAGGCTGGGTTGAACGGGAAGGAGCCAAACTAAGGCATGTGTCACAGGGTGATGAGTGGGCATTAGTGTTCATTGACAACACAGGGTAGACTAACTAGGGAGCGCTGATTGGCGAGGGGCGTGGACACCTGGGTTGTTCTCTCTTTTGCCTTTTAACCACACGTTCCCAGGAGGTACAGGAGACGAACAAGCAGGACCCAAAGGTTGGTGCATGGTACGCAGTGTTGAATGCGATCGGGTTGATCTTGGCGATCGGAGGGGTGCAACCTGAACAGACGGAGACATGGACTGGGCGCGGTTGACCTAGCGTACAGTGACGCCATCGTATGCGGGAGATACAAACAACAACAAATGGTGAGGATTGAGTCCTCTTTATTGGTCACATCCATGTAAACATACAGTGAAATGTGTTCTCTGCATTTAACCCATCCTAGTATTAGGAGCAGTGGGCAGCTATTTATACAGAGGGGAGCAGTTAGGGTTAGGGTGTCTTCCTCAAGGACACCTCCACAGCTTTTGCTAGGAGGAGCCGGGGATCGAACCAGCAACCTTCCGGTTGTGAGGCGACCGCTCTACCCCCTGAGCTATACTGCCGCCCAGATAGGAAGGGTTTCGGGAAATAAGACCTACTTCTACTTCCTGTTTACAAACAGAAGTTGAAGACCACGCCCACAACTGTGAGGACCGTGCGTCGCTGGACACCCGATGCCGTACTTCATCAGCAGGGTTGGCTGGAAATCACGGACTGGGGGGTATTCAAGACCACTGACCTGGATTTGTATGCAGATCATGTCAAAGCATACATAAACAGGCTAGTGGAGGTTCTGTTTGTTCATTCCCCAACAGCAAACCATGGATGAATGCTGACATGCGGAACTTGCTTAGGGAACAGAGTACTGCTGGTGACTCCAATCACTACAAGAAGGCCAAGTACAAACTCAGAAAAACCATCAAGTAGTGGATATTGGATTCTAAATCAAACTGGAATTCCAGTTTCGGGGCTCTGACACCAGACATAACGTCTGAGGGTCGTCTCCAACTACAAGGGAAGCTCAGGGGCAGTCTCCACGTTGGTCCATCATCAGTGCTACGGTGATAAGTTCATTAAGGCTATCTGGTATTTCTCTCATAATACCGTCCTTAATAGTCTCACTCAGTCCCCTTCTAAAAGCGCTCCGGAGTGCTTTATCGCCCAACCCACTCTGTGTGGAAAGATTATAGATCATCACAACTAAGATGCAAAAATCAACGGTGTTGTAAGGCACCGATCGAGAACCCTGGTATATAGAATGGAGTCGGGTAGCTGCATCCTTACTGTGGGATGTGTGATCAAAATCAAACTTAAGTTCTCTAAGAAACAAACTGTAACTGGCAAAAAACTCGGAATTCGGAGAAAAAATGTATGTGGCCCATTTAAGAGCTCTGCATGACAAGTGAGACAATATTAAGGCTACATTAGCTAGAAATCAGCGTTTCCGGGAAACCGCCATCTCGAGGGTTTTGCTCCTATACATGTAACTTCTTTACTATTATAAACAAACTTTGTTGGTAGAAGTTTAAGTTCACAAGTCAATTCAGTTTTAGCGTGCTTTCTAAAAGTGAATTGATCTATAGACTAACAACTTGACTTAAACTCAGTTTTGACCGAGTGTAGATGGTGTGCGTTCTTACGCATTGGCATTGCTGTTGAAGTACTTGGTATCACAATCCGTTGTCTTGAAAAACACCGTGAGTTCTAAAGCGACTGGGATGATGTTCACAATGGATAATAAATCCCAGAAATAAATCTAAATCCCCCTTGAATGGCCTGGGACCTGCCAACATAGGGGACCTGACTGAGCAATGGCGGGCTAGAGATTAACAGCGGGCGAGGAGACGAGGCGAGGGAAAGTTGACGAGAGCACAGACGAGAGCCGGTCCAAACTAGTGTTCACTTGGCTTCCAGTGTGTAGCCGTCTCCCTGGAAGCTTCTCCCTGTCGACTGATGGAAACCAACGCCGCAAGGTCCGTAGAGGAATCCAGCACACCTGCTGTACTACTGGGTTCCATGTTGGAAAGAGTCAGAGTTTCAGAGTGAAACGTGAAAGATTTGGCAACGAATCTCAAGGAGAGCCGAGTATAAGTAGGATGCTAATTAACATAGGAAACTGGTGGACGAAGTGTCATCCTAGGCGCAGTAACCTCAGGTGGATGCGAGGCAGAGCTAAGGAAATGGGACTGGAAACAGAAACTGCCCTTCTGGCAGTGACGGAGTCGCTCCATGTTGCTTGAGCGAATTCTCTCTCCTCAGTCCTGATACTCCTGTCTGCAGCATTCGACACTGTGTATGGAACACGCAGACTGACTACTGGAGTTCCACAAGGAACAGTCCTTGGTCCTCTTCTCCCTCTACACAACGTCCCTAGGTTCTGTTATCCACTTCCATATTATACCACTATACAATATTATACCACTGCTATGCCGATTACACCCAACTGGTCTTGTCGTTTCCCCCCTCGCACACACAAGTGGAAACACACATTGCTTGCGTGCTTAGCAGACATCTCAAAGTGGATGTCGCTGCACCACCTAAAGCTCAACCTGGACAAGACTGAGCTAGTGTTCTTCCCGGCAAAGGGCTGTCCAAACCAAGACATGGCTGTCACCATTGATGATGCTGTGGTGACACCTACTCGGACCCAAAGGAATCTGGGTCTGACTCTGGACGATCAACTGTCATTCTCGGCAAACATTCCATCGGTGACACACTCCTGCAGATTCCTCCTCTACAACATCAGGAGGATTCGGCCATTGTCTCACTGAAAAAGCTGCGCAGGTGCTCATCCAGGCTCTTGTCATCACCCGTCTGGACTACTGCAACTCCCTCCTTGCTGGTGCCCTGGCATTTGCCATTAGGCCCCTGGAGCTCATTCAGAAAGCTGCAGCTCGCCTGGTGCAGCTCCCACACATCTACCCTTCTTCAGTCTCTACACTTGCTAGTTGTTTTGACTTCTGGGGCCGAGTTGATCTCTTACCTTCCTTTGTTGAAACACACTATTGTAAGTTACTTTGGATAAAGGCGTCTGCTTAATGACATGTGAAGGAATGGAATGGAATGGAATGCTGTAATGCTGGGTTCCTACCTCCGTACACTTTGACCTCACATAACGTCAATAGTTCTGCTACACCACTGGACTTGTAGAAGTTGATAAAGCGTCCCTCCATTCCCCTGCACTGGACAGTCTGAGTCAAGCACTCTGGGACATCGTAGATGACGGCACACCTGAGGAAAAGAGACAGAGAAGTTACAGTAGCCGTCCGAAAGTAGGTAACAGTAACCAGATGCCAGTAGCTGTTGTGTGTCCAGGTGTACTTGAGCAGAGGGTTATATAAATAAAGAATGTAGAGAGAGTAATATTATATTTATTAATTTACACTTTTATCCAAAGACACTTAGCCACTACACTATATGGCCTCAGTATTGAGTGCAAGTTTGGTAGGTAGCACCAGTGATTCACCTTGGATTGTCGTTGCCGTTGTTCACCATTGAATTCCCGATGAGTATTTCGAAACCGTTGAGCCTCGTTTTATAGATATTCCTATTTGTGACCTCAATCTCTAAAACCCTGTACACACCGGGCAGCTGGAGCCTCCACCATGGTGTATCCTGTCTTAGGGTAGCAGTGCAGCTTCTGTTATTGTATTCAGGGTCGCTGTTCCCATCGATGGCATTTTCAGCCAAACCGTTTAAGGCTGGGTAGTTTGAAGACTGAGTGGCCGTGCCGCTTAACGCCACGTTAATGCGGGATGCAGCTTAACGAAGAGTGAAACCACAGAATCGTTTTTTAAGTTGCATTCAAACTCAACACCAACACACAATAAAATATTTGAATCTTTTGATGGCTTGTCATAGAAATACCTGAAAATCCAGACGAGTTCCACAGGTGAATGACAACACCTGGTGTATGAGAAAAATGTATACGAAATATAGGTATATAAATACTAAATACAAATAAATGTTTGAGAAGTAATACTACAAATCATTAGAAGAATATATCCTGCAACTATTACTATTCTATTTGATAAACTGTTAGTGGTAGAAATGTTACATCGATGATCACAAGTGAACTGTCCAACATCTGCCATAACATTCATGTTATAACATTATATTAACTCCATGTAATTAACTGAATGATAAATACCATATTGATGTGGAATACCTACCAATTAAACTGCAGATGAGACGACTGGACCCCATGGTTCTGGAAAAAACAATATGCTTAGTTAGTCAAGTCAAGTCAAGTCAAGTTTATTGTCTCATATATATGTTACACAAGTATAAGCAATGGGTGAAAATATTATGTGCAATACCCGACGACAGACAGCAGTTATAAAAATAAAAATAATAGAAAAAAATAAGTAAAAAGTACAAACTGTATAAAGTTAAATATATAAAAATATAAAAGTGCATATATGAAATGCAATATATTAGCACAAAAAAAAGAGCAATATATATATATAAATCAATGTAATAAAATATACATTGTTTTATGCTATACGGCCTTGTTCAGCAGCCTGATGGCCTGACTGTGGAAGCTGTCTCTGAGTCTATTTGATACCACTTGATACTGCGGTATCGCCTGCCTGACGGTAACAGTGAGTACAGTTTGTGGCTGGTGTGGGCAATGTCTGCCACCGTTGGTTGTATATGTCCAGGAGGGAGGGGAGCTCACCTCCAACGATATACTGGGCCGTCCGCACCGCCCTTTGAAGCGCTATGGTAGAAACATAGAAACAGTCAGAGACAGCAGCCAGCGAGTGCGACGCATGCAGTGATGGCTGAGAGAAACAGGGGCGTAGTGTTGAGCCATTTCTCAGCTTTTCTTAGCTTTTTTCTCAAAAAACATGAAAGTCCTTGCTCTAACTTAGAATAGTGAAAGTAAATGCACTTTCTGTTAATTCTTTACTTACTGTTCATAAAAATCATGAAAGTTGTAAAACATTTATTGTTCTCCGTACATAATGTGGGCAGTGTGCACTTGCCATTATGGTTTATTATTATTAATGTTTGCAATGTTTTCTACAGTAAAAATACATTTATTTCTCTTTAAAAATGGTCTACTTTTTAATAATTTCTTTAATCATGAAACTATAATCAGATTGAGCCTATTTATGATGCATTCAGCTCAAATATCTCCCCTACTTTAAAGTTCATGAGACACTGTTCATTTATAACAATAATCGCTATCAGCGATACTGACCCTGGATACTTGATATAAATAGTTGGTATCAGATCGGATACAGATCTTATGGTATGGCCCCCCCCCTTTTGCCACGGCAGGTGTCACTGCTGGTGTGAGAACTATTTCTATTTAGCTATTTATTGACGTTCATCAAGACAATAAAAAATAAATATTTCAGAAACATAAAACGAATTATTACATGTATTTTTTTACGTTCTGGAAAATGAGCTTCTCTGCACCCCCTTTGAAACCCTCTGCTCCCCTCGGGGAGGCATGCCTCACCCTTTCAAAACCCCCAGTTTAAGCTGATGTAAATGTAACTTTTAATAATTGTACTACTTTTAATGGAGCACCATTTCCGAATAATATAACTAATATTAGATTATACTATAAAGAATCAACCAAGCCAATTTAATCTATTAAAATCAAAGTTCTTGTCCGAAATTAGTAATCATATAATTTATGAATAACGACCACGACTTCCTCCTTTGACTACAATGAAATGTATTAACACAAAAAAGGGGTGAAATTAACATGCAGAAATGATTGCGACTAAGTAAACACAAACAAACACAAACCTTAACCTAAACAAAACATAGAACATTTTAGATTTGAACGTAAGCCCATTAAACCCTAATATAATAGAGCATACTGAACCCTAACCTGACTGATTGTGCTTATTCTTAGGAAGCCTAGGTGACCTACAACTCAAATATGAAATCTGCGTTTCCGGGAAACCGCCATCTCGAGGGTTTTGCTCCTATACATGTCACTTCTTTACTATTATAAACGCACTTTGTTGGTAGAAGTTTAAGTTCATAAGTCAATTCAGTTTTAGCGTGCTTTCTAAAAGTGAGGTTTTGACCGAACGTAGATGATGTGCGCTCTTACGCATGGCATTGCTGTCGAAGTACTTGGTATCACAATCCGTTGTCTTGAAAAACAATCTCAAAAGAGTGTGGTCACAAAAATAATTCTACGGAGTGTGTGTTGTTGGTACTGAAATTCAGATTAAGTGAGATACAAGATTCAAGATTCATGTTTTAATCTGCCATTTGCAACAAGTTCACTGCTTACTCCCCATGCACTCTTTCAGAATGAATTTCCACAACAATACTATACTATGCTAAACAATACAATACTATACTATTTCCTTTCCTGTGCAGTGGTATGAGTATGGCGCCGTACGAGATGGCTGCCGTGTCGCGAGCTCCCGCACGACGACGCAGTTTTTTGTTATTTATTATTTTTATCGCAACTATTTTAGTTCAGGAAGTTAGCAGCAAGTTCACTTATAACTTTTGCACACTTCGGGAGATTAGATCGACAGTCGCTCGCCGCCTACCGGAGATTTTTCATTCTTTCGACTCGGACGTCCCGCCCGAAGTCACAGCTGGATTATCTCCGACCATCTTGGGCACGATTACACGCAAGCGTCGCCGGAGGAAGCGAGGGAAGCGAGCCGGCGTGCTAGTCAGGCTGAGACGTCGATCCGATCGCCCCCCACTACCCACCATTCTACTGGCTAATGTACAGTCTCTGGACAATAAGTTAAGCGAACTACAGGCTCGTATTCAATTCCACCGGGAAACTAAGGACAACTGTATCATCTGCCTTACGGAGACATGGATGTCGGAGGGGGTTACCGACGCAGCTATCGAGCCGACGGGCTTTTCCGTACACCGGGCGGACAGAACAAAGGCTCTCTCCGGTAAAGATCGCGGAGGGGGGGTATGTCTCATGATAAACAGATCTTGGTGCAACCAAAGTCATGTACATCCCCTCAAGTCTTTCTGTTCCCCGGACCTGGAGTACCTGATGCTTATGTGCCGTCCACACTGGCTACCTCGGGAGTTTACAGCGGTAACCGTGACCGCTGTTTACATTCAACCACAAGCCAACACGGACACAGCGCTGAAGGAACTGTACGGGGCTATCAGCGAACAGGAGTCGGCACACCCCGAGGCTGCTCTCATCGTGGCGGGGGACTTCAACAAGGCGAACCTGAAGAAGGTTCTCCCGAAGTTCTACCAACACATAACGAGCAACACACGGGGCGAGCGGATCCTCGACCACTGCTACACCCCCTTCCGTGATGGCTACAAGGCCCTCCTCCGCCCACCGTTCGGCAAATCAGACCACCGCTCTATCCAGCTACTCCCCGCCTATAGGCAGAGACTGAAGCAGCAACCGATCGCTGTGAGGTCGGACCAATCAGACTCTACGCTGCAAGATTGTTTTGATCACGCTGACTGGCACATGTTCCGCGTTGCCTCGGACAATAACATCAACGAGTACGCGTCGTCGGTCACCGGGTTAATCAAGAAGTGCATAGATGACGTTGTTCCGACCAAGTCGGTTCGGATATATCCCAACCAGAAACCGTGGATTAACGGCGATGTTCACGCTGCCCTACATGCGCGTAACGCCGCCTTTGGTTCCGGGAATACGGAGGAATATACGAGAGCCCGTTACGACCTCCGTAAGACCATCGTCACTGCCAAGCGGGAGTATAAGGATAGAGTGGAAGATAAATTCAAGAACCACGATGCGAGGGGTATGTGGCAGGGGCTGCAGACGATAACGAACTTCAGAGGGAGAACCAGTTGTGTAGAGAACTCCTCTACCTCCCTCCCAGGAGAGCTAAATACATTTTTTGCTCGGTTCGACGTAAACGGCAGCCCGCCGAAGCCAGCACCGACTGAGGAGACCAGCCAGCTGCGCATCTCGGAGGCGGATGTGCGCCGCACCTTCAAGCGGCTGAACATCCGTAAGGCGGCAGGCCCCGACGACATCCCGGGCCGCGTCCTCAGAGCATGCGCAGACCAGTTGGCAGGAGTCTTTGCAGACATCTTCAACCTCTCCCTGTCCCAGGCTGTTGTCCCCGCGGTCTTCAAGATGTCCACCATCGTGCCTGTCCCTAAACAACGCAAGGTAACATGCCTGAATGACTATAGACCTGTAGCCCTCACCTCGATCGTTAGCAAATGCTTCGAGAGGTTGGTCAAGGACTATATTTGCTCCGTGTTACCTACCACGCTGGACCCATGGCAATTTGCATATCATCAAAATAGATCCACGGACGACGCAATTGCCATGGCCCTCCACACTGCCCTTTCCCACCTGGAGGGTAAGAACTGTTATGTGCGAATGCTGTTTGTGGACTACAGCTCAGCATTCAACACAATAGTTCCTGCCAAGCTCGACACCAAGCTGAGAGGTCTAGGCGTACCCCCATCCACGTGCAGCTGGATACTGGACCTCCTGTCGGACCGCCGCCAGGTGGTGAGGATGGGCAGCACCACATCAGAGCCACTGACCCTCAACACGGGAGCCCCCCAGGGATGCGTGCTGAGCCCTCTCCTCTACTCCCTCTACACCCACGACTGCATGGCTATGCACAGCTCCAACGTCATCGTCAAGTTTGCTGACGACACGACAGTGATGGGCCTGATCGCCGGCGACGACGAGACAGCCTACAGGGAGGAGGTCGGATCGCTGGAGCAGTGGTGCCAGGAGAACAGCCTCGCCCTCAACGCCAAGAAGACCAAGGAGCTGATCGTGGACTTCAGGAGGCAGAGGGGAGAGCACAGCCCTATCTCCATCGACGGCGTTGCAGTAGAGAGGGTCAGCAGCTTCAAGTTCCTCGGCGTGCACATCTCCGAGGACCTCACATGGTCCACGCACACCACATACTTGGTGAAAAGGGCCCAACAACGCCTGTATTTTCTCAGGCGTCTGAAGAAATTCAGCATGGGCCCCCGCATCCTGAGAACATTCTACAACAGCACCATCGAGAGTGTTCTTACAGGGTGTATCACCGCCTGGTACGGGAACTGCACTGCACTCGAGCGCAGAGCGCTTCAAAGGGTGGTGCGGACGGCCCAGTATATCGTTGGAGGTGAGCTCCCCTCCCTCCTGGATATTTACAATCAGCGGTGCGTGGCCAAGGCCAAACGAATTATAAAAGACATTGCCCACCCCAGCCACGAACTGTACTCACTATTACCGTCAGGCAGGCGATACCGCAGTATCAAGTGCCGTACAAATAGGCTCAGAGATAGCTTCCACAGTCAGGCCATCAGGCTGCTGAACAAGGGCGTATAACATATAACAAGGTATATTTTATTACATTGATTTATATATACATATTGCTCTTTTCTGTGCTGATTTTTGCATTTTATAAATTGCATTTTTATTTTTTATTTCAAATTTTTAACTTTATTCTATTTTTATCTATTTTTATCTTATTTTATAACTGCTGTCTGTCGTCGGGTATTGCACACAAGATTTTCACATCACTGCTTTATACTTGTGTAAACTGTGAAGTGACAATAAACTTGACTTGACTTGACTTGACTTGGTGTTACTGTACCACACAGTGACACCACTCATCAAAACGCTCTCTACGGTGCCACAGTAGAAGTTTATAAGCCACCATTTGCTTATGCCACTTTACTTGAGGCACAGCAGGGCATAGAGGCGCTGGTGCACCTTCTTCAGCATGACCTCCGCGTTGTAAGTCCATGCCAGGACGTTGCAGATCTGTAGTCCTAGGATACGGAAACAATTGACGATATCCATCAGTGTCTCATCCAGGCTGATGGTGGAGTGGGTACCTCGGTTGTTCCCGAAATCCATGATAAGCTTTAAATTTGAATCTTGTTGACAGTCAGTGCAAGGCTGTAGTCCTTGCACCATCACGTCAGCAGGACTACCTCATCTCTGTCTCATCGTCGTCGCTTATCAGGCCGATTACTGTGGTGTCATCTGCAAACTTGATGGGTGGGCGGCAGTAGCTCAGAAGGTAGAGCGGTTGTCTCACAACCGGACGGTTGCTGGTTCGACAGTGTCGAGGTGTCCTTGAGCAAGACACCCTAACCCTTACTGCTCCCGATGTGCTGGCTGTATACCACCATTGAGAGCCACTGCTCTGCTTATATCTGATTATTGCAGGCGATTTCAATCATGCCAACTTAAAGACTGTGCTCCCCAAATTCCACCAGCATGTCCCCCACCTTGGACAGAGTGATCATGTCTCTTTGTTTATCGACTCCTACACCTTCTCCATTTTAGATGATATAAACTGCAACATTGACACGGTCACCACCCTCAAACAGATCACAACCCCAACCAGAAGCTGTGGATGAACAGAGAGTTCCGCCTACTCCTAAAGGCACATAACGCTGCTTTTGGGTCGGGCGATGAACATGCCTACTGATCAGCCAGGGCTAACCTGAACAAAGGAATCAAGCTAGCAAAGCTGAATCACAAGTGAACGGTTAAAGACCACTTCAACAACTCTGATCACCGACACATGTCAAGGGCATCCAGGCCATTGCGGACTACAAACCCTCCAACATCTCCCCCCAACCACTGACTCATCCCTCCCTGACAAGCCTAATAACTTTTATGCTCGCTTCGACCGGGACAACCACAAGCTACCCAACAGGGCTACTCTGCCTGCTGACCACCAACCCCTCACCATCTCCCCCACAGACGTGTGTGCGGCACTGGGCAGAACAGCATAAGGCAGCTGGTCCTGATGGCATCCCCGGTTGCGTGCTCAGGAACAGCGCTGAGCAGCTGACCAAGGTCCTAACTGACATTTTCAACAGTCACTTCAGTCACTAGCTCAGGCAGCGTGTTGTCCCAGCGTGCTTTAAAACCACCTCCATTGTGCCAGTGCCAAAACACTCCTCTGCAGCGAGCCTCAACAACTTCCGCCCTGTTGCCCTCACCCCCATCATCATGAAGTGCTTCGAGAGGCTGGTCCTGGCTCACCTCAAATCTGGCCTCTCACCGTTACTGGATAAACACTATTTTGCCTACCATGAGAACACGAGCATGGAGGATGCCATCTCCTCAGCTCTTCCCTCTGCGTTCTCCCACCTTGATGAGAGCAACTCCCATGTGAGAATGTTGTTCATCGACCTCAGCTCAGCATTCAACACCATAATCCCCTCCAAACTCATCTTCAAACTTGGTGACCTTGGAAACCAAGAATATTGACATCAACCCTGTCTGTAACTGGTTATTAGATTTCCTAACCAACAGACCCCAGTCTGTCAGGTTAGACCATCTCACCTCCTCCACCCTCACCCTGAACATTTCTAGCAGGGCTGTGTGCTGAGCCCCCTCTTCTACTTCCTCTAACCCACGACTGCACTCCTGTTCATGGTACAAACACCATCATCAAGTTTGCAGTCGACACAACGGTGGTGGGCCTAAAAACAACTAAGAGGCTGCCTACAGGGAGGAGGTCCAGCACCTGGTGTCGGGTGCGCTGACAACAACCTGGCCCTCAACACCAAGAAGACCAAGGAGCTCATTGTGGACTTCATAAAGACCAGATCTGGCGCGCACGCCTCTATTCTCATCAATGGTGCAGAGGTCAAGCATGTCTCCAGCTTCAAATTCCTGGGGGTTCACATCTTCGAGGACCTTTCTTGGACCCTCAAAACAGCAGGCTCACCAGCGTCTCTTCTTCCCGAGGAGAATGAGAAAAGCCCACCTGTCCCCTTAAATTCTGGTGAACCTGTTTACCGGTGTGCCATCGAAAGCATCCTCACCAACTCATCACAGTGTGGTACGGCAACTGCACTGTCTCAGACCGGAAAGCAGCTGCAGAGGATCGTGAAACACATCGTTTGATCTGAACTCTCTACCAGGATAATAACAATAATAAAATTAAAATTAAAATAATAATAAAAATAATAACAATAATAAAATCACTTCCAGTTAAACAATAAACATTAAACATTAAAAAACATTACCACAATATGTAATTAATGAATGCACTTACAAAGCATGCATTCATTTACTTTGAATATACACATGTGTGTGTGTGTGTGTGTTTGTGTGTGTGTGTGTACAAGATACAAGATATTTATTTGCCATTTGTAACAAGTACATTGGAATGCTTGTGTGTGTGTGCGTGTGTGTGTGTGTGTGTGTGTGTGTGTGTGTGTGTGTGTGTGTGTGTGTGTGTGTGTGTGTGTGTGTGTGTGTGTGTGTGTGTGTGTGTGTGTGTGTGTGTGTGTGT
This sequence comes from Muraenolepis orangiensis, assembly GCA_027704905.1. Classification (NCBI taxonomy): domain Eukaryota; kingdom Metazoa; phylum Chordata; class Actinopteri; order Gadiformes; family Muraenolepididae; genus Muraenolepis; species Muraenolepis orangiensis. The sequence continues at coordinate 25,742,812 of CM051013.1, read as the reverse complement.
GTGTGTGTGTGTGTGTGTGTGTGTATGAGTGATTGAATGAGAAAGGTATGCTTCCACACATGGTCACAGGATGAATAATCTTATTGCAGCGGTCTTTTTCACATACTCATTCTCGTCTCGGAATTAAAAGCAATTATATTCTGTCTTGAATTGTTCTCGTAGTTGAGCTGCATGCTCTCAAAATGATTCATATGAAAAAAACATAAATTAAAATGAAACATTAATTCACATTGTAAAGAGACTCCAGACTGCCTCGCTCCTGTGATGTCTGTTTGTCCAACCAAAGATGGATTTTTGAACAGTCTGGTCCTAACTGCAGCAAGATCAGTGATCAGTGAGCAATCAGCTGTCGGAAATATGTGTTTTCTTAAATTACTGACTTTTTATTTGCTGCAAAAATGTTAAACAGATTATTATTGTGTTATTATCCATGCATTAGACTGTATAATGGTGTATGTGGCACTTTAAATGCTTTTGAAAGATTTTTGTAAAAAAAAATAAAAACGTACATTGTACACAGAGCTATATAATGTATATTTAATATCACACTTCGCAAAATCCTACGTTGTTATTAAAAACACCCCATAATGTGAGTTGTCAAAGAAGCTCAATATCTATCTCAAAGACTTTTACAATATATTCAGTTTGGAATACTTTAATTTTTAACTTTGAACGTCACTTTGAAAGCCTGCAAGAACTACTTGCATGAATTAAGTCATTCTTACTCACTGTATGAAAACTGGAGTTCTAGAATATTAAAGGGTGATCAAATTAAATCCATGGTCTTGAAAATGGACTTGTTTTTTAGGACTCGCCTCAGTCTCGACCCACCAAAGACTTGGTCTTGAATCGGTCTCGACCGCCCCAAAATCCCTTGGTCTTTGTCTTGACTCAAACTCGACATAGGTTGTCTCGTCCTCATCACTGCCTCATTGATAAACACCAAAATAAATATAAAAGTAAATGTTTAACTTATTCTAAGTCAATGACAAAGATAGAAAGAGGCATATATAGACAATATAAAAATATATAAATATGTTTCTTGTTTCTGATAAGAAGAGGTCCCTGATGAAGGTGTTACTCACCAGCCGAGTCGGGAGGTCATCTGGTGTGAATGAAGCGTCTGCATCCGAGACCAGCAGCAAACTAACTTAGATTTGCATGAATGAATTAGCGATGCACACCAGAAGTAAGTAAGAGGGTAAGACTGCCGAGGGCTTCCTTCTGGCCTATTAGAGGTTTAAGGCATTGAGAGGGGGAACCCAAAGATGTTGTGGTCAGATCCAGGTTCATATTTTGAAGGAACAAAACATGCCCTAGACAAACTCGACAGGTTTTTAAGCGGCCTGGAAAAATATGACCTGGAAGAAGAAGTTGCCAACATGGCACAGAGTGGTCCTGGAGGATCCACCATGCGGACTCACCCCACAGGAACGGAGCGGCAGAGGTTTAACCTAGTCAATGAGAGGCCTATAGATGCAAGGACACAGAGTCGTGAGGATTGTGTCAGATACATCAGTTTTAACACCCTCTTGCTTGGACGAGCTGCGCCAACGACTAGTTTGAAGACTACCACTAGGTTAAGAGTTATTAAGAGAGTACCACTAGGTTAAGAGTTATTAAGAGAGTACCACTAGGTTAAGAGTTATTAAGAGAGTACCACAGGTTAAGAGTTATTCAGGGAGAAGTGAACAAGTTCTGGAAAAGGTGGTGCCAGCTCGCTGGCCCAAACTTATGAAAGCTTGTTAAATGTAAATATAATGTAAATACTGTTTAATGTTTATTGTTTGTTTTATCTTATCAATTCCTCATGCTAAAAGAAGCGCATTGATTTATATGATTTATATTGATTTATATATAATATATTTATATTGATTTATATTTTT
>CM051013.1:25564124-25739926 GCA_027704905.1 Muraenolepis orangiensis | reverse complement strand
CAGCCAACCCTGCTGATGAAGTACGGCATCGGGTGTCCAGCGACGCACGGTCCTCACAGTTGTGGGCGTGGTCTTCAACTTCTGTTTGTAAACAGGAAGTAGAAGTAGGTCTTATTTCCCGAAACCCTTCCTATCTGGGCGGCAGTATAGCTCAGGGGGTAGAGCGGTCGCCTCACAACCGGAAGGTTGCTGGTTCGATCCCCGGCTCCTCCTAGCAAAAGCTGTGGAGGTGTCCTTGAGGAAGACACCCTAACCCTAACTGCTCCCCTCTGTATAAATAGCTGCCCACTGCTCCTAATACTAGGATGGGTTAAATGCAGAGAACACATTTCACTGTATGTTTACATGGATGTGACCAATAAAGAGGACTCAATCCTCACCATTTGTTGTTGTTTGTATCTCCCGCATACGATGGCGTCACTGTACGTTAGGTCAACCGTGCCCAGTCCATGTCTCCGTCTGTTCAGGTTGCACCCCTCCGATCGCCAAGATCAACCCGATCGCATTCAACACTGCGTACCATGCACCAACCTTTGGGTCCTGCTTGTTCGTCTCCTGTACCTCCTGGGAACGTGTGGTTAAAAGGCAAAAGAGAGAACAACCCAGGTGTCCACGCCCCTCGCCAATCAGCGCTCCCTAGTTAGTCTACCCTGTGTTGTCAATGAACACTAATGCCCACTCATCACCCTGTGACACATGCCTTAGTTTGGCTCCTTCCCGTTCAACCCAGCCTCACTCACCCTCCGCACCCTACAGTCATACGTGCCTCTGATGAACTCATTGCGGCCAGCTTCTTGCTGGTCAACTGGCCGTGTCTAGGGGCCATGGGGAAAATGAAGGGTAAAGTCAGCTGAAGTCAGTTGTACAAGCTATTTTTAATAGCTGTAACTTGAATAGCTGTAACTTAAAACATTTCCTATGATCAGTCTGAATCAGAGCATTCTGCTTCTGAATCATCATAATTCTGAATCATCGGATTTCGATGAATTCGCCCTCTTCCTCTGTACTTTATCATCTCCCTCCTCCTCGTCAACCTCCTCACTCTCATCTTCCTCGCTCTCTCCAGCTGGCCCTGCTGGAGGTCGATGTGTCTGGAGAGCAGGTTGCGTGTGGCGGACAGGGGGACAGCGACCACCCACCAGCTCCCAGCCATGTCCGAGTTGTGAGGGGTAGAGCTTCAGGGAGGGGTGGCGCACTAGATACACCAGGTAGTTGGCAGGGAGGAAGTGTTGACGTAGGCTATCTACATCTAGAGGAAGATGGATGAATGATTTGTCATGCATTCTCTTCCCCTTCTTGGCATGCTCTTCAGCCATGGTGCAACTCTTCTTCTCTGCTTGGCTGACTTAGTCAGAACTAGAGCAGTAAAACCTATAAGAACATCGTAAACCAGAGCCTGAAACACTGCTGGCACGTTGTTCAACCTGAAAAGTATCTATCTGGAAAGCATTACAGAAGTCCAGCTTGGTGAATAATTGTGCATCATAGAGTAGCTCCAAGGCAGAAGACATTAGGGAAAGGGGGTAGTATAGCTGCAGTATAGGCGGCAGTATAGCTCAGGAGGTAGAGTGCTGGTTCGATCCCCGGCTCCTCCTAGCAAAAACTGTCGAGGTGTCCTTGAGGAAGACCCTAACCCTAACTGCACCCCGGGCGCTGTGTGAAGAGCTGCCCACTGCTCCTAATACTAGGATGGGTTAAATGCAGAGAACACATTTCACTGTATGTTTACATGTATGTTGTTGTTGTTGTAATGGTTCTTAACGGTCTGAAGCTCTTTTTTGTTTTTGTTTTTGTTTTTTTACCCTGTGGCCAGGGTATTTCTTTATTGGCTCTCTCTGGTGGGAAGAGAGCAGATGCGCCCCTTATGTGGAGGGATACCTGGATGTAACTCCATGGCACAGTTATATGGTCGATGTGGGGGGTAGAACGAGCCTTACTTAAATCCTGACCAAGGTCCAAGGACTATGGTGGGAACGAAAAGAGTTCCAGATTCTCGTTGGGTCAGGACCCGGGGAAGTCTATGGAAGCTGGGAAGAGGAGAGGAAGGTGGCAAGACAACGGGTACTCCAGGAGAGGATTGTGTCATCTCTCCAATTTCAATTGGGATTGTGTAGGCGAAGCCATGGAAGACCTAGGACCAGCTTTACATGAGGATCATCCATGGTAAACGAAATAGACTCAACATGGTTTCCTGAAACTTTCAAATGTAAAGGCTCTGTGATGTGGGTGAATGGGGAGAGTCTGGTACCATTCAGTGCACTAATGACTAGGTGGGAGTCCAATGTGTGTCATTTATTTACTTTATTTTAAATATTTGTTGGAAAAACTAATAAGGCTTTGGTTGGTACAGTCAATCAAGTTATGGTTCAATATGCCTACGTTCAAATCTCAAGGTTAATTCAACTTTAAAGAATAATCAAACTTCTAACATTACTTATGTTCTTATTACCAGATGTGGTGCTTTCCCCAAAGTTACGTTATACGTTTGAGCCACTTAATCACGCTATAAAGGGCTGGGACTGGAACTCCCTCTCCATGTCTCTTGTTTCCCCAGAGTTGGCACCTCCTCCGCCCTCCATCAGCATTCAGGAGATGGGGAGGAACATCACACTGGTGGGAAAGAGGCTGTGCTGGTCAGACGCCCTGCTCTACTGCAGAGACTTTCACTGGGACCTGCTGAGCATCAGGGGCCCTGAGGAGCAGGAGATGATTGATGAGATGGTGGCTCGCGCCCCCTTCCCCCTAAGCATCAGCCTCTGGGTGGGCCTGCGCAGGTACAGGCCAGGCCTTAGTGTCTATCAGACAAGGCTTCCTTACAATCATCTGTCTGTCTACTCACTTTGTCTTATCAAACATTTCTGTAGGTCAATGTTAACAAGTTCCTGGTTTTGGATGTCTGGTGACCCAATGGACTTCACCCAATGGGAGCAGGCACCATACCGGTCTGGCCCCTGTGGGGGCGTGTCCAGCACTAAACCTTCCACATGGAGGCAAAGCTCTTGTGAAGAACATCTTAACTTCATCTGTTTTACAGGTTGGTGCCCAACCTATAGACCCATTACAAGTTTATTAACCAACAAGATACATACATGTACAAACATACAGTGAAATGTGTTTTATGTATTTAACCCATCCTAGTATTAGGAGCAGTGGGCAGCTATTTATACAGCGCCCAGGGAGCAGTTAGGGTTAGGGGGTCTTGCTCAAGGACACCTCCACAGTGTTTGCTAGGAGGAGCGGGGGTGCTCTATTCTATGCTCAACCTAGAAGTGTGAATAAGGAGAACATTTGGTATTTTCCATGACTTTCAAGATGTACTTTTACTCGAAAGTAGGTCTTCTTATAAAATGGGGCTGTCGATGCAGTAGAAAGGTGCAAACTAAATGTAAACTGGAACTACATCACCGGAGAACAACAGTTTGAACAACAACCCTAGATCCGTAAAAGGTCCGCCGGGTGACACTGATGAACCAATATGCAATTCTTAATGCAGGATAAATGGAGGGGAATTTATCATTGTTCATATACATATGCTTATCTTATCTAATGGTACAAATCTGGTTGAAAAAAATATTATTCTTTTTTTCTTTATGCTTCTTATATGTTTATTTTCGCAGGTCCTACAGATGGAGTGAACAAGAAGCACTTCTATAGTTCCACAAGAGATAACACAATTCATTGTAGCTAGACTGGCCTAACAGGGGAATACAGCTGATTCCTCAGTCATCAAGGACTGTGAATGCTAGAGCTCAGAGCTTGTCTGTTGTAGCCATCTAGGTCTGCATATAGTCATCATCATGGTCATTATTTATAGACTCACATTAATCTATTCTTGGAATAAGGGTGGTAATAGCTTGTTAAAACAAAAATAACAAGCTGCATAATGTGCTAGCATAGGATGTAGGATACATTTGCTTTTTAATTTCAAGATGGTTTCATAATATTGAATAAAGTTTCTGCTGGCTTGTATCTCTCTGTGTGTGTCTTAATTGAGCTGGTTAGGAAACTGTACCCACACATTAGGCTTCAACTCTGATTGAATTAATGGAAATTGATCACCAAATGAAATAATAAAAAATGTGATTTTGTTAGAGCTAGGAAGGGAGAACATTAATTAGGTGGAGAGGGTAGTATGCTGTCTACATGATTCTGAGAAGTGACAATGGCAGCAATGGAGAGAGATCTTTAGCAGGAAAAGAACAATTAAATGACATTTGAAGTCACTTATTTTACTTATTCAAAGTGGTTCAAACTGAGATATGCATTTTGATGCCATGAGAAGTGATCCAGTCAATCTGTAGGTACACAAAAAAGCTGGATTTTATTTGATCTATTCTTTTGAGAAACCTCACATCTAATTGAATAACCTGACTAATCACTTCTGTCACTTATGAGTCTGGTTCTTTGCTTGTTTAAGCAGCCTCACATGCCCTGAGTCAGACTGATTGCTCTATGGCTTGGAAGGCTGAACACCTGGGTGTGTGGGATGTGGGTCCTTCTTAATCAAGGCCCACAGGTTAACCAGCCACCACAACACACACTCGAGGAAGAGCTCTAGCATATACCAACTGCTCTGTTCGCCATTATTCAAACTCTTTCAATCAGGGGTGGCAGTGCAGCAGCAGCTAGGAGCAACTGCCTGTGCATAGCCACACCTGATCCATCCCTACACACAGCCCAAGTCCTGGATCCATCCCTACACACAGCCCAAGTCCTGGATCCATCCCTACACACAGCCCAAGTCCTGGATCCATCCCTACACACAGCCCAGGTCCTGGATCCATCCCTACACACAGCCCAAGTCCTGGATCCATCCTACACACAGCCCAAGTCCTGGATCCATCCCTACACACAGCCCAGGTCCTGGATCCATCCCTACACACAGCCCAAGTCCTGGATCCATCCCTACACACAGCCCAAGTCCTGGATCCATCCCTACACACAGCCCAGGTCCTGCGGCAACTCCATCAGCCAGCACAGCAGCCCAAGGCCCCGTGCTCCAGGTAGGAGGTGGGGGGGAAGATGCCTCATCGCCCTAGTGGAGGTTAGACTTACTAGGGTCTGTTGTGGACCCTTGGCTACAACCACAGCCTAGCTGTCCAGTCTCCCAGCCCATAAATCCAGGTGTCATGTATAACATTAATTATTGGTCTCTATTTGTATGTTCCAAACCAAGGCATGGGTAGTAGACTAAACTAGTGAATATTGTGTGAATATATATATATATAAAACATAATATATGTCCCTTTAAGAATGAATGCAGTTCTAAATCATGGCAATGCACTGTTTCATGGGAGACCTATTCCATGTGTTGCATCCAGTTACCTGTCTGTTCAATAAAGCTGCGTAAATAGAAACTACCAGTGTAATTATTCTAGTTCATGGTGTCAAAAGTGACGACAGATCCAAGATTCAAGATTCAATAATTGTATTTGCTGTTTGCAACAAGTACAACGGAATGCTTTACTCCCATTCCCTCCTGCAATATGAAACTCTAGAACACAATACTATAACAATACTATACACATACAATAAAATAAAAAAATAACATAAAAAGAACAATTAAGTGATTGATGGATGATATGTACTGAGTGTTATATTATTATTTTATTGTGCTAAAAGCATTTAAAAGCATTTTTTAAATGTACAGTTACTGCAGTGCAGAACAGTGCAGTAACTGTAATGAGTAATGAATAATAAATACTAAAGTTGTGCAGGTGAGCTGTCTGACTAATGCCATGGGCAGTGAAGCTGAAGACATTTACAAGTCCTTCACGTCTGAAGAGGAAGACGAACATCAAAGGTCATGTTTTCACCCACGTGTCCAGCGGCCAGGGGATGCACTGTAAGTTTGGGAGATTACGAGAAGAACATTTCCACAACCGCATCGTTGTCGGGATATTAGACAAGGCACTCTAGTACTGCCACTATCATAACATTGTTCTCCATATAGCATTACATCATTACAATCATACTTTTGCTGGACTTTCTGGAATCATTACAGTAACTGCACTGTTCAGTAATGTATTCATGATGCTGGCACTTTAAAATACTTCTTAAATGCTTTTTGAACAAACCAACATATATTGTTATGCTGTGGCCTGGCCCACTGGTATTGTATTCCGCGTAGTATTCCTCTACTGGCTTCCGGTAAATGCTCGCATCAAGTTCAAGACTCTGGTGCTGACCTTTAGGGCAGTCAATGGAACTGCCCCAACCTACCTCCAAACGTTGGTCAAGCCCTATATCCCAGCCAGAGCGCTCCGCTCAACTTCTGCCAGGCGACTTGTTCGACCTTCACTGATGACAACCAAGCATCGCTCTTCCAAGACCCAGCTCTTCACGGCTCTGGCTCCACAGTGGTGGAATGAACTCCCGTCTCATGTCAGGACGGCAGAGTCCCTCGCCAGCTCCCGCAAGAGACTCAAGACCCACCTGTTCAGAGTCCACCTGGACTCTCCTTGAACCCTCCTTCTCCTTTGTGAACCCCTAACTTGCTTAAGTCCTGACATTAATAGCTCTTAGCATGTTGTATATTCTAGCAAGTGTATATCCTTAATGTTGATAACACGCTCTTATCACAGCTACTTAAGCAGGTGACCTGGCAGTACCAAATAGTGTTATTCATCTTGTTAATATGAATGCTTGTAAACTGCTCTATTTTTATGTTTGCGTACCTCAGTGTTATGCTATTATCTACTTCAACAAATGTACTCCTTGTAAGTCGCTTTGGATAAAAGCGTCTGCCAAATGCCCTAAATGTAAAATGTATGTGTGTATTTATTTACCTGTATGTGTTTTGGGGGAAGTGTCCGCTATAGTGCTTAATTGGCTGAGAGAGCTAGGGGGAGGTTGTAGTGGGTTGCGTGTGAATGTAATTTAGAGAGTCAAACGGGAGTTGGAACGGGAGTTGGAGCGAGAGTGGGGGAAAAGCGGGGGGAAAAGACGGGTGTCCACTGTACGCCATGCACACCGCATGTTGTGTGCCCATGGTACCTATTAGAACAATAAACACAGACATAGTCAGAATCTGTGTTGACCTCAAAAGACTAAATAAATCTGTCAAAAGAGAGCGAAAAATGCTACCTCCCTTACTGTCAAAATGAGCAGTGCAAAAGTATTTTCATCGCTCAATGCTGTAAGTGGATTCTGGCAAATCCCACTGCACCCAGATAGTGGCAAGCTGGCCACATTTGTAACACATGATTTCCAGTGTGCCGGAGATCTTTCAGTAGAAGATGCTGGAGACTATACAGGGGCTGGAAGGCACGGACTTCTTGGGCCATCTCATAGACCAGTCAGGGGTCAGGCCGGACCCTGAAAAGGTAAAGGCCATTCCCCAGCTGTCACCAACTGGAAATGTACAGTAGCAAAAAGGTGTCCTGGGAATGGTGAACTACCTGGCGAGGTCCATCCCCTTCCTCTCTATGGTAGGCAAACCACTGAACAAGCTTATAAAGAGCAAGAAGACCTGGAACTGGGAACAGTCAAAGCAGTCAGCTCTTGAGGGTATTAAAGAGATGCTGATGACAGCGCCAGTCCTTGCCTTATATGATGTAACAAAGCCCACAGCCATGTCTGCTGATGCCCGCAGTTAGGAGCTGGAGGCATTCTCCTCCAGCTCCACGAAGAGGAGTGGCAGCATGTTGCATACTGTTCCAGATGACTCTCAGAAGCAGAATCACGCGGGCCCAACAAAAGGAGTTGCTCATTTCAACACTACTACCTGATCGTCCATGAAAAAGGATTGCCCTCAACCTGTGTGAACACAATAAGCACCACTATCTAGTGGTCTTAGATTACTATTCCCGGATCATTGACATGCTACACCTGCCATCTACAACCAGCACTCAGTCTGAGTCTGTGTGGGGTTGCGCACCATGAACGAACACCACCACTAACACATTTCAGTAGGCTAGCTGTTAGATTGGAGTCATAGAGACAATGTACTCTGGGAGGGGGGGGGGTAAGCAGCTGTTTGTTTTTTTTGCTACTGATATATTCCAAATAATAAAAATTACAGCTGCTGTATTCTTTGTAACAGTTCAATGGAAACTACACTTTCAGTTTTAGAAAGGGCAATTCATGTATATTGTCATGTTCTCTTGTTTATGGTATGTATGTGTTTTCAAAGAGGTAATGTTAACCAAATGCTAAGAGTATATATTTGAGGGTTAGAGGTAACCCTTATTGGATGTGTCATTACAGTTGGAATGTTATTTATTACAGTTGTTGGCTGTTTAAATGCAACCTTTCTGTTATTGGAAATATCGTAAAAATGGGAGATGTCATATAATGGTATATATATATATAAAACACCGTCCCTTTAAGGATTACGGCATTTGTTAACGACAGTTCTCGAGCCACGTGTTGCATCTATTTACCTTTAACAAAGCTATGTTATTCATGGGAGGATTTTGAACCCAACTGTAGCGCACGGGAAACCAGGAACAGTCGGTTATTAAAATTAATAAATATATTCCTTTTATACCACAGAGTAGCGGGTACAGTGTGAAGCATAATATCAGGTCCAAACAGACCAGACCAACAAACCAGGAGGAAGAAGGCCGAAGGGTAGTCAATGTCGGGTGGAGGGTCGGGAATCAGGCAATGCAAGATGATCTGGGACAGGCAAACAGTCGAAAAGCCGGCAAGACAGGCCGATGCAAGACAGGCCGGGTTAGGAAGCAGGCAGGACAAGCAGGTCCAAGGTAGGCCGGGTTAGGAAGCAGGCAGGACAAGCAGATCCAAGGTAGGCCGGGTTAGGAAGCAGGCAGGACAAGCAGGTCCAAGGTAGGCCGGGTTAGGAAGCAGGCAGGACAAGCAGGTCCAAGGTAGGCCGGGTTAGGAAGCAGGCAGGACAAGCAGATCCAAGGTAGGCCGGGTTAGGAAGCAGGCAGGACAAGCAGGTCCAAGGTAGGCCGGGTTAGGAAGCAGGCAGGACAAGCAGGTCCAAGGTAGGCCGGGTTAGGAAGCAGGCAGGACAAGCAGATCCAAGGTAGGCCGGGTTAGGAAGCAGGCAGGACAAGCAGGTCCAAGGTAGGCCGGGTTAGGAAGCAGGCAGGACAAGCAGGTCCAAGGTAGGCCGGGTTAGGAAGCAGGCAGGACAAGCAGGTCCAAGGTAGGCCGGGTTAGGAAGCAGGCAGGACAAGCAGGTCCAAGGTAGGCAGGGTCAGGAAACAGGCGTGACAGGCCGGTCAGAGGAGAGCAGGGTCGGCAAACGAAAATTGGTCCGGGAGAAAACACTGGAGAGTCTTGCATGAGTCAATTAATAATCTGGCATATAGTGAGTGAACAGCAGAGACTTAAATACTGTCCTGATTGGCAATTAGCCGCAGCTGCGGGCTACAACTAATAAAGTGTTATTATTCTACTACAAAGATAAGTCTAATATAACACATTTAGCAGCTTTTTACAGTGTTCAAACAAAGGCTAAATATACCAAAGGGGGGGATGAGAGGGTTTGTTTCATCGGGAGGAGCCCAAAGAAGCAGCTTTATTGGCACGTGGCAGGGGAGACTGCTACAGCCCCAACATACATCACAAAAGACACTGTAGGTATGCATACAGGCCACTGTCACCACTGCCATGAATGTCATGATGTCATCACATCACTCTGTTCACACTGTAAAACAGATGAAGTTCATGGAGGAAATGTGATTGCATGTCACAGAAAAATAAACGATGGCCATAGGCCGTCGTGTGTACATATACTGGGGAGCTGGGGATTCTGAGCAAAAATGTAGCTTATTGTTCCAAATATGCAGTGTGTAGTGTGTTCTATAGGTTATTTCATAATCAGAATATATACATATTAAGAAATGTTGATTTACATGTTAATCAAAGGTATACATGTATATAAGATATACTGTATTGTGAAGTATTCACTTTTCCCTTAATACCATGTACGTATAGCAATGATGAACAGCGGGTCTTTTATAATACAGCCCATGCCTCTAAAATGATGATGTGTAAGTAAAGTTAAAAATAAATACTAGGTTCCTCTCAACTTTATCTAACATTCAAGATTACCTATGTTTAATCCATTGATTCGTCTTTATGTTTTTCCATGACTTTATTTTGTTAGTTTTTTTCGTCCTTGGGTGTTAAGCCTTCCATTGCTTTGCATTTGACAAAGATAAACTTGTTTGTTGGTAAAATATTGATAACATAGATGATACTGTAATAACTTCCACTGTTTACCAGTACAGGCTTTTACCCACTAATTACGCAAATCCCCAGAATTAATAATTGATCCTTTTTGCTTGTTCCTCATTGTTTAATTCTGCTGTACCTCCCTTTAAGTACTAGTAGGGACAAGTATTCAGTTTTCCATATGTACAGATACTGTAGCGGCTAAACCTAAAAGATACTGAAGGCTGCGATGCTCTTGCAATCACTGTTATTGTCTGTTGAAATAATAAAGTCAACACCAGTGTTTCTTGCCTTTGATTGAAGTTTATTGGTCCGGTTCACTTTACTTCCTAAATTGCAGGTTATTTAACTGGACATTAAGGGAGCATTGCCACTGTTTTAATTCAAATATATGATGTCCCTATAGTGAGTTTGTGATTATTTGGCAAAATACTTCTCCATCTATCTTGTATATGGCTCGGATATGGCTAGCTTGTATATACGCTCGGAGAGATCACTGCTGAGCTTCATGCAAATGATATATTCAACGTGAATGCGGCACTGAGGAGAACAAATGCGCAGCCTGTCCTGATGGCATCCCCGGTCGCATGCTCAGGAACTACCCTGAGCACATGACCCTCTCACCCTCACTAGATAAACACCAATCTGCCTACCGTGAGAACAGGAGCACAGAGGACGCCATCTCCTCAGCCCTTCACTCCGCTCTCTCCCACCTGGATGAGAGCAACATCTACATGTAAATGCTGTTCAATGACTTCAGCTCAGCATTCAACACCATCATCCCTTCCAAACTCATCTGTAAACTTAGTGACCTTTTGGAAACCAAGAAACTTGACATTAACCCCTTTGTTTGTAACTGGTTATTGGACTTCATAAGCAACAGACCCCAGTCAGTCAGGTTAGACAGTCTCAACTGCTCCACCCTCACCCTGAACACCGGCGTCCCCCAGGGCTGTGTGCTGAGCCCTCTCCTCTACTCCCTATTCATCCAAGACTGCACTCCTATACATGGTACAAACACCATCATCAAGTTTGCAGACGCCACAACGTTGGTGGGCCTCATCAAGAACAACGATGAGGCAGCATACAAGGAGGAGGTCCAGCACCTAGTGGCATGGTGTGCGGAAAACAACCTGGCCCTCAACACCGAGAAGACCAAGGAGCTGATCGTTGACTTCAGAAAGACCACAGCTGGCGCACACTCCCCCATCCTCATCCAGCAAACGGTTTCTGAAGAAGTCAAAAACAATAGTCGAAGACACCTTTCACCCCAACCATGGACTGTTTTCCCTCCTCCTCTCCGGGAAGCCCTATAGAAACCTTTTTTCCAAGTCAGGCAGGCTTAGGAACAGCTTCTTCCCCTCAGCCGTCATCTCTCTGAACTCTGTACCACGATAAGATACAAGATACAAGATACAAGATTTTTATTGGCCGTTTGTAACAAGTACATAGGAATGCTTAATCCCCATTCCCTCCCTCAGTATAAATCTCAAAAACAACACCATAAAAATGAAAATAATATATACAATAAAATAAACAAAAATGAGCAGCAATGTGACTTAAATGATATGTACATGTTTTTTTAGTTTTCTTTTACAAAAATCTTTCAAAAGCATTTAAAGTGCCAGTAGTGCAGCAGCATCATAAATACAGTGCACTACAGTGCAGAACAGTGCAGTAGCTGTACTAAGTCTAGAAAGTCCAGCAAAAGTATGATGAGTTAAATGTAATATGGGTGATAATGTTCTGATAGTGGCAGCACTCAGTAGGTCAGTTCAGCAGTTCAGTAGGTCACTGCCTGTGGATAAAAACTGTCCTTGAACCTGATAGTCCTTGTAAGGATGCTGCAGAACCGGCGACCGGACGGTAGGGGGGAGAATAGATGGTGCCCAGCGTGGTGTCAGTCCTTTGGGATGGAGATGGCCTTCTTCCGACATCTGGAAGAAGTGCACATCATCGGATGGAGTGCACATCCGATGATCTTCTCTGCTGTCCTCACTGGATGGCTCTCTTGGCTTGTGCAGTGGTGTTGCCGTACCACACATTGACAGTGAAGGAACGAATCAACAAAACGTTTTCTCTCAAATCCCGGGTCTTACGCAAGAGTGGGAACGGGAATCGAGACACACCAGAGCCGAGGGAGTGAAGGAGTTGGTGAGTGAGTCAGTGAACTGAACCATTTCTTTACTAGTTCAGTTCACCGACTCACTAACTCCGTCACTCCCTCGGCTCTGGCGTGTCTCGACTCCTTTACCTCGGTTGTGACTGAACTACACCATCTACTGGCGTAGTATAGCCGTTAGCCTACATGTGTAGATCCGAGGGGGGATTTTAGAAATTAAATATTTTCAAAATTAATTATTAAAAGATTTTTAAACAATTTTAACCAAGGTTCCTTAGCGTTTGGACTCATTAGCTGTGTAGCCTGGTCTTCTCTGCAGCGGAATACTGCGCCCCAGTCTGGAGCAGAAGCCCTCATGCGAGAAAGGTCGACGTGGCTATCAATACCTCCCTCCGAATAATAACTTGATTCTTAAAGCCTACCCCTGTGTCCCTCTTGCCAGTCCTCGCGGGAATAGCACCGGCCGGCCTCCGACGGGAGGCTGCCACCCTCGCCCTGGCCAGGAAGGCACAAAAGTATGACTGGCACATCCTGCACAACACCACAATAACACCAGCACCTCCAAGCAGACTCAAGTCCCGCCACCCCTACAACAAGGCAGCACAAGAGATGCTCAACTCCACCTCTGAGGACATCTCCAGAGATGCATGGTTGGCAGCAGCTTGGAAGCAGGAGTGGGAGTCAGCCGGGCCCTCCCGAATCCACTGTTACATCTGGGACCCAGGAGATGGCGCCATTGGAGGAGACGACCTACCACGCCGGCAATGGACCACACTGAACCGTCTACAAACTGGGGTCGGTCGCTTTAAAACATCAATGAAGATGTGGGGCTTGGCGGACAGTGCGGCATGCGAGTGCGGTGACCCTGACCAGACCGCCGACCATATAATCACCATCTGCCCCTTATATAGACCACCCTCGGAAGCCAGCCTCTTCGACCTAGGACCAAAGATGCGGGCATGGCTACACAACACCGAGTTGGACATCTGACGTTACACGAAAGAAGAAGAAGCTGTGTAAATGGGTATGTGATGAGCTGTTTGTGTTTGTTGCCAATATTACGTAGGCTATACAATAACAAATATTATTTCTCATGATTTATTGAGTTTACGGCTTAAAACTTTTATTTTGGGTAAATAATAGGCATTTTTTTTACATAACGGGAAATGTTTCAGATAGTTTCTATATTATGCAAACCGGAAGTGACAAACAGAAGTGACACTGAACTAGTTTGCGAACTCGGAAGACAGATCCATTAGGTGAACTGAATCAAGTGAACCATATCCCAGAAAGGAATCGTTTTTTCCATCTCTATGCCACACACACATTGAGGACAGAATAGTAGAAAGCATCTTCACGGTGAAGATGATTGCAGAGAAGACAGCGAGCTGATCTGTCCGGTATTCTGTGAAAACATTGATGAGGGCAATCAACAAACATGGAAAGGGGCAACGGAATCCTCTGGATGCTGTAGCATCAAGCTAAACGCACGTTCAATGATCTGTACTTTGTCACACTTTGATAACACGCTTATTTACATGATTCATTCAACACACATAGAGACTTCAAACTAATGTTTTAATATCAATATTGCATCAAAACAATCACTTTAAATCCAACAGTTATAAGTATTTTATCGATGTCATCCAGAGAGAATAAACCACAACCTTTCAAAGCTTCCCAAACACAAGCAAGTCTAAAAGGTGTGTCACACTTATAAGCCCCCCCATAAACAACACAACTGGAACCATAGACATAAACAACATGTTAACTATTCAATAAAGGGATTTGGAGTTCACATAAGTTCACATACCATCTACCTTCTCCCGCTTATCCGTAATCGGGTTGTGGAGGTAGCAGCTCCAGCAGGGGACTCCAAACTTCCCTCTCCCTGGCAACATCGACTAGCTCTGACTGGGGGATCCCGAGGCGTTCCCAGGCCAGTGTGGATATGTAATCACCCCACCTGTACCTCGGTCTGCCCCGTGGTCTCCTCCCACCTGTACCTCGGTCTGCCCCGTGGTCTCCTCCCACCTGTACCTGGGTCTGCCCCGTGGTCTCTTCCCAGTTGGATGTGCCTGGAAAACCTCCCTCGGGAGGCAACCAGGAAGCATCCTTACTAGATGCCCGAAGCACCTCAACTGGCTCCTTTCTAAGCGAACGAGCAGCGGCTCTACTCCGAGTCTCTCACGAGTGACTGAGATTCTCACCCTATCCCTCAGGGAGATACCAGCCACCCTCCTGAGGAAACTCATTTTGGCCGCTTGTATTCGCGATCTCGTCCTTTCGGTCATTACCCATTGTTCATGGCCCTAGGTGAGGGTAGGAACGAAGACTGACTAGTAGATCGAGAGCTTTGCCTTCTGGCTCAGCTCTCTTTTGGTTACAACGGTGCGCCAAAGTGCACCCAATACCGCTCCCGCTGCACCTATTCTCCTGTCAATCTCACGCTCCATCCTCCCCTCACTCGAGAACAAGACCCCGAGATACTTGAACTCCTTCACTTGGGATAAGGACTCCCTCCCTACTTGGCAATCCACCGGTTTCCTGCTAAGAACCATGGCCTCAGATTTGGAGGTGCTGATCCTCATTCCAGCCGCTTCACACTCCGCTGCAAACCGATCCAGTGAGTGCTGAAGGTCACATACTGACGACGCAAACAGGACCACATCATCTGCAAACAGCAGCGATTCAATCCTGAGCCCACCATACTGAAACCCCAGCCCTCCATGACTACGCCTTGAAATACTGTCCATGAAAATCACAAACAGGATGGCTGACAAAGCGCAGCCCTGGCGGAGGTCAACACCCACTGAGAACAGGCCTGTCTTACTACCGAGAATCCGGACACAGCTCTTGCTTTGGGAGTAGAGAGATAGGATGCCCCTCAACAGTGACCCCCGCACCCCATATTCCCGCAGCACCCCCCACAGTATTTCCCGAGGGACCCGATCATATGCCTTCTTCAAATCCACAAAACACATGTAGACCGGATGGGCATACTCCCAAGCCCCCTCCAGGATCCTTGCAAGAGTGAAAAGCTGGTCCGTTGTTCCACGACCAAGGCGGAATCCGCATTGTTCCTCTTCAATATGAGGTTTGAATACCAGCTGAACCCTCCTTTCCAGCACCTTGGAGTAGACTTTCCTAGGGAGGCTGAGTAATGTGATACCCCTGTAATTGGCACACACCCTCTGGTCCCCCTTTTTGAACAGGGGTACCACCACCCCCGTTTGCCACTCCTCAGGCACTGTCCCAAGGTCAAGGTCAAGGTCAGATTTATTTATATAGCACATTTTAAAATCAACCGAAGTTGCACCAAAGTGCTTTACAGTATACAGAAACAGACATAATACAAAATACCATATAAAATGCACAAGTCAATGCAATACAATAAAATTAATAATAAAAATACTATATAAAATGCACGAGTCAATGCAATACAATACAATAAATAAATAGTCACAACACGACCACGGTGTGCAGCTTAACACACCTCAAAACGCCAAAGAAAACAGGTGAGTTTTCAGCCGTGACTTAAAAATCCCAAGAGTCTGGGCAGATCGAATTTGTAGTGGCAGATTGTTCCACAAATTTGGGGCAGCCACCGCAAATGCTCGGTCGCCTTTAGTTTTTAGCCTAGACCTTGGGACATCTAAAAGTACCTCCTTTGATGACCTCAGTGCTCTAACTGGGGTGCGAACATGGAGAAGTTCAGCTAGGTACTGAGGGGCCAGACCATTTAATGCCTTGAAGACAAACAACATAATTTTAAAATCAATCCTGAAGCGGACAGGAAGCCAGTGCAGGGAAACCAGCACCGGTGTAATGTGGTCACGCTTCT
The DNA here is from genome assembly GCA_027704905.1 of Muraenolepis orangiensis. Taxonomy (NCBI): domain Eukaryota; kingdom Metazoa; phylum Chordata; class Actinopteri; order Gadiformes; family Muraenolepididae; genus Muraenolepis; species Muraenolepis orangiensis. Next base: position 25,723,805 of record CM051013.1, on the reverse strand, counting down.
TTGTGCCGGTCAAGAGGCGCGCAGCAGCGTTCTGCACTAGCTGCAGGCGTCGTAGGGAGAGCTGGTCTAGACCCACATACAGACCATTACAATAGTCCAACCTGGACGAAATAAAGGCATGGATAACCCTCTCGAGGTCATTGCGAGAGAGGTAGGGCTTTATTTTGGATAGGAGCCTCAACTGAAAAAAGGAGCCTTTTACAACAGAGCTAATTTGTTTATCAAATTTAAAACCACTATCAAAAGTGACACCAAGATTTTTAATAAAGGAGCGATTTTTTGCAGCAAGGGGTCCTAGAGCACCAACAGAGTCATTAAAACAATGCCCAAACACAATAACCTCTGTCTTGCCATCATTAAGATTTAGGAAATTTAGATTCATCCAAATCTTAATGTCGTTTAAACAAGCTAGCAGAGGTTTGAGGGAATCTTGACATTTTATTTTCAACGGAAGGTAGATTTGGACATCATCCGCATAGCAATGAAAAGAGACGTTGTGCTTACGAAAAATGGAACCCAGGGGCAGCATATATAAAGAAAATAATAAAGGGCCTAGGATGGAGCCTTGCGGGACACCACAGGTAAGGGGGGCTACATTTGAGGAGAACTCACCTAAATGGACCGAGAAACTCCTGTCTGTCAAATACGACTGAAGTAACATAAGGGCAGCACCTTTAAGACCAACACATTGTTCTAGGCGGGATAAAAGGGTCTTATGATCCACAGTATCAAAGGCCGCGGTCAGATCTAGTGTTACTAAGATAGCAGCACACCCAGAATCAACAGTTAAAACAAGATCATTAAACATTCTTAAAAGAGCAGTTTCAGTGCTATGACGAGGTCTAAAACCAGACTGAAATTTCTCATAGACCTCATTTTTCTCTAGAAAAGATTGCATTTGAATAGAGACTACTTTCTCCAACACTTTGGACAGAAAGGGCAATTTGGAGATGGGCCTGAAATTTGAAAGAACAGAGGGGTCCAAGCTTGGCTTTTTTATTAATGGCTGCACTATGGCATGTTTAAAAGGAGCTGGAAAGACTCCTGAACTAAAACAGGCATGCACCAAAACAAGAATGAAAGGGCCAACTGAGTCAAATGCCTCTTTTAAGAGGCGAGAGGGAACACTGTCAGAGGGGCAGTTTGTAGGCCGCAACTCACAAACAACATCAGACAGTGACGACAAGGATATGGGCTTAAACTTGTCCAAAGTAGCTGGGCATGTAGGTGGAACAGAGGGGTCAGGGGCAGCGATAGAGGGTACAGACCGAAGAGATGAGATTTTATCAACAAAGAAATTGAGAAAATCATTACAGAGAGCAGGCGATGGTACAACAGGGGCAGTATCCCGAGGGTTAACAAGAGAGTCAAGAGTATTAAACAAAACCTTGGGTTTACCAATATTCTTAGAGACCATATTTGAGATGTACTTCGTTTTAGCAGCCTTCATGGCTCTCTGATATGCCATTAAACAGTCCTGTAAAATCCCAAACGAGACATGTAATTTATCCTGCTTCCACTTTCTCTCAGCACGCCTGCATGAGCGTCTGAGCGCACGGGTAGAATCATCAATCCACGGTTCAGAAAGGGCCTTGGGGCGTTTGCTCCTCAAGGGGCCGATGGAGTCCAGGATGCTCGTGCATGCGGAATTAAAGAGAGCAACAAGCTCTTCTACACTGAGGGCACTATACCCATCCATAGTTGAAGGGATACAGTTATTAAAAGCTGTAGAGAATTTCAACGAGGTGTCAGTGTTTATAACACGAAAACGGCGTGCAGGGGGACGAGTAGCAACTACAGAGCATGGGACAACAGTAGAAAATATAACAGGCATGTGGTCAGAAATACACGCACTATCGCATATTTCTTTAACACAGACACTTAGACCATGAGACAGCACTAGGTCTAGTGTGTGCCCTTTTTCATGGGTCGGACCAGAGACCCACTGAGTGAGATTGAAAGAGTCAATCAGAGACAGGAAGTCTTTAACCAGAGGACTGGATTCACAACAAACATGAATGTTCATATCGCCAGAAATTAAAAAATGATCATAATCCATCATAGTTCCAGACAGAAAGTTTTCAAAATCCTGGATAAAATCCTTATTGTACTTAGGTGGGCGATATACCACCGCACATAGCAGGGGAGGAGAGGAGTTCAGTTCAAAGAGCTGCAACTCGAAGCTAGAGGAAGTGACAGCTGGAATCTGCCGACAGTGAAAACTGGATTTAAAAACACACGCAAGCCCACCACCTCTCCCGGTGGTCCGTGGGGCGCTGAGAAAAGTGCAGTTGGGAGGGAGGAGTTCGGAGAAAGGAGTACACTCACCGACATGTAGCCAGGTCTCCGTCAGGAACATAAAATCAAGCTCACGAGAAACGAAAAAATCATTCAGTAGAAAAGTCTTATTCACTAGCGATCTGGCATTAATCAGAGCCATATTCAACGTGATGTTAGGAGTCCCACTGGTCGCAGCTCGTCTTAGCGGGCGCAGGTTAGTGTGGACAACACCGTCGCTACGGGCTCTCGGCTGCCCAGGCAGAGGTAGCGTCTTCAGGCCCTGCCGGGCAGAGACCGCCGGTCCCAGTGAAGCGCGAGAGCCGCCGTGAAGCGCGTGCGAGCAGAGACCGCCGGTCCCAGTGAAGCAGCGTGCGGAGCAGGCGTTGTCATCTTGCCGGAAGTTGCGGAGCTCAGCGGCGAAGCAGCGATCAGCGTCAAGCCAGGAGCAGCGACGGGAGGGCAGGGCACGGCAATCCGCACCCACGCTCCTCGGAGCCGCAGTGAGCGTCTGACAGCAGAAGAGTAGCAATATCCCCCACGAAGGAGGCCAGGATCGGCCATACAGGATGATGACAGATAAGCCTTGACTTTCACCAGAACACCACCCCGCTTTCCACGTCTTTTCCGGCGTTTGGTTCGGGAAGGGGCATCAGGTGAGCGGCGCAGGTAAACAGGAATATCCGTCAACAGGGGAGGGAGGCTGGCAGTCTGTTCTCGCAAATAATGTGTAATTTGTGTCTCACCAGAGACTCGGATGTTGAGTAAAGCTTGGCGATCATAAGCAAATATAGCCGAAACATCCCGACAGCAAACACAGAAAAACAGAGCAATAGCACAAAAAACACTGGGTAGAAACGACCGACGGCCTGCCAAACATACTGGCGCCATCTCGCATCTCTCTCCTCACCTTACTATTGATGACTGACTGAACATGCACAGGAAGCGGTACAATACTTCCACCAATGTTGAAAAGACATCCATGACAGCCCCTCAACACCCAGAGCCTTTAGCATTTCTGGACGGATCTCATCAGCCCCCGGGGCTTTGCCACTGCGGAGATAAAGTTCACATACAAAAAGACAAAAAAACAAACCAAAAAAACAAAAAATAAAAATATATAAACATACACACATACATTCATAAATACACACACACACACACAAACAAACAGACCCACGCAAACACACCTACACACACACACACCCACCCACCCCCACACACACACACACACCTACACACACACACACCCACCCACCCCCACACACACACACACACACACACACACACACACACACACACACACACACACACACACACACACACACACACACACACACACACACACACACACCACACAACACACACACACACACACACACACACACACACACACACACACACACACACACACACACACACACACACACACACACACACACACACACACACACACACACACACACACACACACACACACACACACACACACACACACACACACACACACACACACACACACGCCATCATGCAGGGATTCTCAAACTGGATTTGTAAAATTAAGATAAAAAAAAACATATGTTTTATTATTATCTAGGAGCACAGAGAGGACAAATGATGGTCGTTGTGGTCCTTAATGCACATACTAAATGACTAACAGAACAATGTACTCAAACTAATGAGCTTTGAACTGGAGGAGTTATGAAGTTATTTGTGTGTTCAATAGTAAAAACGTTCCTACAGAGTAAAAATAAAGAGAATTTAGTTCACCCGTCAGGCGAGGATTTATATATTTATCTCTGCTCCTAACGTTATTTCAGAGACTCCTCCAATGATTAGATTAGATTCTAATGGCTTGTTGTTGTACAGCACAAGTACACTACAGAAGAATTTGGCATCTGACCAGAGTGCAAATGTTGCAGTAAAGTGCCTGGTGATATATACTTTACAGTTTACAGTGGTTAAAAGACAATCTACTAGGTTTAAAAAGTATGTATGAGATATGTGCATAATAATAGGTATTTTTATATACAGGTAAGTATACAAGTATTCAACAGGTAGTGATTTGGGGTATGCAATTATGAAAAGCAGGATAAATATATATATAAATGTATATAAACTCCACCGCACTCGAGCGCAGAGCGCTTCAAAGGGCGGTGCGGACGGCCCAGTATATGGTTGGAGGTGAGCTCCCCTCCCTCCTGGATATATACAACCAGCGGTGCGTGGCCAAGGCCAAACGCATCATAAAGACATTGCCCACCCCAGCCACCAACTGTACTCACTGTCACCGTCAGGCAGGCGATACCTCAGTATCAAGTGTACCGAACAAATAGACTCAGAGACTGCTTCCACAGTCAGGCCATCAGGCTGCTGAACAAGGCGTATAGCATATAACAATGTATATTTTATTACATTGATTTATATATACATATTGCTCTTTTTCTGTGCCGATATGTTGCATTTTATAAATTGCATTTTTATTTTATTTTTAACTTCTTTTATTCTATTCTGTTTTATCATATTTTATAACTGCTGTCTGTCGTCGGGTTTTGCACATACGATTTTCACCCACTGCTTTATACTTGTGTAAACTGTGAAGTGACAATAAACTTGACTTGATTTGACTTGACTTAATAGTGTTGCCATCCTATATCATATATCATCATAACATTGTCTCTAATATTACTCTGTGATAATTATTTTCTGGACTTACTACGACTATTCTGCACTGTTCTGTACTATTTATGATGCTGCTACCTCTCACCATGCTGCTACACTACAGTCAATCTAAAAAGCTTTTTGCACCATCCACCGTATGAATATATCATCATTAGACACGTTATTGGTCTTTTTAATTGTATAGCAAAGTATACTATAGTCTCTCTCTCTCTCTCTCTCTCTCTCTCTCTCTCTCTCTCTCTCTCTCTCTCTCTCTCTCTCTCTCTCTCTCTCTCTCTCTCTCTCTCTCTCTCTCTCTCTCTCTCTCCTCGGTCCTGTGGATTTGCATATGAAGCGACCTCACTGTCAGTGCATATGCAAATACATCCTTCAAGGATTTAAAAACATCCTGTAAGGACTCTTTGCATCCACCTTCTCCTTGAGGTGCTGAGCTGTGAAGTCCTGTGGGTAAACCTCTGCTATGGTTTCACGGTGTTCCTCGTACCCAAGAACACACGACTGGGTGTTGGTTCTGGTTTAGTGGGGATCCAGACGTGGTGCAAGGCCTTGGTTTAATGTCATGTGACCTTCCTCTGCTTCTGTTAACACGTGCCTCTGGCAACGTCTCCACTCTAAAGTGCTTCCTGCCTTCAGCTGAATGTAACAAGTACTCACACCAAGTCCCGTAACTTGGTCGTTTTGGCCTGTTTTGCAGGAGGAGCAACTGAATGGCGCGGTTGGCCAGCGCTGTGTCAGAGTACAGCTGATCCTTTTGCTGTGCAAACAACCACATCCATCATCCATTACTAATGGGACGGTCTCCCCTCCCCCCAGTACACTCACTCTCTCACTCACTCACTCACTCACTCACTCACTCACACACACCCTGGTAGAATCTATCACACGCAGAGTCGCAAATGCCTCCTCCATGGAGAGGCGAGGAGCTAGAGGCTACGCTGATCAGCTCCTCCATTACCTTTAGGGTTTCCCCCCCCTCACACACACATACTATTATATTTTTCCACTATGCATCTCAGCCATTAAACAACTAGGCTCCTCTGTCTAAGCTCCAGGCAAAAGTTTGTTTACTCGTGGTCCAACAACTTCATCCCATCCATGTGGTCACAAACAGCACATGCACTCTGCCTGCTTATTAGCACTTTTGAACACATGTTCTCCCGGCAACAAAAGCCCCATCCTCAATTAATTCATGGACAACACACTTGACTTTCTCTGTCTAACATGGCCAAAACCCCTGGAATACTTCACTCTTAACCAAACTACACATACATGGACAAACCACGCCAAGACGTGAGTGGTGGCGGAATCGCATCATTACATCGCTTATCCATTAAAATGACCGCAATAATCATTCCTGCATCTCCCTCATTCCTTGCTTTTAAACTGTCTGGTTCCAAACCCCTGGTCATTGCTGTAATAAATTGCCCCCCCCAAGCACGACCCTGCATTACCTTCTGACCACTCCTAATTCCTTCCTCAACTCTGTGGCATATTACCATCTGTTCTTCTGCTAGTAGACTTCCTCATCACCGTTGACTCCACAGACTGCAAAACTGCAACCGACTTCCTGGATGGGAAAGGTCCCACATTGGAGCTGGTCTGCTCCTCTGGTCTCCATCAACAACCTGAAAAGATACAACATACATTTGACAAGATTGATATTGGCCATTTGTAACAAGTACATAGGAATGCTTACTCCCCATTCCCTCCCGCAGTATGAATCTCAAAAACAACACCATAAAAATAAAAATAAAATAATATGTACAATAACATAAACCAAAAAGAGCATGTAGTGATGTACATTTTATTTCTTTTTATTAAAAAAAGTTTTTACAAAAATCTTTCAAAAGCGCTAGTAGTGGAGCGGCATCATGAATACAGTGCAGCACAGTGCAGTAACTTTATTGAGTCCCAAAAGACGGTAGGGGGGAGAAGAGATGGTGCCTAGAATGGTTGCAGTCCTTTATGATGGACATGGCCTTCTTCCGACATCTGGTCCTAAAGATCTCCTCAATGCATGGAAGTGCACACCCGATGATCTTCTCTTCCATCCTCACGACCCTCTGGATGTCTTTCTTGTCCCGTGCAGTGGTGTTGCCGTATCACACAGTGAGGCCACTCGTCAGGACGCTCTCTACGGTGGCACGGTAGAAGTTCACTAGCCACCTCTGGCCTATGCCGCTTTTTCTGAGGCAACGCAGAGCATAGAGGCGCTGGTGTGCCTTCTTCAGCATGACCTCTGTGTTGCGTGTCCATGCCAGGTCATCGGAAATCTGTAGTCCAAGGAAGCGGAAGCAGCTGACGACTTCCACCAGTGTCCCGTCCAGGCTGAGGTCCACGATGAGCTCCTTTGTTTTGCTTAAATTCAGTGCGAGGCTGTTGTCCTCACACCATCGCGTCAGCTGGACCACCTCATCTCTGTACTCTGTTTTATCGCCCTCGCTTATCAAGCCGATGACTGTGGTGTCGTCTCCAAACTTGATAATCCGATTATTGCTGTGCGTGGCAGTACAGTCATGGTGTGTACAGCGAGTACAGCCGGGGACTGAGGCAGCCGCCTTGGGGTGCTCCAGGGTTGAGGACCAGAGTGAATGACATGTTGTTCCCAATCTTCACCACTTGAGGCCTGCCCATCAGGAAGTCCATAATCCATTTACAGATGGGGGCGCCCAGACTTAGGTCCCTCAGTTTCAGGACAAGCTTGTAGGGAACGATGGTGTTGAACGCCAAGCTGTAGTCAATCTATGATGTAATGATGTAATGAGCCTTCTATGATGTAACCAAGCCCACAGCCATGGGACTGGGAGGTATTCTTCTCCAGCTCCAAGGAGGAGTGGCAGCCTGTTGCATACTGTTCCAGATGTCTCTCAGAAGCCGATTCAGGTTAAGCCCAGAAAAATAAGTGTCTGGCAGGTGTATGTTCCTGTGAGAAATTTGACAAGTACCTGTGTAGCTTGGATCTATTCATGCTGGAGACCTATCCTAAGCTATTGATGCCCTTTGTCAACACCCGGAGCCTAGACAACGTCCCTTTGAGATGCCAGCGTCTCCTGATTGTCACGGTTACGGTGGTTGACAGGGGGCGTGGCCAAGCCACGTGCACTGGCAGCGCACACACACGCCTGTCAACAAGTGTTACGGTGGTTGACAGGGGGCGTGGCCAAGCCAGGTGCGCTGGCGGCACACACACACACCTGTCAGCTATTGCCTTGTCTAATTGTTAATCACCTCACCTGGGATACCCTGGCTTCCCGTTACCCCAGTGTTAGGTCGTACGTCTTACTACACGTCATACGTTGTTCACGTTAAGTCGTACATTCTGGACGGAATCGCCACGTTGATGTCCCGGAAATCCAGATCCCGATCCCTTGCCTATCCCGCGTCACCCGCCTGTCTTGCGTTACTCTGGTCTATACGAGCTCCCCGGTAATTATAATTACATGTCTGGTACCTGTCGCTATTCCGACCTCCCGGTATCTAGACTTCTCGCTCGTCCAATCGACAATAAACCCACGACGCCAACTCGATAAGTCCATCCATAGATGTAGACAAAAGAGACAAATTTGACCTTATTGTAATTTGCATTGCCACCGAAAAAAACGTTGCACTGCGCTGCAGCGTTCCAGTCACTCTGACGCATTTCTGGGAGGGCTACCGTCCGGAGGATCACAGTTGTGTCCCTCCTTTCTACCTGGCCGACCCCTCCCTGCTCACCGACTTCTACCAGGCCCATCTTGATGCCCCTGGAAGGCCGCCTGTTGTCGCCCTTAGGGCTCCTCTGCCTCCACCTCTTGCCCACCTGGGGTTACTAAACCCAGGAGGACACGCCGTCACAAAAGACCATGATCAAGCTTCAGCCCACCTGTTTCCTATCAGAATCAGCACCCTATCAATTACCTTCCTACATATACTCTGTTCTCCTGTACTTTCGCATTTTCTACAACCCAAGACTCTCTAGCCGATTCCTCCGTGATTTCCATTGAAGACCCTTTTTGCAATTTCCCCTGAATACGCGATTGACTTGTTACTTTTGTGTGGTTTCCACCCTGGATGTTTTCCTGTTTGTTTTGGACTTCAGCCTTTTTCCCGCCGCACATTCCACACCCTTATTGGATTTACATTTTGCACGTAAGTTGCTTTACACATGATATTACTACTTACAATTATTTGGTGCAGCATTCATGCTGTTTTCTATCAGAGACGTTAAAGATGAATAGGGGCCGTCTCTGTCTGTAATACCTTGGGGTTCCGCCAGCTGCCATCCTTGTGTGGCGTATTATTAAAACTCAAAAGGTGACTTTAATTGTCATCATTAAAAAAGACAAGTTGAAAACACATCTAGGACCAGCTAGCACAAGGCAGGGGCGTGACCACCCATCTCTCTGGAGGAACCTACTAGCACTGGCTACAAGCATCCAGATCGCTCCCCAATGAGCTATTAGGACTCACAAAGCTGAACACTGAGAGTGGATGTTTACAACCTTACAGGTCATCAGATGAAACACAGAAGCAGAAGGCTTGACAACAAGTCATTTAAATCCCTGTAGGCAAACAGTCTGTGAATATACAAATATGAAGGAGTCTGCTGAAGGCAGAGAGGTGAAGAGAGAGGAAAGGGGGCGTAACAAAATGGAGGTCAATTCATGTAGTGATTTTCCAGCAGAGAGACAGAGAGTAGAGACGGTTTTTAGGCAATGACCCACTATCATTTTATTTATATATTATTGTTCCACTAAACTCTGGCAGTGATAATGCCAATTGAGCTATAAAGGACCTGGAATAATGTCAAGTGTAATCATTGGATTACAGAACTAGTATGCATTACGTTATTGTTGTAATAAATGACAAGTGGTACTAGCATGTTATTAGAATGTTTATTTTCTTTGTGGTTCCTGTTAAACTAATTAGGCACAATGATGAATCACCACAGCATTATCAATGCTAGAGGCCAAGTCTCAGTGTGGACATCCCGTCCCCAGGAGGATCACCAGCTCCATCAAGTCCAGGTTGAGCTGTAGGTGGTGCATCTCAGAGATTTCTGCAAGGCACCCAGCAATGCTTACCTCCATTTGTGTGTCATATGTGGAAATTGACAAGATCAGATTGGTGTCATTGGCATAGCAGTGGTAGGAGAAGTTATAGGAGAAGATAACAGAACCAAGAGATGTTGTTCAGAGGTAGAAGAGAAGAGGACCAAAGACCGAGCCTTTTGGAACTCCAGTAGTCCAGGCCTCCGTTCTCCAGGAATGTGGGGTGGTTGTCACACTGGGGAAGTGTTCGGAAAATGTGAAAAACATTTTTATTTTAATTTTATGTCTGGTCACCCTGAAAATAATCTGCTTTTTAAAGTAGGTATGAAAACCCTCTTATGACAGTCCTGTTTAAGTTTTTATTTTTGGATGTACCACACCCGTTGGTCATTGGTATGGATTGGTTGTGGTCAGAGAAAGTTAAATAGATTTGTAATGTAAATGTATCATGTAAATTTATCACAAATGTTCTCCATCCTATTTAAATCCTGTGTGTCCTGTGTGTCAGTCAAATGTATCAATCGTATAGGTAAAGAGGCAGTTCAGGAACAAAGAAATATCCCACAAAGTTGGTGGTTGGTGAGGCTACTTTCAATAGCACACCGGTAAAATTTCACCAGAATCTGAGGGGACAGGTGGGCTTTCCTCAGTCTCCTCAGGAAGAAGAGACGCTGGTGAGCCTTCTTTCCCAGTGAGGCAGTATTGAGGGACCAAGCCAGGTACTTGGAGATGTGGACCCCAGGAATTTGAAGCTGGAAACACGCTCGACCTCCGCCCTGTTGATGAGGATGGGGGCATGTGCGCCAGCTCTGGTCTTCCTGAAGTCCACGATCAGCTCCTTGGTCTTCTTGGTGTTGAGGGCCAGGTTGTTGTCAGCGCACCACGCCACCAGGTGCTGGACCTCCTCCCTGTAGGCTGCCTCATTGTTTTTTTTGATGAGGCCCACAACCGTTGTGTCGTCTGCAAACTTGATGACTGTGTTTGTACATTTTACAGGAGTGCAGTTGTGGGTGAAGAGGGAGAAGAGGGAGAAGAGGAGAGGGCTCAGGACACAACCCTGGGGAACACTGGTGTTCAGGGTGAGGGTGGAGGAGGTGAGATTGGCTAATCTGACAGTTGGTTAGGAAGTCTAATAACCTATTTCAAACAAACAGAGGGGTTACTGTCAAGGTTCTTGGTTTCCATGAGGTCACCAAGTTTCAAGATTCGTTTGGAGGGAATGATGGTGTTAAATGCTGAACTGAAGTCAATGAACAGCATTTTGATGTAGGTGTTGCTCTCAGCCAGGTGGGAGTGAGTAGAGTGAAGGGCTGAGGAAATGGCGGTAACTGTGGTGTCGTCTGCAACTGGATAATCAGATTGTTGCTGAGTGTGGCAGTACAGTCATGTGTGTACAGCCAGGGACTATGGCAGCAGCTTTAGGGTTCTCTTGTGCTCCATTGAGGATCAGAGTGGATGACATGTTGTTTCCAATCTTTACCACTTGAGGCCTGCCCGTTAGGAAGTTCATAATCCAGTAACAGATATGGGCCCCAAGAACTAGGTCCCTCATTTTCAGGACCAGCTTGGAGGGAACAATTGTGTTAAACGCCGAGCTGTAGTCAACAGTCTGACATAGGTGTCCTTCCTGTCTAGGTCCTCCAGGGCCATGTGTAGTGCCAGGAAGATGGCATCGTCTACAGACTTGTTTGATCTGTATGCAAACTGGAGTGGGTCCAGGGATTTAGAGATTGTAAAGTTTCTCCCCTTATTTGTACTTGGCGTTCTAGTAGTGTTGTAGTAGTACCACTTTTACTGTTGTAAAAGCGGTACTCCATTCCCTTAGTTTTTTCCATGTCAGCATTCATCCATGATTTGTGATTCGGGATTGAACAAACCGACCTGGTGTGGATGCATTCCTCCACTAGCCTGTTAATGTATGCTGTGGCATGATCTGCATATACATCCAGGTCAGTGGTCTTGAATACTCTCCAGTTTGTTATTTACAGCCCACCCTGCAGATGTCCTACTCTGCAGATGTCCTATGCCCTACTCCGTCGTATGTCCAGCAACTCACGGTCCTCACAGTTGTCGGCGTGGTCTTTATCTTCTGTTTGTACACAGGAAGTAGAAGTTTCTTGGAGACTTGTTAGAAATTAAATGCACTTTTAACTTCTGGTGACGAGTTGTTCTCTTACCTACCTTTGTTGACCGCACAAGCATCATGACTGAATGTAGAAGTGCATGTCGTCTGATTTGCCGAAAGCCAGCCGTGCAACAGCACGATAAGCATTCTGAATGGTTGTATAGCAGTTATAAAGAGTCTTGTTGTGTCTTAGCGGAGATGAGATGTGTTGATAGAATTTTGGCAAAACCTTTTTTAAGTTGCAGTGGTTGAATTCCCTAGCTACGATGAGGAGTACTTCGGGGTAATGGTTCTGAAGTTTGCTCACCTCACTGAAAAAGTTTGTCCAATGCGATCAGCCAGTTCACATCATGGATTTAATCCTCCACCATGAGAATAACTGAGATTTCCAAGTAAAAAGGCGACACTTGATTGTCAGTAATTCCAGAATGGATGAGCAGTGTTGAGAAAGCACCTGAACGTCCGTACAACAGGCACCAAGCAGCATACGCCGTCACCTTTGTTCTTCCCCATAGACTCAGCTGTTCTGTCGAGAGTGAGACGTTGGCAAGGAGAATGCTCGGTACTGCTGGTTTCCATCCCCTTCGGCCTTACCAGCAGGCCACCTGAGGGCTCATTTGTTGCCCCCCAGGGCTTGGTGGCTGCGGTCAGGGAATGGCCTCCTCTCCCCCTCGCTCCATTGTCTCTCCGTATCTGGTGGTTTCTGCTTTGTAAATGTTTTCAAAGCAGTGATGCAATGCATTGTTAGCCTCTTTCATCCAGCACTGTATTGTCCTCGCCACCATTTGTCCATCCACTCACTTTGTCGTATCAAAAGTAAAATATGTTATTCTTCCTTCCAGCCAGTTAACCCCCTCATGGACAGAACAGAAACACCACCAAACATAAACCACATTACAACCCTCTCTTCCTACATTTTTTTATTTTTCAACAATAACATTCGAATCATAACGAATCAATATTTTGCATTGTATCTTTCAGTATATTCCTATTAATCTAAATAAGAAAGGTATAATGGGGGTCCTCGGTTTATCCTGACTGGATATCTACGAACAGGTGATTGTGATCCAGGGGGCTCAGGGGGTAGGGGCTCAGGGGGTAGGGGCTCAGGGGGAGGGGCTCAGGGGGTAGGGGCTCAGGGGGTAGGGGCTCAGGGGGGAGGGGCTCAGGGGGTAGGGGCTCAGGGGGTAGGGGGTCAGGGGTAGGGGGTCAGGGGGTAGGGGCTCAGGGGGTAGGGGCTCAGGGGGTAGGGGGTCAGGGGGTAGGGGGTCAGGGGGTAGGGGCTCAGGGGGGAGGGGCTCAGGGGGTAGGGGCTCAGGGGGTAGGGGCTCAGGGGGTAGGGGCTCAGGGGGTAGGGGCTCAGGGGGTAGGGGCTCAGGGGGTAGGGGGTCAGGGGGTAGGGGGTCAGGGGGTAGGGGCTCAGGGGGGAGGGGCTCAGGGGGTAGGGGCTCAGGGGGTAGGGGCTCAGGGGGTAGGGGTCAGGGGGTAGGGGCTCAGGGGGGAGGGGGAGGGGGTAGGGGGTCAGGGGGTAGGGGCTCAGGGGGGAGGGGCTCAGGGGGTAGGGGCTCAGGGGGTAGGGGCTCAGGGGGTAGGGGCTCAGGGGGTAGGGGGTCAGGGGGTAGGGGCTCAGGGGGGAGGGGCTCAGGGGGTAGGGGCTCAGGGGGTAGGGGCTCAGGGGGTAGGGGGTCAGGGGGTAGGGGCTCAGGGGGTAGGGGGGAGGGGGGAGGGGCTCAGGGGTAGGGGCTCAGGGGGTAGGGGCTCAGGGGGTAGGGGGTCAGGGGGTAGGGGGTCAGGGGGTAGGGGCTCAGGGGGGAGGGGCTCAGGGGGGAGGGGCTCAGGGGGTAGGGGCTCAGGGGGTAGGGGCTCAGGGGGTAGGGGCTCAGGGGGGAGGGGCTCAGGGGGTAGGGGCTCAGGGGTAGGGGGTCAGGGGGTAGGGGCTCAGGGGGGAGGGGGGAGGGGGGTAGGGGGTCAGGGGGTAGGGGCTCAGGGGGAGGGGCTCAGGGGGTAGGGGCTCAGGGGGTAGGGGCTCAGGGGTAGGGGCTCAGGGGGTAGGGGCTCAGGGGGTAGGGGGTCAGGCACCCATGGCTTTTGACCCACATGACTGAGAGAGGTAATTCTCAACCATCGGTAGATTTTTTAAGTGGGAACAACTTCTGGTTATGACATGGTTGTTGTGTTTGGCTCTCACCATGAAACCTTTGACTGCAATGACTTTGTATTGACGGGGATTGAAGGCAGGGCATAGACCACAGAAATCCACACCAACTATTTCCCATGGTGATGATGGCAGTTCAGACACATGGAGAGGTTTGTGTTGTTGTGTTGCTGGTCCTAACAGCCTGACATTGGATGCAGCCGGCTATCATGGTTTCGTCTGTCAATGCCAGGCAACCAGATTTTCTCTCTGATAAAATGTTTTGTCTTGACAACCCCCTGGTGGCCTCCATTTGCAAGTGATATGACCCTGACTTGCAAAGAATGGGGAACAACAATCCTTGTGCCCCATAGCAAAGTGTCATAAGAAGCGGTCACTGTTAGCTCATCATTTTCTTAAATGACATTAGAGCAGCACCATCAACGTCATCAAAACTCTGTGTTTCAGACAGTGACCCCCACAAGCCATCTTTGAGAAGTTGAATGACTCTAGGGGGTCAGGGGGTAGGGGCTCAGGGGGGAGGGGCTCAGGGGGTAGGGGCTCAGGGGGTAGGGGCTCAGGGGGTAGGGGGTCAGGGGGTAGGGGCTCAGGGGGTAGGGGGGAGGGGGGGAGGGGCTCAGGGGGTAGGGGCTCAGGGGGTAGGGGCTCAGGGGGTAGGGGGTCAGGGGGTAGGGGGTCAGGGGGTAGGGGGTCAGGGGGTAGGGGCTCAGGGGGGAGGGGCTCAGGGGTCAGGGGGTAG
The DNA here is from genome assembly GCA_027704905.1 of Muraenolepis orangiensis. Classification (NCBI taxonomy): domain Eukaryota; kingdom Metazoa; phylum Chordata; class Actinopteri; order Gadiformes; family Muraenolepididae; genus Muraenolepis; species Muraenolepis orangiensis. The sequence goes on along the minus strand of CM051013.1, from coordinate 25,708,797 downwards.
GGGCTCAGGGGGGAGGGGCTCAGGGGGTAGGGGCTCAGGGGGTAGGGGCTCAGGGGGTAGGGGCTCAGGGGGGAGGGGCTCAGGGGGTAGGGGCTCAGGGGGTAGGGGGTCAGGGGGTAGGGGCTCAGGGGGGAGGGGGGAGGGGGTAGGGGGTCAGGGGGTAGGGGCTCAGGGGGGAGGGGCTCAGGGGGTAGGGGCTCAGGGGGTAGGGGCTCAGGGGGTAGGGGCTCAGGGGGTAGGGGCTCAGGGGGTAGGGGGTCAGGCACCCATGGCTTTTGACCCACATGACTGAGAGAGGTAATTCTCAACCATCGGTAGATTTTTTAAGTGGGAACAACTTCTGGTTATGACATGGTTGTTGTGTTTGGCTCTCACCATGAAACCTTTGACTGCAATGACTTTGTATTGACGGGGATTGAAGGCAGGGCATAGACCACAGAAATCCACACCAACTATTTCCCATGGTGATGATGGCAGTTCAGACACATGGAGAGGTTTGTGTTGTTGTGTTGCTGGTCCTAACAGCCTGACATTGGATGCAGCCGGCTATCATGGTTTCGTCTGTCAATGCCAGGCAACCAGATTTTCTCTCTGATAAAATGTTTTGTCTTGACAACCCCCTGGTGGCCTCCATTTGCAAGTGATATGACCCTGACTTGCAAAGAATGGGGAACAACAATCCTTGTGCCCCATAGCAAAGTGTCATAAGAAGCGGTCACTGTTAGCTCATCATTTTCTTAAATGACATTAGAGCAGCACCATCAACGTCATCAAAACTCTGTGTTTCAGACAGTGACCCCCACAAGCCATCTTTGAGAAGTTGAATGACTCTGCATAGAGTGGGGTCAGTTGTGGTTGCATCATGAATTTCAGCCAATGTCATCGCCTGCGGTACAGCATTTGCAGTAACAAAGTGCACATATTCTTCTGCTTGTCTTTCGTCATTTGAAAAGCCCTGAGAAACATTAAGTACTTGTGCCGGGTGGCGTGACATATTGTCTGCCGGCTTGTCCTTACCAGACTTGTAGCGGACTGTGTAGTTGTGAGGCTGGAGACGTAGACTCAGCGTTCCATACTATCGGGTGGCTTGGATTTTGGGTTGTTGAAAATCCATTTCAAGGGTTGTGATCACTGACAAGGGTGAAAGGTACTCCATAAATGTATATGTGAAAATGTTCACAGCCCAATACAATGGCAAGAGCCTCCCGTTCTGTTTGTGAATATTTTTGTTCAATGGCAGACAGTGCTCCACTTGCATAAGTTATCACCCTAGCCGGTTCCCTTGTGCCATTTCTGTGTGCCAACATGGCCACAAGACCTACTGGACTTGCATCAACTACAAGTTCAGTTAGTTTCTGTGGGTCAAAGTAATTCATCACAGTATCAATTGTTAGACTTTGTTTCATTTCATTAAGAGACCTCTGGTGCTCTTCCGCCCACATCAAGCGAGTTGTCTTTTTTTTGTGGCAGTCTTTGATTAAACGGGCACTGTAATTTGCCATGCCAAGAAGACTGCGTACCTCACTAGCATTGGTTGGAGCAGCAGTGTCGTGGAGTGCCTGAACTTTCTTGGGATCAGGACAGAATTCTCCATCTTAGAATGTGTATCCGAAGAAGTCTAGAGTGGTTTGTGCGTATGAGCACTTGGAGGTTTTTCTCCTTCAGTCGCTGAAACGCCCTAGAGCTTGATCACGGGCTGCTCTAGTTCCGCCAAAGACTAAAATGTCATGGCTCAGATTGATTACTCCTGGGATGCCATCCAGGGCTTGTTGCATGGCGTTTTGGAGCACCTCTCGTTTTGGAACGTCTCAGGCCTACTTGAGTGGATAATGTTGTAATATATCGTGAGGATGGCTCTAATTATAGCTGATGATATCAAAAGTTTAAATCTAGCTTTGAGAAAAATCTGGATCCATTAAGTGATTGTATCACATCATCTACTGTGGGTGTGAGATGCCTTTCTCGTTCGATGGCCTGATTTGGTACCCTCATGTCTACACAAATTCTCACTGCTTCTGGATATTTTGGCTTTGGAACAGGCTCGATTGGAGAACCCCATGGAGTGGGACCATCCATCTTCTCAAGGATGTCAAGGTCCTTTAGACGTTGCAGTTGCATGCGGAGTATGGCGCCGTACAAGATGGCTGCCGTGTTGCGAGCTCCCGCACAACTATGCAGTTTTTTGTTATTTATTATTTTTCTCTTGACTATCTTTGTACAGAAAGTTAGCAGCACATTCATTTATGACTTTTGCACACTTCTGGAGATCAGATCGACAGTCGCTCACCGCCTACCAGAGTTGTTTCATTCTTTCGACTCGGACGTCCCGCCCGAAGTCGCAGCTGGATTATCTCCCACCATCTTGGGCATGATTACACGCAAGCGTCGCAGGAAGAAGTGAGGGAAGCGAGCCGGCGTGCTAGTCAGGCTGAGATGTCGATCCGATCTCCCCCTCTACCCACCATTCTACTGGCTAATGTACAGTCTCTTGACAATAAGTTAAGCGAGCTACTGGCTCGTATTCAATTCCACCGGGAAACTAAGGACAACTGTATCATCTGCCTTATGGAGAAATGGATATCGGAGGATACCGACGCAGCTATCAAGCCGACGGGATTTTCCGTCCACCGGGCGGACAGAACAAAGGCTCTCTCCAGTAAAGATCGCGGAGTGGGGGTATGTCTCATGATAAACAGATCTTGGTGCAACCAAAGTCATGTACATCCCCTCAAGTCTTTCTGTTCCCCGGACCTGGAGTACCTGATACTTGTGTGCTGTCCATACTGGCTACCTCAGGAGTTTACAGCTGGACCTTTACATTCCCCCACAAGCCAACACGGACACAGCACTGAAGGAACTGTATGGGGCTATCAGCGAACAGGAGTCGGCACACCCCGAGGCTGCTCTCATCGTGGCGGGGGACTTCAACAAGGCGAACCTGAAGAAGGTTCTCCCGAAGTTCTACCAACACATAACGAGCAACACACAGGGCGAGCGGATCCTTGACCACTGCTACACCCCCTTCCGTGATGGCTACAAGGCCCTCCTCCGCCCGCCGTTCGGCAAATCAGACCACCGCTCTATCCAGCTACTCCTGCCTTTAGGCAGAGACTGAAGTGGCAACCAATCGCTGTGAGGGTGGTCCAATGCTGGTCCGACCAATCGGACTCTATGCTGCAGGATTGTTTTGATCACGCTGACTGGGAAATGTTCCGGGTCGCCTCGGACAATAACATCAACGAGTACGCGTCCGCGGTCACTGGGTTCATCAAGAAGTGCATAGATGACATTGTTCTGACCAAGTCGGTTCAGATATATCCCAACCAGAAACCGTGGATTAACGGCAATGTTCGAGCTGCCCTCCACGCACGTAACGCCGCCTTTGGCTCTGGGAATTTGGAGGAATATACAAGAGCCCGTTACGACCTCCGTAAGACCATCGTCACTGCCAAGCGGGAGTACAAGGACAGAGTGGAGGAGAAATTCAAGAGCCACGACGCGAGGGGTATGTGGCAGGGGTTACAGACGATAACGAACTTCAGAGGGAGAACCAGTTGTGTAGAGAACTCCTCTACCTCCCTCCCAGGAGAGCTAAATACGTTTTTTTGCTCGTTTCGAAGTGAACAGCAGCCCGTCGAAGCCAGCGACGCCTGAGGAGACCAGCCTGCTGAACATCTCGGAGGTGGATGTGCGCCGCACCTTCAAGCAGTTGAACATCCGTAATGCAGCAGGCCCCGACGACATCCCGGACCGCGTCCTCAGAGCATGCGCAGACAAGTTGGCAGGAGTCTTTGCAGACATCTTCAACCTCTCCTTGTCCCAGGCTGTTGTTCCCGCAGTCTTCAAGATGTCCACCATCGTGCCTGTCCCTAAACAACCCAAGGTAACATGCCTGAATGATTATAGACCTGGAGCCCTCACTTAGATTGTCAGAAAATGCTTCGAGAGGTTGGTCAAGGACTTTGTTTGCTCCATGTTACCTGCCACGCTGGACCCATGGCAATTTGCATATCGTCAAACCAGATCGACGGACGACGCAATTGCCATGGCCCTCCACACTGCCCTTTCCCACCTGGATGGAAAGAAATGTTACGTGTGAATGCTGTTTGTGGACTACATCTCAGCGTTCAACGCGATAGTTCCAGCCAAGCTCGACACCAAGCTTATAGGGCTAGGCGTGCCCCCACCCACTCTGCAGCTGGATACTGGACCTCCTGTCGGACCGCCGTAAGGTGGTGAGGATGGGCAGCACCACCTCAGAGCCACTGACCCTCAACATGGGAGCCCCCCAGGGATGCGTGCTGAGCCCTCTCCTCTACTCCCTCTACACCCAAGACTGCATGGCTATGCACAGCTCCAATGTCATCATCAAGTTTGCTACGACACGACATTGATGGACCTGATCGCCGGCGACGATGAGACAGCCTACAGGGAGGAAGTTGTATCACTGGAGCAGTGGTGCCAGGAGAACAGCCTCGCCCTCAACGTCAAGAAGACCAAGGAGCTGATTGAGAGGAGAGCACGCCCCTATCTCCATCGATGGTGTTGCAGTAGAGAAGGTCAGCAAGTTCCTCGGCGTGCACATCTCCGATGTGGGCCCAACAACGCCTGTATTTCCTCAGGCGTCTGAGGAAATTCAGCATGGGCCCCCGCATCCTGAGAACATTCTATACTGGCACCATGGAGAGTGTTCTTACAGGGTGTATCACCGCCTGGTACGGGAACTGCACCGCACTCGAGCGCAGAGCGCTTCAAAGGGTGGTGCGGACGGCCCAGTATATCGTTGGAGGTGAGCTCCCCTCCCTCCTGGATATATACAACCAGCGGTGCGTGGCCAAGGCCAAACGCATCATAAAGACATTGCCCACCCCAGCCACGAACTGTACTCACTGTTACCGTCAGGTAGGCGATACCTCAGTATCAAGTGCCGCACAAATTGACTTAGAGAAATTAATGTATATTTTATTACATTGATTTATATATATTGCTCTTTTTCTGACATATTGTATATATTGCATTTTTATATATTTAACTTGTACTTTTTAACTTCTTTTTATCCTATTCTGTTTTTATAACTGCTGTCTGTCGTCGGGTATTGTGCATACGATTTTCACTCATTGCTTATACTTGTAAACTGTGAAGTGACAATAAACTTGACGTCTATAATAATCACCACCAATGTCTTTGAAAAAATAAAAAACATACTGTAAAAACAAAGTGTATCACAACTACCTCTCTATAGTTTACATATGTATTACTAAGATACCTGTTTACAGTACCTGCCATATAGATTTAAATCTGTTGATAGAACTGCTCCTACTCCTGTATATACATTTATATATGCCAAACATTTATATATGCTCACTTGTATATGTTAGAACCCAACGAGACCGGCCAACCAAATGTGCCAGAGAACCCAGAAGTAGAGACACGGACACGGAAAATGTCTTTACTGAAAAATATCCACAAACTCTTTTAATATTTAATCCAAGGCGGTAGGGTAGGTTTGGTTAGGTGGTGTGGTAGACGTGGGGAGATGGTCCAGAGGGTGGTACGCGGAGAGGGTCCTTGGAGCGGTGGGGGTTTAGGACGAGACGCAACAAAGTCGGAAACACAGGTTCACGTGTAGGAGGGAGCCATAAGGTTATCAATAACCAAGCGCCCGATGGGACTTCTGCAGCCTTAAGAAGGGTAGATCCCAGGTGTTGGTTAGCCTCTGCAGGCCCGATTATGATGGGCAACACCTGGGATCCATTAGAGTAGACTTACTCAACAGGCGGCCCGCGGGCCGCATCCGGCCCGCAGACGCTTATTGTGTGGCCCCCAACATGCCTGGTTATGAATTATACAAAAAAAATGTATAATTGGATCTACTTATGTGTGTGAAAGCTCCTTCTCTGCCATGGGAATAATCAAATCAAAGCAGCGTTCCCGTCTAATTGACAGACATTTGGCAGACTATCTCAGAGCAGCTACAACTGAGCTGACAACCAGATCTGAAAGTACTGATCTGAAAAGAATGCAGACTTAGAGCTCTCACTAGAAATAAGTAACAACTGTTTGTTATATTGTTATTGTTATTCATATTTGTGAAATGCAGACTCAGAGCTCTCAATAGGAATAAGTAGCAATTGCAAACTTTATCAATGTCATCAATGCAAAGCTATTCACTCCAGTGTTAATAAAACATCAGCTTGACCAACACTTGACACTACATTTGTTGCTCAAATTGAGAATATTTGTTAAATATTCCATGATGCTTTGGAATGTATTAAAAATGACAAGCAAGACAGCATATTAAACAGCAGTAGTAAATACAGCGAATAAAATGGTACAAATATATGTCAATAATATTTTGTGGCCCTTTGCACCTGTTGTGGTTTAAATGTGGCCCTCTTGGCCTCTGAAGTTGAGTACCCCTACATTAGAGCGTGGGGGCACAACAGTATATACTACATTTACATTTAGATATATTTATCCTGCTTTCAATAACTGCCTGTTATTGAAAGCTATAATAATAATACTAATAATAATACCCCTGATCACTACCTAAAATAAATTCTCACTTACCTGTATTAATAATTATTAATACCTAGTAGACTGTCTTTTAACCTGTACATGTAAACTGTAAATGATATCACCTGCACTTTACTGCAACATGTGCACTCTGGTTAGATGCTCAATTATTTTCACTGTACTGTTCTTGTGCTGTGAAATGACAATAGATTTGAATCTACTCTCATCTAATATCAGCAAAATGTACACGCAAAGTCTAACAGATATTTCCAGGTCAAATAGATGCAGTCTCGCGTGCCACATGCAATTAAAATGACTACTTTGGGATCCTCCTGACGACAAGGACACATAGTGAAGAGTCATCTGGTTCATAGTCTGTAGTGGTTAACATGCAGCCATTCACAAGGAGCCTTACCTAAACATAATCTTTACCAGGAGCCTGAGCCTCTACCATCTGGTACAGGCTCAGGCTCCTGGTGAGTGTGTGAGGTGATGTAAGTGTTTAACTTATGGGCTTTGATTACCAATGGCCCACAGGGGTGAAGCCTCACCAGCCCCAGATTCAAATCCAGGGCTGTGTCCGAAATCACTCCCTTCTCCCTACATAGTGCACTACATAGTGATATAGTGATAAATCACTCCCTTCTCCCTACATAGTGCACTACATAGTGATATAGTGATACATCACTCCCTTCTCCCTACATAGTGAACTGCATAGTGTTATAGTGATAAATCACTCCCTACGCCCTTCATAGTGCACTACATAGTGATATAGTGATACATCACTCCCTACTCCCTACATAGTGAACTGCATAGTGTTATAGTGATATATCACTCCCTACTCCCTTCATAGTGCACTACATAGTGATATAGTGATACATCACTCCCTTCTCCCTACATAGTGAACTGCATAGTGATATAGTGATAAATCACTCCCTACTCCCTACATAGTGCACTACATAGTGATATAGTGATAAATCACTCCCTTCTCCCTACATAGTGCACTACATAGTGATATAGTGATAAATCACTCCCTTCTCCCTACATAGTGCACTACATAGTGATATAGTGATAAATCACTCCCTACTCCCTACATAGTGCACTACATAGTGATATAGTGATAAATCACTCCCTACTCCCTACATAGTGCACTACATAGTGATATAGTGATAAATCACTCCCTTCTCCCTACATAGTGCACTACATAGTGATATAGTGATAAATCACTCCCTACTCCCTACATAGTGCACTACATAGTGATATAGTGATAAATCACTCCCTTCTCCCTACATAGTGCACTACATAGTGATATAGTGATAAATCACTCCCTTCTCCCTACATAGTGAACTGCATAGTGTTATAGTGATAAATCACTCCCTACGCCCTACATAGTGCACTACATAGTGATATAGTGATACATCACTCCCTTCTCCCTACATAGTGCACTTCATAGTGATATAGTGATAAATCACTCCCTTCTCCCTACATAGTGCACTACATAGTGATATAGTGATACATCACTCCCTTCTCCCTACATAGTGAACTGCATAGTGTTATAGTGATAAATCACTCCCTACGCCCTACATAGTGCACTACATAGTGATATAGTGATACATCACTCCCTTCTCCCTACATAGTGAACTGCATAGTGTTATAGTGATAAATCACTCCCTACGCCCTACATAGTGCACTACATAGTGATATAGTGATAAATCACTCCCTTCTCCCTACATAGTGCACTACATAGTGATATAGTGATAAATCACTCCCTACTCCCTACATAGTGCACTACATAGTGATATAGTGATAAATCACTCCCTTCTCCCTACATAGTGCACTACATAGTGATATAGTGATAAATCACTCCCTTCTCCCTACATAGTGAACTGCATAGTGTTATAGTGATAAATCACTCCCTACGCCCTACATAGTGCACTACATAGTGATATAGTGATACATCACTCCCTTCTCCCTACATAGTGCACTTCATAGTGATATAGTGATAAATCACTCCCTTCTCCCTACATAGTGCACTACATAGTGATATAGTGATACATCACTCCCTTCTCCCTACATAGTGAACTGCATAGTGTTATAGTGATAAATCACTCCCTACGCCCTACATAGTGCACTACATAGTGATATAGTGATACATCACTCCCTTCTCCCTACATAGTGAACTGCATAGTGTTATAGTGATAAATCACTCCCTACGCCCTACATAGTGCACTACATAGTGATATAGTGATACATCACTCCCTACTCCCTACATAGTGCACTACATAGTGATATAGTGATACATCACTCCCTACTCCCTACATAGTGCACTACATAGTGATATAGTGATATAGTGATACATCACTCCCTACTCCCTACATAGTGCACTACATAGTGATATAGTGATACATCACTCCCTACTCCCTACATAGTGCACTACATAGTGATATAGTGATACATCACTCCCTACTCCCTACATAGTGATATAGTGATACATCACTCCCTACTCCCTTCATAGTGCACTACATAGTGATATAGTGATACATCACTCCCTACTCCCTACATAGTGCACTACATAGTGATATAGTGATACATCACTCCCTACTCCCTACATAATGCAGTACATAGTGATATAGTGATACATCACTCCCTACTCCCTACATAATGCAGTACATAGTGATATAGTGATACATCACTCCCTACTCCCTACATAGTGCACTACATAGTGATATAGTGATACATCACTCCCTACTCCCTACATAATGCACTACATAGTGATATAGTGATACATCACTCCTGTAATGGAAAAATCATATGTTGTCCCTTCTCATCACTCTGTTTATTGACCTCAGGGTTCTAGTAGAGAATGCAAATGTAGTTCTCCCTATCACCCTTTTGTCCTATTGTCCTGAGGAGTCTTGTCTTGTCCTTATCCTGTTTGACCAACTGTAATGTTTATCTCACAGCGGGGGACAGTGGCTATTGCAGCCTACAGCTGTTGAAGGGGGGTTGGCATACAACTATTGAGCTGGATCAAAGGCTTGGCCGCTCCTGGTTCAACACCTCTGGCTTCCTCTGCCTGCACGAGAGTTCCTCTGTCCCGTGCTGGAGATGGGGGTGGTGGAGCCAGGTGGAGATGGGGGGGGGTGGAGCCAGGTGGTCAAGACTTGCATCATTGGAGTGAAAGACAGTGTCTTAGGGGCAGTCCTAAGGAGGGATAAATACTGAGTGTTGCCAGCAGTACGGTGGACTTCCCTATCCTCACCTCATAGGATTCGGGGCTCCCGACAAAGCTTTGTCTGTCTGTTGTCTGTCTGTTGTCTGACTGTTTGGCCACTTGTCTACTTGTCTACTTGTATTTGTTCATTGTGTTCTGCTTGCTTGATAAATCTTCAAACTTAATTGAGTTCATGTGTAACAGTTCTCATTGATTGATAATTTGCCTTCTTATTCAAGTAGATTTCCACCACACTCCCTACTCCCTACATGGTGCACTAGTCAAGTCAAGTCAATTCAAGTTTATTGTCACTTCACAGTTTACACAAGTATAAAGCAGTGAGTGAAAATCTTATGTGCAAAACCCGACGACAGACAGCAGTTATAAAAATAAGATAGATCAAAATAGAAAAAAACTGAATAGAATAAAATAAGTAAAAAAAAATAAAAAAATGTAATTTATCAAAGGCAATATATCGGCACAGAAAAAGAGCAATATGTATATATAAATCAATGTAATAAAATATACATTGTTATATGCTATACGCCCTTGTTCAGCAGCCTGATGGCCTCACTGTGGAAGCTATCTCTGAGTCTATTTGTACGGCACTTGATACTGAGGTATCGCTTGCCTGACGGTAAAAGTGAATACAGTTTGTGGCTGGGGTGGGCAATGTCTTTTATGAATGTCTTTTGTGAACCCCTAACTTGCTTAAGTCCTGACATTAATAGCTCTTAGCATGTTGTATATGTTAGCAAGTGTATATCCTTAATGTTGATAACACGCTCTTATCACAGCTACTTGTCTACTGGTACTGCCAGGTGACCTGGCAGTACCAAATAGTGTTATTCATCTTGTTAATATGAATACTTGTGAACTGCTCTATTTTTATGTTTGCGTACCTCAGTGTTATGCTATTGTCTGCTTCAACACATGTACTCCTTGTAAGTCGCTTTGGATAAAAGCGTCTGCCAAATGCCCTAAATGTAAATGTAAATGTAAATGATGCATTTGGCCTTGGCCACGCACCGCTGGTTGTATATATCCAGGAGGGAGGGGAGCTCACCTCCAACCATATACTGGGCCGTCCCACCACCCTTTGAAGCGCTCTGCGCTCGAGTGCCGTGCAGTTCCCGTACCAGGCGGTGATACACCCTGTAAGAACACTCTCCATGGTGTCAGTATAGAATGTTCTCAGGATGCGGGGGCCCATGCTGAATTTCTTCAGACGCCTGAGGAAATACAGTCATTGCGTGGACCATGTGAGGTCCTCGATGAGATGTGCACGCCGAGAAACTTGAAGCTGCTGATTCTCTCTACTGCAACACCGTTGATGGAGATAGGGCCGTGCTCTCCTCTCTGCTTCCTGAAGTACAATCTTTTTTCACATTCAACAGATGTTCAAATCATCTATCAGTCACTTTGCTGTCCTCTTTTTGTTCATTTTTCTCATTATTGTATATATTATTTTTATGGTGTTGTTTTGGAGATGTATACTGCGGGAGGGAATGGGGAGCAAGCATTCCAATGTACTTACAAATGGCAAATAAATATCTTGTATTGCTTGTATTGCAGACCCCACCAAGATTTCTAGCTAATTTCTCCGCTTCAGCGCCGCACTGGGGCCCCGGAAAGGGGCCCCCTACCTAACCACTCCCTTGTGACAGAACGAACAAGCCATAATGGACCCCGGCGACGGAGATCGGTGGAGGTGCGAAATCCAACTCTACGCAGAGCAGTGGGAGAAGCTTCTTGCGGAAGCCCATGCTTCAATTACCCGGCTGGTGGACATCACGGAGTCCCAAGGCGCACGCATAGCGCACCTCGAGGCTGTGATTTCACAAGCTCCGGCTTTCGCTGGTCCCGTGGAGCCACATATCCCGCCCCCGCCGAGGTACTCTGGGGATCCGGACACCTGCCGGAGCTTCTTGGTCCAGTGCAAGAATATCTTTGGCGCACAGCCGCCCCGCTTTACGAGGGAAGCGGGGAGAATTGCATACGTAGTGAGCCTGCTTGAGGGAGGTCCCCTCGCTATGTACGATGCGCTCCGTGCGCAAGGATCTCCTCTCGTGGAGACCTTCGTGGCTCTTGAAATGGAGCTGATGAGGGTGTACGACCACCCCATACGGGGCGCCCAGGCTGGACAACTCCTGCTGCGGCTTAAGCAGGGAACGCTCAGCCTTCGGGAGTACATCGCCCGGTTTCGCCGGTTGGCGCTGGAGTCCGGTTGGAACGAGGAATCGCTTCTGTCCGCGTTCCAGAACGGACTCAACCGGGAGTTGGGCAAGGAGGTGGCGTTGCGGGGCGAGACGGGCACTGTGGATGAGGCCATCCAGAGGGCCATTCAGGTGTCAGACCTTGCGATGCAGTGGGGGGACGCTCCGGGTCCTTCCAGAAGCTTTTCCCGCCCAGCGGAGGAAAGGAGATATCCTCGGTCCACTGCTTCTTTCGCGGAGGAGCCGATGCAGCTGGATCGGGTGGTCCTTTCCCAGCAGGAACGGAAGCGGAGGTTGGACACGGGAGCTTGTCTCTACTGCGGAGGAATGGGACACTCCCTTCGCGACTGTCATCGTCGGCAAAAAGATCAGGCCCCTCAGTGACGGTGGGGTCCCTGTGGTGCCAGAATGCGACCCGATCTCCAGCTGCATTGGCAGGCTCCCATTTCACGCACATCTCCTTTGGGCGAAGGAGAGGTCGGTTCCTCTCACTCTGGTTCTGTCAGGGAATCACCGGGAGACCATCCAGTTACACGTCATCTCCTCCCCCCACACCCCTGTGGTATTGGGTAGACCGTGGTTGGCTATCCACAATCCACACATCGATTGGTTGGCGGGTTCCGTGATAAGTTGGAGCATGTTCTGCCATTCTAACTGTCTCCGGTCCGCTCTAGCGCCACGCAACCCACCCACCCGCCCGGTCCCGAGCCCTCCCGATCTCTCATCCGTCCCCCATGTTTACCACGACCTCGGGGAGGTGTTCTCTAAACAACGGGCCATCTCCTTACCTCCTCACAGACCATATGACTGCGCCATCAATCTCCTCCCCAGCGCGTCTTTGCCGATTAGGCGACTCTACAACCTGTCCCGGCCCGAGAGACAGACCATGGAGACCTACATTCACGACTCACTGGCAGCGGGCTTGATCAGACACTCGTCGTCGCTGGTTGGTTTGGGGTTTTTCTTTATTACAAAGAAGGATAACTCGTTGAGGCCGTGTATCGATTTCCGGGGTCTAAACGATATCACAGTGAAGAACAAGTACCCCTTGCCACTCATCGACCCAGCCTTCGAGCCGCTCCGTCATGCAACGGTGTTCTCCAAGTTGGACCTCCGCAACGCCTACCATCTCATCCGGATCCGGGAGGGGGACGAGTGGAAGACGGGGTTCAACACAGCATTGGGTCATTTTGAGTACCGGGTCATGCCCTTCGGTCTCACCAACGCCCCGGCAGTTTTCCAAGCTCTGGTGAACAACGTCCTCCGAGACATGCTGAATCTCTTCGTGTTTGTCTACCTGGATGATTTTTTGATTTTTTTCAGGGAGTCAGAAGGAGCACGTTCAGCACGTCCGGTTGGTACTTCAGCGGCTATTGGAGAACAAGCTGTTCGTCAAGGCGGAGAAGTGTGAGTTCCACGTCAAGTCGGTGGCCTTCTTGGGATACATAATCGAGCCTGGACAGGTTCGGTCGGATCCAGTTAAGATCAAGGCAGTGGCGGAGTGGCCGACGCCTACGTCCCGGAGACAACTCCAGCGGTTCCTTGGTTTTGCCAATTTTTACCGTAGGTTCATCCGGGATTTTAGTAGCGTCGCGGCTCCGCTTACTCGGCTCACCTCCACGCTCTCTCCGTTCACCTCGGCTCCGGTTCTGAGGCATCCGGATCCGGCGTGCCAGTTCGTGGTGGAGGTGGACGCATCGGATTCCGGCGTTGGGGCTGTACTATTGCAACGTTCCACGGGGGATCGGAAGACGCATCCTTGTGCGTTTTTTTCCAAACGGCTGTCGTCCGCGGAGAGGAATTACGACGTGGGGAATCGGGAACTCTTGGCAGTGGTTCTGGCCTTGGAGGAGTGGAGGCATTGGCTTGAGGGGGCGGAACAACCGTTTGTGGTCAGGACAGACCACAAGAGTTCAGCCAGACGGCTGAACTCTCGACAGGCGCGGTGGGCGTTGTTCCTGGGGAGGTTCAACTTCACGCTCACCTACCGGCCTGGATGTCGGAATGTCAAACCCGATTCTCTCTCTCGCCAGTGGGACGCCGAGAGGGATCTCGTCGAGCCAGAGACCATCCTGCCTCCGGTGTGCGTGATTGGGGCAGTCACATGGGAGATCGAGGATCTCATCCAGTCGGCTCAGCATGCTCATCCAGATCCAGGTAATGGTCCCGCTAACCGGCTGTTTGTACCTGATCCAGTTAGGTCCCGGGTGCTGCAGTGGGCTCATTCCTCCCGCCTGACCTGCCATCCCGGCTTTGCGCGGACCCTGTCCTTCCTCAGACGGAGTTTCTGGTGGCCTTCCATCTCCCAGGACACCCAGGCCTTTGTCACGGCCTGCACCGTCTGTGCACGCAGCAAGGCCTCACATCGACCTCCTGCGGGGTTGCTGCAGCCGCTGTCTATCCCTCGCCGGCCTTGGTCGCACATCGCGGTGGATTTCGTCACCGGTCTTCCGCCGTCGTCTGGTAACTCCACCATCCTTACCATCGTCGACCGGTTCTCGAAAGCGGTCCATTTTTTGCCGTTGCCCAAGCTTCCCTCGGCCAGGGAGACGGCAGACCTCCTGGTTCTGCAGGTATTTCGTCTGCACGGGATTCCTCTGGACATAGTGTCCGTTACGTGGGACCATACACGGTGGACAAGGTCATCAATCCGGTTTCAGTAAGGTTGAAATTGCCGCCAGCCATGAAGGTTTATCCCACCTTTCATGTCTCCTTATTGAAACACGTTTCTTCCAGTCCCTTGTGCCCTCCCACCGCACCCCCTCCCCCAGGATCATCGACGACCATCCTGCCTACACGGTGAGAAAGATCCTAGACATCCGTCGCCGTGGCCGGGGTTTCCAGTACCTGGTGGATTGGGAATGGTACGGCCCGGAGGAGCGGAGTTGGATTCCACGGCGGAATGTCCTGGATCTGTCCCTCATCCGCAATTTTCATCAGGAACATCCCAACAGGCCGAGTGGGGCGCCAGGAGGCACCCGTTGAGGGGGGGGTACTGTCACGGTTACGGTGGTTGACAGGGGGCGTGGCCAGGCCGCGTGCGCTGTGGGCGCACACACACGCACCTGCCAACCATTACCGTGGCTGATTGCCAATGATCTCACCTGGGGGCTATTTATACCGCGGCGTCAGTTTGAGACGTCGCTCGTTCGTACTGTGTTTAACCTGTACGCTACCAGTCCCCAGGTACATTCATCCCTGGTTCTGTTCATCCTGCTACGGACTATTGGAGAGATAGCCCGCCCGTCTGCTGTTCCAGCACCTCATCGGTCCCGGAGTTCCGCTCGCCTACTACCTGTCGGTACGACGCACCTCGACCTCCCGGAAACCTGACCATCGCCTGTCCCCAACGATCCATTCGCCTACTACCTGTCGGCACAACGCACCTCGACCACCCGGTAACCCGACCCATCGCCTATCCCCAACGATCCATTTGCCTACTACCTGTCGGCACGACGCACCTCGACCTCCCGGTACCAGATCCATCGTATGTCTTGGAGGTTACATGCGCTTGTGTTCTGTGCCAAATAAAACCCCTGTTCTCCCCTCTCTGGTCTCTGTCTGCATTCGGGGTCCTACCTAACCACTCCCTTGTGACACATTGGGTGTCTTGAAAAGCACTATATGAATGCAATGAATTATTATTATTATTACAGTGGCCTCAGCAGTCATTTCAAATTAGGCTAGGTGAGGCTGCTTAAACTAGCCACCAACCACACACACACACACTCACACTCCACATAGATAATAATATAATAATAATTATAATAATAACATCCATCTTTTTTGTGTACCTGATGAACAGATTGACCAGATCACTTCTCATGGCCTCAGATTGCATATCTCTGTTTGAACCGCTTTGAACGTCCAAATCGATAAAATAAGTGCCTTCAAATGTCATTCAATGTTTATTTTCCCGCTTCATTTCTCTCTCCAGTCCAGCCAGCGTGAATCCTCAGCAGCTTGTAGACGGCATACTACCCTCCCATCGACTCAATGTTCTCCCTTGCAAGCTGTAACAAAATCTAAATTTTCATTATTTTATTTGGTGATCAAATTTCCATTTATTAAATGGGAGTTGAAGCTATTCCCCTAGTGTGTGGATATCATTTCCTAACAAGCTAAATGGCAGCAGACAGACACAGAGAGGTAAAAGCCGGCAGACACTTTATTTAATATTGTGATACCATCTTGAACTTACAATCTCCAGATGTTAAGGACTAATGACACGACTACCTCTGCTCATGATGAAGTTCAATGATTATATCCTAAAGCAAATGTATCCTACAATATCAAGCTATTACCAAGAATAGACACAGAATGTCTGTAAGTCTGTAAACAATGTAGTTTGTAAACAATGACCATGATGATGATGACTATATGCAGACCTAGATGGCTACAACAGACAAGCTCTGAGCTCTAGCATTCACAATCCTTGATTACTTCAGTAGCTGTATTCCCCTGCTAGGCCAGTCTATCTACAACTATCTCTTGTGGAACTATAGAAGTGCTTCTTGTTCACTCCATCTGTAGGACCTGCGAAAATAAACATAAAAGAAGCTAAACAACAACATATATATCTATTTTTTAACAGATATTTACAATTTGGGGGTAGCATATGTATATGAACAATGATAAATTCCCCTCCATTTAGCCTGCATTAAGAATTGCATATTGGTTCATCAGTGTCACCCGGTGGACCTTTTCGGCTGTTTTTTGAATGGTTGTTCTCTGGTGATGGGTTAGGGTTAGTTCCAGTTTACATTTTGTTTGCACCTTTCTACTGCATCGACAGCCCCATTTTATTTGGTGTTTTCCACTACTTTCAAGCTCAACTAGTGGAAAATACAAAATTTCCTCCCTATTCACACTTCTAGGTTGAGCATAGAACTTATGAGGATCTGCATGCATGCAGATTTGCAGACAGCTAAGCCATTTGGCTTGTTGGTTAATAAACTTGTAATGGGTCTATAGGTTGGGCACCAACCTGTAAAACAGATGAAGTTAAGATGTTCTTCACAAGAGCTTTGCCTCCATGTGGAAGGTTTAGTGCTGGACACGCCCCCACAGGGGCCAGACCGGTATGGTGCCTGCTCCCATTGGGTGAAGTCCATTGGGTCACCAGACATCCAAAACCAGGAACTTGTTAACATTGACCTACAGAAAAGTTTGATAAGACAAAGTGAGTAGACAGACAGATGATTGTAAGGAAGCCTTGTCTGATAGACACTAAGGCCTGGCCTGTACCTGCGCAAGCCCACCCAGAGGCTGATGCTTAGGGGGAAGGGGGCGCGAGCCACCAGCTCATCAATCATCTCCTGCTCCTCAGGGCCCCTGATGCTCAGCAGGTCCCAGTGAAAGTCTCTGCAGTAGAGCAGGGCGTCTGACCAGCACAGCCTCTTTCCCACCAGTGTGATGTTCCTCCCCATCTCCTGAATGCTGATGGAGGGCAGAGGAGGTGCCAACTCTGGGGAAACAAAATACATGGAGAGGGAGTTCCAGTCCCAGCCCTTTATAGCGTGATTAAGTGGCTTAAATTTGTGAAGTAGGTTTGTAAAGGGCACTACTTCTGGAAGTTAGAATATAAGTTATGTTAGAAGTTAGATTATACTTTTAAGATAATTAAACCTTGGCAATTTGACGTTGAAGGTCCAGAATCAGTGATTTTCCACAACCCATCAACCACAATCACTACTTCCTATTCTGAGTAAAATTACATTTACTAACACAAATAAAGAGGTTCCATTATCAGGAATAAATGATGGGCAGTAAATTAACACAAAATTGAACTTGGTAAATCTGGACAGGAGATTTGAACATAGGCATATTGAACCATAACTTGATTGACTGGATAAACCCGAGCCTCAATAGTTTTTCCCTAACAGGAAGTTTGTATCAACTCGCTTGAGAGACAAGGAGTAACAAGATGGTTTGGTCTGTCATGAATCTACCCAGTCTCTTCAGTTCCTAAGCCAGCTTTTCCCTACTCCCCTGCCAGTTTAAGGATTATGGACTTCCTGACGGGCAGGCCTCAAGTGGTGAAGATTGGGAACAACATCTCATCCACTCTGGTCCTCAACACCGGAGGTGTTTTACACACATGACTGTACTGTAAGTACAGTCATGTGTGTTAAGTACAATAACAAGGGCAACGAAACAAAGTACAGAGATGATGTAGTCCGGCTGACGCGATGGTGCAAGAACAGCCTTGCACTGAATGTCAGCACTGAATGACGCCGCTTCTTATCATAGATTTAGCCATGTTCATACCATGCTCTACCAGTTGAGCTAGACAGCACTATCTGAATTAGACAGTTGACCAATGGTGACTAACAGTTACACTGCTATACCTATCCCCCTTTAATGACATGTAATGATGGACAGGGTTCCTACCTCCGTAAACTTTGACCTCACACAACGTCAAAACGCCCAACTGCTTGACGAAGCTGATAAAGCGCCCCTCCATTCCCCAGCACTGGACAGTCTGAGTCAAAGAGCCCTGGACATCATAGATGATTGCACACCTGAGGAAAAGAGACAGAGAATTGAAGGTAGCCTGATGAAGGGAGGTATCAGGAAGCTGATGCCAGTAGGTGTGTGTCCAGGCCTACTTGAGCAGAGCACTGCTTAAACATTTTTGTCATGTTTTTTTTTCTGTGAATGTAATATTCTATGCTATTTATAATGTTACACTCTTATCCAAAGACGCTTCTTGTAAATAGTTATTAAACCTAGTCATTTTTGGCTTGGAGTCGAACACCCTAACCACCACACTATTCTGCTCTAGTGTTTTGCAAGTTGGGTGTGGCACCAGTGATTCACCTTGGATTGTCAGCGCCGTTGTTCACCGGTGAATTCCCGATTAGTATTTCCAAGCCGTTGAGCCTCTCTCGAGCACTATTCCTATTTGTGACCTCAATCTCTGACACCCTGTACACACCGGGCAGCTGTAGCCTCCACCATTCATTGGCCTCATTCATGGTATGGGTGCAGCTGTTGTGACTGTATTCAGGGTCGCTGTTCCCATCTATAGCCTTTTCAGCCGAACCGCTGAAGCTGGTTGAAGACTGAGTGGCCGTGCCGCTCAACGCCACGTTAATGCAGAATGCAGCTTAACAGAGAGTGAAACCACAGAAGAGTTACATTACAGTGTTCAAAATACATTGAAATACTTCAGCCCCTAAATGGAGCGCATATAAATACCTGAAAATCCAGAGGAGTTCCATAGATGAATAACAACACCTGGTGTATGAGAATGGAATGAAAATACTATTTAGATACAAAACAGAAATAAAAGCCATAAATAATTGTACAAATCATTAGAACGTTATCTGCTGCAACTATTGTTCTTATGAATTTCTTACTTATGGCTTCACCGGCATGTCCACTTGACCTTCGTGTATACGCGATAACTTAAACAAAATTTACAATTCTATTCTGATATTTTTTGTCACGGTTACGGTGGTTGGCAGGGGGCGTGGCCAAGCCACGTGCGCTGGCGGCGCACACACACACCTGTCAACAATTGTTACGGTGGTTGGCAGGGGGCGTGACCAAGCCATGTGCGCTGGCGGTGCACACACACACCTGTCAACAATTGCCGTGGCTGATTGCTAATCACCTCACCTGGGGTATATAGACCCTGGCTTACGTTACCCCGGGGTTAGGTCGTACATCGTACTTCATGGTTGCTACTTTGTGCGTTAGTACATTCTGGACGGAATCGCTTCGCTGATGTCCCGGAAATCCAGATTCTTTGCCTATCCCGCGTCACCCGCCTGTCTCGCGTTACGCCGGTCTATACGAGCTCCCCGGTAATTATAATTACCTGTCTGGTACCTGTCGCTACTCCGACCTCCCGGTATCTAGACTTCTGGCTCGTCCCTGACCATCCGTTTGTCTAATACCTGTCGCTACTCGACCTCCCGGTACCCAGACTCCTCCCCTGTCCCGGACTACTCGCCGGTCTACTACCTGCCGGTACTCCGCGGATCGACCTCCCGGTATCCAGACCCCTTGCCTGTCCCCGTTCACTCTTGTGTTGTGTTTGCTTGAAATAAAGCTTTACGTTATAGCTCCACTGTGTCTTGGTCTGCGTTCTGGGTCCTACCGAACTATCCCTATCGTGACAATTTTAGGTACCCATGTGTGCCCAAGGAGGAAGAACCCTATCAATTTTCAGAAATCTATAATTGCAAAATGTGCCACTAGGGGGTGTTTTAAAACCTGAAAATCTGAATTTCAGCTGTATTTTTTTTAAGCTGATTGTCAATGACTTTGTCAAATGACTATCATGGTTTTCTGCTTCTCAGTTTACACATTTTGCCACCAGTTGGAGCTTAATCACAAGGAATTGGAAGGTAAAGAAATAAGCACAAACTTATTACATATGACCAAGGGTTATACATGTTTAAGGTGTATTTCTGAAATAAATGTGTGTAATCGAGGATTGGGGGACGTTCAGGGATATACCTATAGCTTCTAACAGCATAAGCCTTGTTCCAATATACTATGAGTGGGAGAAATATTACACAAAATCTAGTTTCAAACATCTGCCATATCATTTTCATTTTATGGCATGGTCTTTACCATGAATTCCATATAACAAACCAAAATATAAATACAGCAGTGGTGTGTGGAATACCTACCAATGATGCAGACGAGACAACTGGCCCTCATGATTCTGGAGAAACAACATGCTCAGTTACTGAGAATAGGACTAGGAATAAGAACTAGCTACTTACTACTCTTCTACTGCAGATCTGTTAAGCTCAAGTCAAGTCGCGTCTTTTGGGCACAAGCCTAGTTTGATTTGGTGGCTTAAACTTATCTAAATGTAACTTGGGCCACCCCTTATATTAGGAAGTAAATAACTAATAGTAGATAACAAAGTTAAATGATCTTCTAAAGATTAACTAACACATTTATCAAACTGAAGTGGAAAGTTCTTGTCCATCAATCAGGACCACCTTTAAATACAATTAAATGCATTAACCAGAAACAAATTATGGGGAGTAACTAAACACGAACAAAACAACAAACCAAATCCACACAAAAGTAAACATAGGAAATCTGGACAGGAGAATTAATCATGGACGAGCAAGTATAGTTCCTATATGGAAGGGCCCATGGGAAAAATGGTAACATGTTCATGTTTAGAACTAGTGAAACCTTAGTGTGCAATTTGGATGCTATATCTGTTTAACCTCCAATACATTTACATTTACATTTACATTTAGGGCATTTGGCAGACGCTTTTATCCAAAGCGACTTACAAGGTGTACATTAGTTGAAGCAATACGAGCTTTGGCAGTAGAAGAGTCTTTAAATCAGTGCACAACTGGCATCATGCCATATACCAACAGGTTAGAAAGCCAGAGTCTGGTTTCACGTCCACATGTTAATTCACATTCATGTAACCCTAACTTGAGTGTCTAAGCACTACCAATCGAATAAAAGTGAAAACAAATAGATAATTTGAGATGTAGTAGGTCATTTTAAAACAACATAAATCGGAGGACTCCATAATGATCAGGCAAAAATCCTAAAATACTCACCATCAGAGTCAGTCGGTCTGTCAGATATGAATGAAGCGTCTGCATCCAAGACAAGCACCAGACGAACTTGGATTTACATGGATTAATTAGCTATGCACAAACAAATGAAGGTACTGTGAGAGATAGGGGGTGTAGAATCTGGATGGAGCTCTCTGCTGGAAAGGAAAGGTTAGAGACATGAGGTGAATGTGACACAAATGTAATCCCACTTATGCATCCATGATAGTATACTGATATCACTGCATGAGTGAGGAAATTACTAATGATATGTGTAGTAAATAATATACAAAAAATAATACATACTCTTTTTCTGGCTGCCGAATTGGTATGATCACCGAGCCATATGTCAAACTCCTTAACCTCCTCTAAATGATCCAGACTGGATATCTTGAGGCAGCTCTACAGATACCGGCCCTCCTCCAGGACAAAGCACATTATAAGCACACAGAGTGCTGCAGAGTACAAAAAAAAAAGGTTTAAATAAAACAACAATATATAAGCAGCGACGTTTACGTTGGCATGGCAACCAGTGGGTGTTTTAAAAATCTAGGTGAAAGGCTATTCTAAAAACATCCACAGTCTGTGGTGTCCTCAGCTGGTTTGGGAGGGCGTCCCACAGTCTGTGGTGTCCTCAGCTGGTTTGAGAGGGCATTCCACAGTCTGTGGTGTCCTCAGCTGGTTTGGGAGGGCGTTCCACAGTCTGTGGTGTCCTCAGCTGGTTTGAGAGGGCATTCCACAGTCTGTGGTGTCCTCAGCTGGTTTGGGAGGGCATTCCACAGTCTCGGAGCAGCGGAGCAGAAGGCTCGGTCTCCCATGGTTTTCAGTTTGGTCCTGGGGGGAAGGAGGAGGTTTGCCTGTTCAGAGCGTAGGCTCCTCCTGGAGGTTTGTGGGGTGAGCAGTTTGTGGGGTACTTTGATGTATGAGGGATATTTTCCATGAATGCACTGATAGGTGATGAGGGTGATTTTGTAGTCAATCCTGAGTGAGACTGGGAGCCAGTGCAATGATCTGAGTATGGGTGTGATGTGTTCATACTTCTGCACTCTCATCAGGATCCTAGCAGCGCTGTTCTGGATGTATTACAGCTTCTGGATGTTCTTGCTGAGAAACCCAAAGAGAAGTGTGTTAAAGTAGTCTAGCCTGGAGGAGACAAAGGTGTGGACAAGCTTTTCAGCATCTGACAGACTGAGTGTGGGGCGGAGTTTAGCGATATTTCTGAGGTGGTAGAAGGAGGTCTTGCATGTTTGTTTGATGTGGGTCTCAAATGTCAGGTGAGGATCCATTTTAACACCCAGATCGGTAACAGTTGATGAGAGTGAAATGTTCTGACCGGAGAAGGTGATGCTGGAGATGGAGGAGGAAAGGACCTGATGAGGAGTGCCAACTAGAATGGCTTCAGTCTTGGAGCTGTTTAGTTGAAGGAAGTTGTGCTTTATCCACATCTTTATCTCCTCCAGGCATGTGGTTATGTTGGATGATGGCAGAGGTGCGGAGGGGGTTGGGTTTGTTCTGATGTAGCTGTGTGTCATCAGCATAGCAATGGAACGATATTCAATGCCGGCTGATGACACGACCAAGGGGGGGACATGTATATGGGGAAAAGGGTGGGGCCGAGGACTGATCCTTGAGGGACACCACAGTTCACAGAGTGTGTTTGTGATTTTGCCGCTCCCAAGGTGACGTGCTCAGTTCCCCTGGTGAGATATGAGGTGAACCAGTTTAGGGCAGAGTCAGAGTGTCCAATTGTCGAGTGAAGATGATGTTAGATCCAGGAGGATGAGGAGGGATGGAGATCCGGTGTCAGCTGTCATCAGCAGGTCATTGGTCACCCTGACCTAGGCAGTTTCTGTACTGTGGCCCTGGCGGAAACCAGACTGGAATTTTTCAAAGAGGTTATTGTGTTTGAGATGTTCGTGAATCTGAATTGCAATTACTTTCTCCAGCACCTTTGATATAAATGGCAGGTTGGAGATGGGTCTGTAATTAGCAAGGACTTCAGGGTCTAAGGTGGGTTTTTTGACAGGAGTGGTTTGATGACAGCAGCTTTTAATGGGGATGGAACATGACCAGACTGGATGGAGTGGTTTATCACTAAAGTGATCAGGGGACTTATGGTACCAATGTTAGATTTGACCAGGGCTGTGTGAAAGGGGTCCAGGGCACAGCTGGAGGGTGATTGATTGTATTCTTCCCTAAAATCGAATTCTAATAAAAATGTACACCCATTATCAATCATTTTGCAATTTCAAAATACACAATGCCTCAAGGAACAGTTACAGTAAGGGCCTTACATTACAGGTGAATGGCAAGGTGCAGTAGAGGGGATCCGGTGGTAGTGAAGCAGTAGTGGTAGTTCAGTAGAGGAGATCCGGTGGTAGTGAAGCAGTAGTGGTAGTTCAGTAGAGGGGATCCGGTGGTAGTGAAGCAGTAGTGGTAGTTCAGTAGAGGGGATCCGGTGGTAGTGAAGCAGTAGTGGTAGTTCAGTAGAGGGGATCCGGTGGTAGTGAAGCAGTAGTGGTAGTTCAGTAGAGGGGATCCGGTGGTAGTGAAGCAGTAGTGGTAGTTCAGTAGAGGGGATCCGGTGGTAGTGAAGCAGTAGTGGTAGTTCAGTAGAGGGGATCCGGTGGTAGTGAAGCAGTAGTGGTAGTGATGCTGTAGTGGTAGTTCAGTAGAGGGGATCCGGTGGTAGTGAAGCAGTAGTGGTAGTTCAGTAGAGGGGATCCGGTGGTAGTGAAGCAGTAGTGGTAGTTCAGTAGAGGGGATCCGGTGGTAGTGAAGCTGTAGTGGTAGTTCAGTAGAGGGGATCCGGTGGTAGTGAAGCAGTAGTGGTAGTTCAGTAGAGGGGATCCGGTGGTAGTGAAGCTGTAGTGGTAGTTCAGTAGAGGGGATCCGGTGGTAGTGAAGCTGTAGTGGTAGTTCAGTAGAGGGGATCCGGTGGTAGTGAAGCAGTAGTGGTAGTGAAGCAGTAGTGGTAGTGCAGTAGAGGGGATCCGGTGGTAGTGAAGCAGTAGTGGTAGTTCAGTAGAGGGGATCCGGTGGTAGTGAAGCAGTAGTGGTAGTTCAGTAGAGGGGATCCGGTGGTAGTGAAGCAGTAGTGGTAGTTCAGTAGAGGGGATCCGGTGGTAGTGAAGCAGTAGTGGTAGTTCAGTAGAGGGGATCCGGTGGTAGTGAAGCAGTAGTGGTAGTGCAGTAGAGGGGATCCGGTGGTAGTGAAGCAGTAGTGGTAGTGCAGTAGAGGGGATCCGGTGGTAGTGAAGGTTGTAAGTTTGGACTGGTGGCACCACTGCTACTTTTCAATCCCTATCAACAAATTATGCAATATTGTTAGTTGCCAGTATCTAACTGCCGGCTGACATGTCTGTGGACACATGTGGCACTTCTGGAAGTAGTCCAAGTCTCCTAGGGCCTGAGAGTCTGAGACTTCTTGTCTGGGGCATAGCTCACCGTTTGTATGGTCCACAATGTTCATGTTCTCTCGTTGTAGAGTCATGTATACCTATCATAAGACATACACATGTTTTGATACGAGACATACATGTCCAGGAGAGAAGCAGGAGTTCTGCAGTGTCTGGACACATACTGAAATACACCACTCCCCCCCAAACACACATACACACACACAGAAGGTCCATAAACCACACCAGCAAGTGACATGAATGTTCACATGAGAACAAACACATACAGCCACAGCAACACATAAAGACACATGACACATTTTTCCATTTTTCAAGAATTTGGTGGAAAAAAGGCTGCCACATATTTTGCAAGTAACTCCTGGGTGTAGGATGTTGTGTGGAGACTGTGAGTGCCTATTTGTGTGTTTGTTGTTCTTGTATTTGTGTGTAGCCATCAAACACAAGCTGAAGCTCCTTATTAATTATGTTTTGGTGCAGTAATGAAATTAGCTTTATAAGAGAAATACTGTGTGAGTGTGTGTGTGTGTGTGTGTGTGTTTATTAAGTGTGCCATTGAAAGTATCCCCACAAATGGTGTCTGGGGAAGGCATAAACAATTGTCAAAGACACCTCTCACCCCAACCATGGACTGGTAGCCCTCCTCCCCTCCGGGAGGCGCTATAGAAACCTCTGTTCCAAGTCAAGCAGGATTAGGAACAGCTTCTTCCCCTCAGCTGTCACTCTGTACCACGATGACACGCTGTACTGTACTTGTGTACTTGAATCTAATCTAATGGAATCTAATGTTTGTGTGAGTGCATGTATGTTTAAGTGAAGTTCTTTGTGGGATATTTCTTTGTTCCTGAACTGCCTCTTTAACTATACGATTGACATATTAGACTGACACACAGGACACACAGGATTTAAATAGGATGGAGAACATTTGTGATAAATTTACATGACATATTTACATTACAAATCTATTTAACTTTCTCTGACCACAACCAATCCATACCAATGACCAACGGGGGTTTAGCCTCAACCACCAGAGTCTGACCTCAGAGAGGCACATACCAAATTGGGGGTACAACCCACCATCCAAAAATAAAAACTTAAACAGGACTGTCATAAGAGGGTTTTCATACCTACTTTAAAAAGCTGATTATTTTCCGGGTGACCAGACATAAAATTCAAATAAAACATTTATTCACAATTTCCGAACACTTCCCCAGTGTGACAACCACCCCACATTCCTGGAGAACGGAGGCCTGGACTACTGGAGTTCCAAAAGGCTCCGTCTTTGGTCCTCTTCTCTTCTACCTCTGAACAACATCTCTTGGTTCTGTTATCTTCTCCTATGACTTCTCCTACCACTGCTATGCCAATGACACCAATCTGATCTTGTCGATTTCCACATCTGACAAACAAATTGAGGTAAGCATTGCTGGGTGCCTTGCAGAAATCTCTGAGATGCACCACCTACAGCTCAACCTGGACTTGATGGAGCTGGTGATCCTCCTGGGGACGGGATGTCCACACTGAGACTTGGCCTCTAGCATTGATAATGCTGTGGTGATTCATCATTGTGCCTAATTAGTTTAACAGGAACCACAAAGAAAATAAACATTCTAATAACATGCTAGTACCACTTGTCATTTATTACAACAATAACGTAATGCATACTAGTTCTGTAATCCAATGATTACACTTGACATTATTCCAGGTCCTTTATAGCTCAATTGGCATTATCACTGCCAGAGTTTAGTGGAACAATAATATATAAATAAAATGATAGTGGGTCATTGCCTAAAAACCGTCTCTACTCTCTGTCTCTCTGCTGGAAAATCACTACATGAATTGACCTCCATTTTGTTACGCCCCCTTTCCTCTCTCTTCACCTCTCTGCCTTCAGCAGACTCCTTCATATTTGTATATTCACAAACTGTCACAGACAGTTTGCCTACAGGGATTTAAATGACTTGTTGTCAAGCCTTCTGCTTCTGTGTTTCATCTGATGACCTGTAAGGTTGTAAACATCCACTCTCAGTGTTCAGCTTTGTGAGTCCTAATAGCTCATTGGGGAGCGATCTGGATGCTTGTAGCCAGTGCTAGTAGGTTCCTCCAGAGAGATGGGTGGTCACGCCCCTGCCTTGTGCTAGCTGGTCCTAGATGTGTTTTCAACTTGTCTTTTTTAATGATGACAATTAAAGTCACCTTTTGAGTTTTAATAATACGCCACATGGATGGCAGCTGGCGGAACCCCAAGGTATTACAGACAGAGACGGCCCCTATTCATCTTTAACGTCTCTGATAGAAAACAGCATGAATGCTGCACCAAATAATTGTAAGTAGTAATATCATGTGTAAAGCAACTTACGTGCAAAATGTAAATCCAATAAGGGTGTGGAATGTGCGGCGGGAAAAAGGCTGAAGTCCAAAACAAACAGGAAAACATCCAGGGTGGAAACCACACAAAAGTAACAAGTCAATCGCGTATTCAGGGGAAATTGCAAAAAGGGTCTTCAATGGAAATCACGGAGGAATCGGCTAGAGAGTCTTGGGTTGTAGAAAATGCGAAAGTACGGGAGAACAGAGTATATGTAGGGAGGTAATTGATAGGGTGCTGATTCTGATAGGAAACAGGTGGGCTGAAGCTTGATCATGGTCTTTTGTGACGGCGTGTCCTCCTGGGCAGTGGCGGCTCGTCCATAGGGGCGCAGGGGCGCCGCCCCACCTGGTTGAGAGAGGAAAAAAATAAAATAAAAATAAAATTATAATAATTGTTTTTTTGGATTTTTGATTTTTTTTGACCCCTAAAAATTAACTAAACATGTTTAAAATGAATAATAATTACTCATTTTATGTATGTTTGTGTTTAAAATGCACAATAACGTTAATATAGCAAATATAAATCATTGTTGTGCGTGCTATTCTCCCCCTCGTTTGTCATTGACGTCACTCTCATAGAAATCTGGTACCTACCTCCAAACCTGGGCGCACGGCGGTGCGCCCAGGATCTCCGCGTCACTTTGCGCAAGCGGCCAATGAAAATGGATCAAGCAATTAAATGTAGCCTATCAAGGGTCCTAAATACGATCTGTGGGAGCGCATTTCATTGCGCCCAACAAAGAAACCAGTCACGCATGCGCGACTCAAATTGAGTGGCGCATGCGTGAGCAAATTGAGTGGCGCATGCGTGAATGCGTGAGCAAAGAAAACCAGTCACGCATGCGCCATTCATAGCCTAGTTGAACCTTATTTGTAAAGCCTGTACTGCTCTGCTCTCAGTTCGCGTCTTGCTGTCTGAGGAGAGGTACGTTTTTGTTGTCCCGGTTATAGTTTTACATTTATTTTTATTGTGGACGATGTAAACGTAAAGTAAAGGGGATAAGAAATGTTGGTCTTGCTGTATAAACATGCAGCTTGTGTCATTTGTATGTAAACGGTGTGGATTGGGGTTTTGTAAGTTTATCGTGGACACGTGCTTCCCCAATGCTAGCTACAGGGTCCTCCGTGTGTTTGTCTGCTAATATAAGCTGTGGTCGAATGTATTAAGCATTTGTATTCTATTTAATTAGTTAAATTCAGAAGCATTTGTTAATGAGTCAGTTCGCGTCTTGCTGTCTGAGGAGAGGAGATTGAGACCCGTGTGTGTGGGAGAGACCTCATGTTGCAAGTTAGGCACCATATAATAAATGTTCTTTCACCATAAGTTTCAAGTTTGTTTATTATTTGTCCAACAAAATACAGAATACTGATTGATTGTGCTACATACAGTAAAAATAAAGTAAGTAAAAAAAGAAATTAAGCAGTAAGTAAAGGAATGTTCAGTCAATATACATATATACAATACAGAGTAGAATGAGTAACGGTGAGGTTTATATTATGTATAGTTTTTTATTTTTAATTAGCCCTCTCGGTCGTTTACATGGTGAAATGGCGCCACCGTCTGGGCAAATCCGGTATTGCACAGCAGATATGATTTAAAAAAAATATTTTACCCCTGCGCCCCTCCTACTTCGGATGTCACCGGCCGCCACTGCTCCTGGGTTTAGTAACCCCAGATGGGCAAGAGGTGGAGGCAGAGGAGCATGATGGAGGGGAGAGTGGTGTTATGCTGGCATCATAACAGTACCCCCCTCTCTAAGGGCGACAACAGGCGGCCTTCCAGGGGCATCAAGATGGGCATGGTAGAAGTCGGTGAGCAGGGAGGGGTCGGCCAGGTAGAAAGGAGGGACACAACTGTGATCCTCCGGACGGTAGCCCTCCCAGTCCACCAGGTACTGGAATCCTCTGCCCCGTCTGCGGACCGCCAGGAGCTTCTTAACCATCCAGACCGGGTCACCATCTGCGAAGACATGGGAAGGTGCATGGGCTGGGGTAGACAGGGTGCTGACAGACACGGGTTTCAATAACATCTGCTCCTAGACGGCTGTTGGTCGAGGGGAGGGTCAACAGGCTCACGAGGGTTCCCAGACCCCATCTGGGGTCGGGTAGGAGGTTCGGATGAGGTGTCTGGCCTGTCCATAATAGAGACAGAGTGAGGTAGGAGATACAAGATTTTTATTTGCCATTTGTACATAGGAACGCTTGCTCCCCATTCCCTCCCGCAGTGTAAATCTTAAAAACAACACCATAAAATAAAAATGATATATACAATAAAATAAACAAAAAAGAGCAGCAAAGTGACTTAAATGATATGTACATGTTTCATATAGTAGTATGTTTCAAAAACATTTAAAGTGCCAGTAGTGTAGCAGCATCGTTGTCACGGTTACGGTGGTTGGCAGGGGGCGTGGCCAAGCCACATGCGCTGGCGGCGCACACACACACACACCTGTACACGATCACCCTGTCTATTTGTTAATCACCTCACCTGGGGTATATATACGTTGTCTATCCTTTACCCCAGGGTGAGGTCGTTACGTATGCTGCACGTTGTTCTTCCGTCTGTTCTGATACCCGTCGCCTGCCTACTACCCGTCCGGTACTTCGCACCCGTCGCCTGCCTACTACCCCTGCCGGTACTTCGCACCCGACATCCCGGTACGCAGACTCCTCCCCCGTCCCGGACTACTGTCGGTCTACTACCTGCCAGTACTCCGCGGATCGTCCTCCCCGCGTACCCTTGTGTGTTTTTGTGAATAAAGCCGTTCGTATCGCTCCACTGTGTCGTTGTCTGCGTTCGGGGTCCAACCCACTCCCCTCTCCGTGACAATCGTGAATACAGTGCAGTAACTGTGATGAGTCCAGAGAGTCCAGCAAAGTATGTAAGTGAAATGGTAATGACTATGTTATGAAAGTGAAAGTGGCAGCACTCCTAGCAGTTCAGTAGGCGCACTGCCTGTGCATAAAAACTATCCTTAAAACTTGTAGTACTTGTACGGATGCTGCGCAACCATCGACCAGACGGTAGGGGTAGAATAGATGGTGCCCAGGGTGGTTGCTGTCCTTTATGATGGACATGGCCTTCTTCCGACATGTCGTCCTAAAGATCTCCTCAATGCAAGGAAGTGCACACCCGATGATCTTCTCTGCTGTCCTCACGACCCTCTGGATGGCTTTTTTGACCCGTGCAGTGGTGTTGCCGTACCACACGGTGACGGCACCCATCAGGACGCTCTCTACGGTGCCACAGAAGAAGTTAACTAGCCAGCTCTGGCCTATGCCGCTTTTTCTGAGGCACCACAGAGCATAAAGGCGCTGGTGTGCGTTCTTCAGCATGA
Organism: Muraenolepis orangiensis; assembly: GCA_027704905.1. Taxonomy (NCBI): domain Eukaryota; kingdom Metazoa; phylum Chordata; class Actinopteri; order Gadiformes; family Muraenolepididae; genus Muraenolepis; species Muraenolepis orangiensis. Next base: position 25,678,173 of record CM051013.1, on the reverse strand, counting down.
CCTCTGTGTTGCATGTCCACGCCAGGTCATCGGAAATCTGTAGTCCCAGGAAACGGAAGCAGCTGACGACTTCCACCGGTGTCCCGTCCAGGCTGATGGTGGAGTGGGTGCTCCGGTGGCTCCTGAAGTCCACGATGAGCTCCTTAGTCTTGCTGACATTCAGTGCGAGGCTGTTGTCCTCACACCATCGCGTTAGCTGGACCACCTCATCTCTGTACTCTGTCTCATCGCTCTCGCTTATCAAGCAGATGACTGTGGTGTCGTCTGCAAACTTGATAATCTGATTATTATCAAGTTTGTGCGTGGCAGTACAGTCGTGTGTACAGCGAGTACAGCCGGGGACTGAGGCAGCAGCCTTGGAGTGGATGAGATGTTGTTCCCAATCTTCACCACTTGAGGCCTGCCCGTCAGGAAGTCCATAATCCAGTTACAGATGGGGGCACCCAGATCTAGGTCCCTCAGTTTCAGTCTAACGTAGGTGTCCCTCCTGTCTAGGTGCTGCAGGGCCGTGTGTAGTTCCAGGGAAATGGCATCGTCTACAGACCTGTTTGGTGTGTATGCAAACACAAAAAAAACACAAAAAGGGTCTAGGGACTCAGGGATGGAAAAGTTGATATGTGACATTACAAGTTTCTCCAGACACTTCATGGCTATGTTAAAGCCATTGGACGATAATCATTAATGCATGTTACCTTGGTCTTTTTGGGTAACGGCACAATGGTCTTCGTTTGAAGCACACTGGGACGACAGACTGTTGCAGTAGATGTCGGTGAACACAGGAGCCAGCTGGTCAGCGCAGGTCTTGAATACGCGGGATGGACCTCCGTCTGTGCCGGCTGCCTTCCCTGCCTTCACACTCCTGAAGGTTCTGCGTACCTCGGACTCGGACAGTTGTAGAACATAGTCCTTTGGGCTGATGTTCAAGTTGTTGGTCGGCTCATGGTCCCTTTCAAAGTGAGCTAAAATCTTGTTTAGCTTGTCTGGTAGGTTAGGGTCATTGTTGGTGACTGCCCCTGAGCTCCCCTGGTAGTTGGAGAGGACCCTCAGACCTTGCCACATACGTCTGGTTTCATAGCCCCCAAACTGTAATTCCAATTTATTTTTGTAATCCATTTTACCCTTCTTGACTTTTCTGAGTTTGTATTTGGCCTTCTTGTAGTGATCAGAGTCGCCTGTTTAAAATGGTACTCTGTTCCTTAAGTTTGATCCATATGTCATCCATGGTTTCTGTTTCGGAAATGAGTGAACAGACCAGGTTGGGATGCATTCTTCCACTAGCCTGTAAATTAATACTGTGACATGATGAGGTTAGTTAAGAATGGCCGGGGTTGTCAGAAAATAATCGTAATCGTTATTAAAAAGAGGGAGAGTTGGCGCGCAGGAAGTCTTGGTTGATAGTAGTAAATACTTCAACCTTGAGGGGCCCAGATGCGCTTATCTCTGGCCTTCTCCAGGTTGTTTATGTTCTTTATCAAAGAGGAGTCGAGCTGACACAGAACACTCCTGCCCTACAGTGACCAGATGGTGGGGCAAATTAAATTACAACAATCATTGGGGTTTTACGACATCAGAGGTTTTTTCCCATTACAATACACATCAAGGTCAGTGGTCTTGAATACACTCCAAAAAAAAAAAAGCCGGCTGTGCAACAGATTGATAAGCGTGCTTGATGGTGGTATTACAGTGATCAAGAGTCTTGTTCTGTCTGGTCGGACATTTTAAATTGCAGAGTAAAGTCCCCCTCTACAATGGGGACTACCTCGGGGTAGCAATTCAGAAGTTTGCTCACTTCAATGTAAAGTTTGTCCAATGCGATGTTCGCATCAGCCCGTGGTTGGATGTAAACCGCCGACATGAGAATAGCGGAGATTTCCCTTGCGACACTTGATGGTCAGTAATTCCAGATTAAATGAGCAATGTTAAGAAATAACCAACACACACCAGCTGTTGTTCACCAAGCAGCATACGCCCCCACCTTCTTCTCCTTCTTCTTCTTCTTCCCCGTGGACTCAGCTGTTCTGTCGGTCCGAAACAAAAAGAGTCCCGGTGGTTGCAGCACTGCTTCGTCAGGAATCACGGAGGTCAGCCAAGTTTCCGGAAAATCATGGTGCAACACTCCCTGATGTCCCACTGCGAGGCCATACGACAGTTCAGTTCATCGGACTGGTTTGCGAGAGACTGGACGTTGGCGAGGAGAATGCTCGGCAGGGCTTGTTTCCATGGCCTCCGGCGTGTCCTAACCAGTAGGCCGCCACGGGACCCTCTCCTGCAGGCTCGTTTGTTGTTGCTCCCTGGGGCTTGGAGGCTCCCCTCCCCCGCTCTCCTTTGTCCGCTATCTCCGCTGGTAAGTCCCAGTGCTTTGTTGCGTTGTCTGTAGTTGTATTAGTCCGTAATTACATGAGTGTTTGGCGATCATATGTGATAACACACATGGCTATAGTCCTATAAAGTGACTTAAATTTAAATGAAAATTCGAAAAACAGACAAGGAAAACAAGTAAAGTAAATAAAGTGCGGGAGCTGGTAGAGACACGTCCGCTTTCCTCCTGCGCTCATGGATCATTCCTCGGCTGCAGCTGCTCCTCCTCTTCTTCCTCTAGTTGTTTTTTCCCTCCCCTCAGCTCCCTCTGCACAGTCCTCAGCTCATCCCTGTTGCCTGACCTAAAGGCCCTCTTTGTGTCCTTGGCCTTCATGTCAGGATTGATCCACGCTTTGTTTGGTAAACAACGTAGAGTCTGAACTACATTTTCCACACATAAATGTATATAGTCTGTAAAGCAGTCCGTCATGCTATTAATATCCTCCCAATGAGAGTCTGTGAACACATTCCACACAGTGGTGTCAAAACTGTCTTTCAAAGCCTCCTCAGACTCATCAGACCATCTGTTCACAGTGCGTGTGGACACTGGCTGTGGACAAGAGGCTTGTACACAGGCAGGAGGTGTTACAGGTCTAGCAAAGGGAGGGAGAGGTGTTGAGCTGTAAGCCTCCAGTTGGCACACAGTAGAGAGGCATGAATAAAGTCTCCAGATATCAGGAGGAAATTTGGGTGCTGTGTTTGCAGTCTGCTAATGGTTGAGTTGATGAGAACACAGGCTGCGTCCGCGCTAGCAGAGGGCGAAACGTACGCAGCTTTCCCCATCAAATACAAAGATTCCCAGTGTAAATGACATGTCCTAATATTAGCGGCTAGCAGCTCAATGTCTCTATTGCAGACTTTCTCCTTTATAGTGACGTGCCCACCATCTATCGTTTACAAACACAGCCCTCCTCCTTTCCTCTTACCACTCTCCTTCGTCCTGTACGCCCGTAGCAGATTGAAGCCTTACAGATTCACCATAGTGTTAGTTCGGCTGAAAAGAAAATAAGTTTGCTACCTGTACCTAAAACGTTCATTATTAGACGTATCTTCACTAGTGTCTACTATCTGTGTCTTGGAACAAACAACACAAATACCCATAATTAGTGTTATCCATAACACCTGTGTTTTTATTAGGATTATTACTCCTTTCAAATGTGATGTTCAGTGATGTTAGTCAATTAGGTGTGAGGTCACTTCTAATTGTAGATATAATAAGGTCTAGTATCGGATCCAGGCTTTCTTGTGTATCTACATGTAGCATTACCCACTATGTATGAGAAAAATAAAGAAGCAAGGTTGGAGAGCAAAAAAGTATTTATTTATAAAACAGACTCTTACCTAACAGCACGCACTCAAGTCTAAAGATCATTTCTGGATTTCGACAAACAAACAACGATAAACTAAAAAATTCAAATGCACTCAAGCCGCTAGATGCCAGTAAAAACTAGGTGACATGCAAGAAATCCACATCAAAGAACACTCAACAAAACACACTGTTGCACAAATGATAAAACTCTACTCGATCTTACTACCAGCTCAATTACCTGCTTGAAACTCACAAGAGTGCTTGCCTCATGTAACACATGTATACAATATATATATATATATATATATATATATATATATATATATATATATATACATATATATCACAAATTAAAACCCCAAAAACGGCATAAAACCATAAAAACAGCAGCTGACAACCTGTGTAAAAGTTGCAGTGTGCAAACGGCTCCCAGTTGGTGTTGGCAGGTCCTTTGCCTCTTCCAGTCTCTCACATTTAGACTCCTTTCGTTCCTCTAGATTGTCCCTTGCCGCTTTACAGGTTAACCACTGCAGTCCTCTTATGTTCGCCTTTCACCAAAAGCAGAAGAACCCCAGACAATGAGCGCGATGGTCTGCCACATGCAACGCTATCGCCGTTCACCGCTCATCAAAAGCCCTAGACAACGAGAGCGGCCCCTGCTAATGTCTGTGAATAAATTAATGCTTTTGTGGGTGTGGGGCTTTATCAATGATTACCTACACCTGTCCTAGGTAATCAGGTCCCTGGGGCTACATAGCTTTATCAATGATTACCTACACCTGTCCTAGGTAATCAGGTCCCTGGGGCTACATAGCTTTATCAATGATTACCTACACCTGTCCTATGTAATCAGGTCCCTGGGGCTACATAGCTTTATCAATGATTACCTACACCTGTCCTAGGTAATCAGGTCCCTGGGGCTACATAGCTTTATCAATGATTCCCTACACCTGTCCTAGGTAATCAGGTCCCTGCGGCTACATAGCTTTATCAATGATTACCTACACCTGTCCTAGGTAATCAAGTCCCTGGGGCTACATAGCTTTATCAATGATTACCTACACCTGTCCTAGGTAATCAGGTCCCTGGGGCTACATAGCTTTATCAATGATTACCTAAACCTGTCCTAGGTAATCAGGTCCCTGGGGCTACATAGCTTTATCAATGATTACCTACACCTGTCCTAGGTAATCAGGTCCCTGGGGCTACATAGCTTTATCAATGATTACCTACACCTGTCCTAGGTAATCAGGTCCCTGGGGCTACATAGCTTTATCAATGATTACCTACACCTGTCCTAGGTAATCAGGTCCCTGGGGCTACATAGCTTTATCAATGATTACCTACACCTGTCCTAGGTAATCAGGTCCCTGGGGCTACATAGCTTTATCAATGATTACCTACACCTGTCCTATGTAATCAGGTCCCTGGGGCTACATAGCTTTATCAATGATTACCTACACCTGTCCTAGGTAATCAGGTCCCCGGGGCTACATAGCTTTATCAATGATTACCTACACCTGTCCTAGGTAATCAGGTGAATGGGGCTACATAGCTTTATCAATGATTACCTACACCTGTCCTAGGTAATCAGGTGAATGGGGCTACATAGCTTTATCAATGATTACCTACACCTGTCCTAGGTAATCAGGTCCCTGGGGCTACATAGCTTTATCAATGATTACCTACACCTGTCCTAGGTAATCAGGTCCCTGGGGCTACATAGCTTTATCAATGATTACCTACACCTGTCCTAGGTAATCAGGTCCCCAGGGCTACATACAAAATTGTCAACACACAACTGCACACTGTCTCAAAAGGCATATTTATGTTTTTGAACCACTTTGAACCTCTGAATCAATAAAACAAATGTCACTATCCTTTTCCCACTAAAGTTCTATCTCCATTGCTGCCAGTGTCTCTGGCCAAGCTAGCTACTGTTTCTCTCTTGTGGAACTATAGAAGTGCACCTGGTTCTCTCCATCTGTAGGACCTGGGGAAATGGAGATAGGAAATACACTTGAACCAGATTTGTACCATTAGAATGTGAGAAGTATATGCAAATGAAAAATTATCAATTCACCTCTACACCCTTATCTCTTTCCACTCTCTACTGCATCCATAGTCCCATTTAATGAAACTTACTTTCGAGCCAATGACCTTGATCTCTTGTCAGGTAGAACCAGTTTAAATTGTTTAGCCACTCTCTACTGCATAGACAGTCCCATTTAATGAAACGTCTTACTTTCTAGCCAATTAATGTTGAACATACCTAATTTACTTATTATGCACAAAGTACTTTCATTTTCCCAAAGAGGAAGCAAAAAAACTGTGTTTCAAACTGAATCATGTCACACATGTAGGAAATATGAATAGTGAAAGAATATGGAGGTTCTTAAAGTGCAGTACTGTTCTGTACTTCATGCAAGCTGGATCTACATATTTAGTTACTTGTTCATCTATTTGGCTTGATAAGAACCTGGTAAAAGGTTTCTAGGTTTCACACCAACCTGTATAACAGAAGAAGTTAAGATGTTCTTCACAAGAGCGTTGCCTCCATGTGGACGGTTCCATACTGGCCATGCTTCCACAGGGGCTGGACTGGTGTGAACCATGCTCCCATTGGGTGAAGTCCATTGGGTCACCTGACATCCAAAACCAGGAGGTTCCTAAAATTGACCTACAGACACTGAAAGAGTTACCTGAAAGGATGGAGGAATGACGTTGCCAAATATTTTACTTTTGATTTAATGCCTGATAGACACTAAGGCCTGGCCTGTACCTGCGCAGGCCAACCCAGAGGTGGCTGGTTAGTGAGAATGGGGCGCTAGACACCATCTCATCAATCATCTCTTGCTCCTCAGGGCCCCTGATGCTCAGCAAGTCCCAGTGAAAGTCTCTGCAGTAGAGCAGGGCGTCTGACCAGCACAGCCTCTTTCCCACCAGTGTGATGTTCCTCCCCATCTCCTGAATGCTGATGGATGGTGGAGGAGGTGCCAACTCTGGGGAAACATTGTGACAACGTCATGGTGAGGAAAATCTACTCTCAGCCTTGGTCACAGCCCTGGGTTCCTTCTGTTCAACTATCTTTGGGAAGTCAGCTCATCCCTACCTTCTATTATAATATTTAGACATTTGGCAGATGCTTTTATTAGGTAGGTGTGAACACACATAGTGTTTTTGTGGATTATTATATATTTTTTTATTATTACTATTATTATTATTATGAGGTATTCGGAGAGCATCTGTGGAGACCCATTGTTTTTTGTCGATTCTTCCTATATTTTAATATAGATTAGTTTAGATTAGATTCTAATGTATTGTCATTGCACAGCACAGTACAGTACAGGGAAAATAATCTAACCAGAGTTAAAATGTTACAGTAAAGAGCATGGTGATATATAATGTACAGTGGTTAAATAAGATGTAAACAGTCTAAAAAAACTATTTTATATATATAAACAGTATATATTATATAAATGGGGAAAACTTCAGCATCCTGATTCTAAATAACCACTAACCCAAATTTAAAAAGTGGTATGGATGCCCTATGGAAGTGTCTGATCTAAAAAAACAATGATTGAAAGAAATATGTAAATGTAATAATTTGTTATGCAGGAATTCAATGATTGACATGAGCAAATATTGAAGCTTCGAGCAGCTTCATTATATATATTTATTTGATTCAATGGGACTTCACAGTTGACCAACAGTTGCACTGTTACACCCTTTGATAACATTTAATGTTAGATTCGGTTCCTACCGCCGTAAACTTTGACCTCACACAACGTCAAAATGCCAGAGGACTTGTAGAAGTTGATGAAGCTTCCCTCCATTCCCCTGCACTGGACAGTCTGAGTCAAGCTCTCTGGGACATCGTAGATGACGGCACACCTGAGGAAAAGAGACAGAGAAATGACAGTAGCCGTCCGAAAGTAGGTAACAGTAACCAGATGCCAGTAGCTGGTGTGGTGTCCATGTGTACTTGAGCAGAGCAATGGTTATATAAATAAAGAATATAGTGAAAGTAATATTATATTTATTAATTTACACTTTTATCCAAAGACACTTAGCCACTACACATCAGTATTTGAGTGCAAGTTTGGTAGGTAGCAGCAGTGATTCACCTTGGATTGTCGTTGCCATTGTTCATTATTGAATTCCCGATGAGTATTTCCACGCCGTTGAGCCTCTCTTTAACATCATTCCTATTTGTGACCTCAATCTCTAACACCCTGTACACACCGGGCAGCTGGAGCCTCCACCACGGTTTATCCTGTCCAGATGTATGAGTGCAGCTCTTGTGAGAGTATTCAGGGTCGCTGTTCCCATCTATGGCATTTTCAGCCAAACTGAATGGGTATGAGTATGTTGAAGACTGAGTGGCCGTGCCGCTTAACGCCACGTTAATGCGGGATGCAGCTTAACGAAGAGTGAAACCACAGAATAGTTTTTTAAGTTGCATTCAAACACAACACAACACAACACACAATCAAATACTTGAATCTTTGGATGGCTTGTCATCAGCCCCTAAATGGGGCACATAGAAATACCTGAAAATCCAGACGAGTTCCATAGGTGAATGACAACACCTGGTGTATGAGAAAAACGTATACGAAATATAGGTATATAAATACTAAATACAAATAAATGTTTGAGTATATATTCTGCAACTATTACTTTTATATTTGATCAACTGTTAGTGATAGAAATGTTACATCGATGATCACAAATGTAGGAGGTGAACTGCCAAGATCTGCCATGACATTCATGTTATAGCAGGTTTTAACTCCATGTAATTACCTAAATGATAAATACCATATTGATGTGGAATACCTACCAAATAAACTGCAGATGAGATGACTGGACCTCATGGTTCTGGCAAAACAATATGCTCAGTTACTGTTAATACTAGTTAATACTAGTTACTGTTAAGAACTAGTTAGTGTAGCATGATGAATCTAATCTAATCTAATATAATTAAGTGCCTTAAACCAGGGGTTTTCAAAGTCTAAGACAGTTGGCCTTCAGAGTAGGGGTCGGCGGATCGAGACCACAATATGGATACTGACCCTGCCTGCCCCGGACCTGCCTGCCTCCCCTGGCTCCTGATCTTCTGCCTGTCCCCGACTACGCATGTGCCTGTCCCTGTCCCTGCCTGCTTCGTCTGCCTGGGCAGGTTCCTGATCTGCTGCCTGTCCCCAATCACTTCCAGTTTAACAATTAACATGCATTATGTAAATGGATTACATTACCACAATGTGTAATTAATGAATGCACTTACAAAGCATTCATTTGTGTGTGTGTGTGTGTGTGTGTTTGTGTGTGTGTGTGTGTGTGTGTGTGTGTGTGTGTGTGTGTGTGTGTGTGTGTGTGTGTGTGTGTGTGTGTGTGTGTGTGTGTGTGTGTGTGTGTGTGTGTGTGTGTGAGAGAAAGAGAAAGGCATGCTTCCACACATGGGTCACAGGATGCCTCATTGCATTGTTGTAGTAATCGAGTCCGGTCTCTTTTTTTCACCACGCGATACACGGTTGAAATTTAATGATGATTGCATTACAAATGCATTTTTTTGACTTATGTTGAGAGCTATATGCTATATGTATATTTAATATCACATTTTGTGAAATCCAACATTGTTATTATTAACACACTATAATGTGACCTGCCAAAGGAGCTCAATATGTATCGCAAAAACTTTTACAACATATTCACTTTTGGAATACTTTTTAAATGTATATTGTATATCATATTGAAAGCCTACAAGAGTGCATGAATTTATTAATTTTAACTCCCTGTAAAAAAAACCTGGAGATCTATAATAAATAAAGGGGTGATGGTATTTAAGTCAAATAAAATCCATGGTCTAGAAAATATAATAGTTTTTTAGGTCTCGACCCTCCAAAGACTCGGACTCGACTCAGTCTCGACCCTCCAAAGACTCGGTCTTGAATCAGTCTGGACCCTCCAAAGACTCGGTCTTGAATCAGTCTCGACCCTCCAAAGACTCGGTCTTGACTCAGTCTCGACCCTCCAAAGACTCGGTCTTGAATCAGTCTCGACCCTCCAAAGACTCGGTCTTGACCCAGTCTCCACCCTCCAAAGACTCGGTCTTGAATCAGTCTAGACCCTCCAAAGACTCGGTCTCGACTCAGTCTCGACCCTCCAAAGACTCGGTCTTGAATCAGTCTGGACCCTCCAAAGACTCGGTCTTGAATCAGTCTGGACCCTCCAAAGACTCGGTCTTGAATCAGTCTAGACCCTCCAAAGACTCGGTCTTGAATCAGTCTCTCGCCCCAAAATCCCTGCTGGTCTGGTCCACCCATCACTGCCTTATTGATAAACACCCAAATAAAAGACTGATTCTAAGTCAGTGACAAAGAAAGAAAGTAACTGTATAGACAATATATAAATATGACTGTTTCTTGATTGTGATAAGAAGAATCTAAAATCCTAAAATGAGGTCCCTGATGAAGGTGTTACTCACCAGCCGAGTCTGGAGGTCATCTGGTGTGAATGAAGCGTCTGCATCCGAGACCAGCAGCAAACTAACTTAGATTTGCATGAATGAATTAGCGATGCACAGACACACACAGAGAGGTACTGTGAGAGATGGAGAATGACACACCTCTATGGTTCTCTCTGCTGGAAAGAAAAGGTTAGAGATAGATAAATTGCTTTGAAAAATATATAATTACAACAAAGCTTTTCTTGGTTTAACATACATAGGAAAGGGAAACCTGGTGGTGGAGCTAGCAGGAGTGCTCTCAGCATGTCTAGATGTGTCCTAGTCACAGCCACTTTGTCCAAGAGGAAAGGAAATTATTGTGCAGCAGTTGCAGTACAAAGTAAGGAAGTAGCAAATATAAAGACTGCAACTATGCTATGCCACTAAACTCTCTTCAAGGATTGTAACGGCGACGGAGCCTCAGACAGCGGTGGCACAGCCCACCTGAAGAGAGGCATCAGGTATGACAAAGTGGCCCACGAGAGGAAGATTGAAGACCACTTCACCAACAACGACCCATGGCGGGTATGGCAGGGCATCCAGCACATCACAAGATGAGGAAGTGTGCTGAAGATATGTGAAGACCAGCTCTCCAAGGTCTTCGTAATGATCTTCAACCTGTCCCGGTCTAACTCCATTATCCTGCGCTTCCTGAAGTCTGCAACAGTCATTCCACTGCCAAAAAGAACCGTAAGCAGCAGCCTTTACAACCAGTCCCACTGCCCCGTCATCATAATAGGTACACGTACAAGGACTACCAGGTTCAAGGATGGATTTCATCCACAGGCACTGCGCCTGTGGAGTATGGCGCCATTCCAGATGGCTGCCATGTTGCGAGCTCCCGCATGACGACGGTTTTTTGTTATTTATTCTTTTTATCGCGACTTTGTTCAGAAAGTTAGCAGCATGTTCATTTATGACTTTTGCACACTTCTGGAGATCAGATCGATGGTCGCTCGCCGAGTTTTTTCATTCTTTCGACTCGGACGTCCCGCCCGAAGTCACAGCTGGATTATCTCCGACCATCTTGGGCACACAAGTGTCGCAGGAAGAAGCGAGGGAAGCGAGCCGGCTTGCTAGTCAGGCTGAGATGTCGATCCTATCGCCCCCCACTATCCACCATTCTACTGGCTAATGTACAGTCTCTGGACAATAAGTTAAGCGAGCTACAGGCTCATATTCAATTTCACCGGGAAACTAAGGACAATTGTATCATCTGCCTTACGGAGACATGGATGTCGGAGGGGTTTACCGACGCAGCTATCGAGCCGACAGGATTTTTCATCCACCGGACGGACAGAACAAAGGCTCTCTCCGGTAAAGATCACGGAGGGGGGATATGGCTCATGATAAACAGATCTTGGTGCAACCAAAGTCATGTACATCCCCTCAAGTCTTTCTGTTCCCCGGACCTGGAGTACCTGATGTGCCGTCCATTCTGGCTACCTCGGGAGTTTACAGCGGTAACCGTGACCGCTGTTTACATTTCCTCACAAGCCAACACGGACCCAGCGCTGAAGGAACTGTACGAGGCTATCAGCGAACAGGAGTCGGCACACCCCGAGGCTGCTCTCATCGTGGCGGGGGACTTCAACAAGGCGAACCTGAAGAAGGTTCTCCTGAAGTTCTACCAACACATAACGAGCAACACACGGGGCGAGCGGCTCCTCGACCACTGCTACACCCCCTTCCGTGATGGCTACAAGGCCCTCCTCCGCCCACCGTTCGGCATATCAGACCACCGCTCTATCCAGCTACAGCCTGCCTATAGGCAGAGACTGAAGCAGCAACCAGTCGCTGTGAGGGAGGTCCAATGCTGGTCGGACCAATCGGACTCTATGCTGCAGGATTGTTTTGATCGCACTGACTGAGACATGTTCCGGGTCGCCTCGGACAATAACATCATCGAGTACGTGTCCTCGGTCACCGGGTTCATCAAGAAGTGCATAGATGACTTTGTTCTGACCAAGTCGGTTCAGATATATCCCAACCAGAAACCGCGGATTAACGGCAATGTTCGCGCTGACCCTCCACGCGCGTAACGCCGCCTTTGGCTCCGGGAATTTGGAGGAATATAAGAGAGACAACTATGACCTCCGTAAGACCATCGTCACTGCCAAGCGGGAGTACAAGGACAGAGTGGAGGAGAAATTCAAGAGCCACGACGCGAGGGGTATGTGGCAGGGGTTACAGACGATAACAAACTTCAGAGGGAGAACCAGTTGTGTAGAGAACTCCTCTAAATACTTTTTTTGCTCGGTTCGACGTGAACTGCAGCCCGCCGAAGCCAGCGCCGCGTGAGGAGACCAGCCTGCTGAACATCTCGGAGGCGGATGTGCGCCGCACCTTCAAGTGGTTGAAAATCCGTGAGGCGGCAGGCCCTGACGACATCCCGGGTCGCGTCCTCAGAGCATGCACAGACCAGTTTGCAGGAGTCTTTGCAGACATCTTCAACCTCTCCCTGTCCAAGGCTGCTGTTCCCCTGGTCTTCAAGATGTCCACCATCGTGCCTGTCCCTAAACAACCCAAGGTAACATGCCTGAATGACTATAGACCTGTAGCCCTCACCTCGATTGTCAGCAAATGCTTTGAGAGGTTGGTCAAGGACTTTATTTGCTCCGTGTTACCTGCCACGCTGGACCCATGGCAATTTGCATATCGTCTAAACAGATCCACGGACGACGCAATTGCCATGGCCCTCCACACTGCCCTTTCCCACCTGGAGGGAAAGAACTGTTATGTGCAAATGCTGTTTGTGGACAACAGCTCAGCGTTCAACACGATAATTCCTGCCAAGCTCGACACCAAACTTAGAGGTCTAGGCGTGCCCCCGTCCACATGCAGCTGGATACTGGACTCGTCAGACCGCCGCCATGTGGTGAGGATGGGCAGCACCACCTCAGAGCCACTGACCCTCAACACAAGAGCCCCCCAGGGATGCGTGCTGAGCCCTCTCCTCTACTCCAACGCTCCAAAGACATCATCAAGTTTGCTAACGACACGACAGTGATGGGCCTGATCGCCGGCGACGACGAGACAGCCTACAGGGAGGAGGTTGGATCGCTGGAGCAGTGGTGCCAGGAGAACAGCCTCGCCCTCACTGTCAAGAAGACCAAAGAGCTGATCGTGGACTTCAGGAAGCAGAGGGGAGAGCACAGCCCTATCTCCATCGACGGTGTTGCAGTAGAGAGGGTCAGCGGCTTCAAGTTCCTCGGCTTGCACATCTCCGAGGACCTCACATGGTCCACGCACACCAGACACGTGGTGAAAAGGGCCCAACAACGCCTGTATTTCCTCAGGCATCTGAGGAAATTGAGCATGGGTTCCCGCATCCTGAGATCATTCTACACAGGCACAATTGAGAGTGTTCTTACAGGGTGTATCACCGCCTGGTACGGGAACTGCACCGCACTCGAGCGCAGAGCACTTCAAAGGGTGGTGAAGACGGCCCAGTATATCGTTGGAGGTGAGCTCCCTTCCCTCCTGGATATATACAACCAGCGGTGCGTGGCCATGGCCAAACGCATCATAAAGACATTGCCCACCCCAGCCACGAACTGTATTCACTTTTACCGACAGGCAGGCAATACCGCAGTATCAAGTGCCGCACAAATAGACTTAGAGACAGCTTTCACAGTCAGTCCATCAGGCTGCTGAACAAGGGTGTATAGCATATAACAAAGTATATTTTATTACATTGATTTATATATACATATTGCTCTTTTTCTGTTCTGATATATTGCATTTTATGAAATGCATTTTTACTTTTATTTATTTAACTTTATAGCTGTTTTTTTTTTTACACTTTTTTTTACTTATTTTATTCTATACTGTTTTTATTTTATCTTATTTTTATAACTGCTGTCTGTCGTCGGGTATTGCACATAAGATTTTCACTCACTGCTTTATAATTGTGTAAAGTGTGAAAGGACAATAAACTTGACTTGACTTGACCTACTCCCTACCCCCTACCCCCTACCCCCTGCTCCCTACTCCCTACCCCCTACTCCCTACCCCCTTCTCCCTACCCCCTGCTCCCTACTCCCTACTCCCTACTCCCTACTCCCTACTCCCTACTCCCTACTCCCTACCCCCTACTCCCTACTCCCTACCCCCTACTCCCTACTCCCTACTCCCTACCCCCTACCCCCTCATCCCTACTCCCTACCCACTACCCCCTACTCCCTACTCCCTACTCCCTACTCCCTACTCCCTTCCCCCTACTCACTACTCCCTACTCCCTACCCCCTACCCCCTGCTCCCTACTCCCTACTCCCTACCCCCTACCCCTACTCCCTACTCCCTACCCCCTACCCCTACTCCCTACTCCCTACCCCCTTCTCCCTACTCACTACTCCCTACTCCCTACCCACTACCCCCTACTCCCTACTCCCTACTCACTACTCCCTACCCCCTACCCCCTACCCCCTACTCCCTACTCCCTACTCCCTACTCCCTACTCCCTACCCCCTACCCCTACTCCCTACTCCCTACCCCCTACCCCCTACCCCCTTCTCCCTACTCCCTACTCCCTACACCCTACACCCTACCCCCTACTCCCTACTCCCTGCTCCCTACCCCCTACTCCCTTACCCCTACCCTCTACCCCTACTCCCTACCCCTACTCCCTACTCCCTACTCCCTACTCCCTACTCCCTACTCCCTAACCCCTACTCCCTACCCCCTACCCCCTGCTCCCTACTCCCTACTCCCTACTCCCTACTCCCTACTCCCTACTCCCTACTCCCTACTCCCTACTCCCTACCCCCTACCCCTACTCCCTACCCCCTACCCCCTACTCCCTGCTCCCTACCCCCTACCCCCTACCCCCTACCCCCTACTCCCTACCCCCTACCCCCTACTCCCTACTCCCTACCCCCTACCTAACAGTGATCAAACATATTCTCCACTCTGGTGGGGCATTTAATAAACTGTCTGCATTTGGAAAGATCATTGGAGAGATTTTCTTTGTTAAAGTTGGAGAGGACAGTTAAAAAGACAGACTCATCCGGTGACTTCTGAACACTGAAAAGAGTTGTTCAAAAATCGTTCTTTGTTAATTTTTCCATCACTATTCCACATGATCTGCTTACGATCTGCTCACGACAGTGGATAATAATATTATCTTCATCAAGAAATGAACCAGAACAATTTGGTGAATCACAGATGAATACCATCGGCCTTACGCTCCCCTCAAATATTTGGGCAAGATGGTTTATTGCAGGTTCGAAACCTTTTTAATGTCCTGTGCCAATAATTCAAACAAAAAGCATAATATGATAAAGGTTATTTTCTATACATATATTTAGTTATTATGTACTAGTGTTCTGATACTGTTATTCAGATTGAGCAGCTGCCTCAGGATGGACTACCTAAGCTCATGAGCAAGCTCACCTATTTTCACACCTCTTTTCTAAATGTTGGCGGCAGTAGCTCCGGAGGAAGAGCGGTCGTCTGACGTCTGAAGGTTGTTCAGACGGTTCGATCCCCCGGCTCCTCCTCACAAATACTGTCGAGGTGTCCTCGAGCAAGACACTAACTGCCACTGATGGCTGACTCCGCCGTTGGTGTATGAATGGCAGTGGCGAAGAGTGTCTATCCCAACTGGACCTTCTGTAGACCAGGGGTTCCCAAACTTTTCAGCCCGCGACCCCCAAAATAACAGACTGGAGACTGGCGACCCCCCCACTATCACCGTCCGACGGGGTGGGGGGTGTATGTCGCGATCGCGAACATCGCGAAGTCCAACGGGGGGGGGGGTAATCGCGATCGCGAACATTGTGTGTGGCTTTTTTTCAATGATGATACTGTCGTGAATCTGTGGGAATCAGAATTCCTTTATTTGTCACTCACGTTATTATTAACAATAATAATAATAATACAAATGATGAAAAATAAATAAAAATAATAATAATAAAATAAAAATAAATAAACCTCATGGGTCACATCAAGAGGATTCTGAATATAATATATATATATATCTTAATATAACAGATAACATCAAAGATATGATTCTCATATATTCATTTTATTTAAATTTGATTAAATTTGAATAAATTGTATTACATTTTATTAATACAATTAATTCGATTTTTTTGGTTTCATCTGAGAGTTCCAGGGTCTTCTCTGAATACCTTGAAGGCCCTGACGCTTCACCACTGATGAATGGGTATGTGTGAGGCATGACTTGTAAAGCGTTATATAAATAGGCTTATATATAAAAGAGCTGATGCAGTTATTTTACTCCCCATTATTTATTCATGATAATCACACCCCTTTATTAATGTTTATTCAGAGAAGGCAGTAGTGGTCGGGGCTGCTGGTGGCTCACGCTCCGTTCCCACTAACCAGCTACCTGTGCCGGTAAGTCCAGTACTTGTCAATCAGTCAAACAAGTCTGTCCTGACTTTGTCTTATAAAAATACCCCTTACACAAGTTAAACCACTGGCCATGTTGTTGTTGCTTCCACCCTGGTTACTCTTTCAATGTCGGTATGACCTTGTTCTCATCTCTGCCGGATCAAGGTGTGGTCCTGAAGCCAAAATGCAAATCTGTCACATGGCAAATCCTTTGGTTCTTCCTTTTAGAACTCTGGATTTGCATCTCCTATCATCTTACCATTCACCTCTAATGTTCACGATTCAAGATTCAAGATTTGTATTTGCCATATGCAAGTACAATGAAATGCTTATACCCCATTTCCTCCCGCAGTATACATTTCCTAAAATGATAAAATCTATAAAACAGTAATTTATAAAAATAACAATAAAGTGATGATTTATTATTATCATATGTGCATCGGTTGAATTGTGCAAAAATCATTTTGAAAGCTTTTTAAAATGACAGTAATGCAGCAGCCTCATGAATACAGTGCAGTACAGTGCAGTACAGTGCTGGAACTGTAATGAGTCCAGAAAGTCCAGCAAAGTACAATAGTGTATGATAGTTTAATGTAATATGGAAGACAATGTTATGATAGTGGAATCTCTCCTAGCAGTTCAGTAAGTCACTGCCTGTGGATAAAAACTATCCTTAAACCTGGTAGTCCTTACGGATGCTGGGGAACCGGTGACCAGACGGTAGGGGGGAGAAGAGATGGAGCCCAGGGTGGTTGTGGTCCTTAGTGATGGAGATGGGGGAGAAGAGATGGAGCCCAGGGTGGTTGTGGTCCTTAGTGATGGAGATGGGGAGAAGAGATGGAGCCCAGGGTGGTTGAGGTCATTTGTGATGGACATGGCCTTCTTCAGACATCTGGTCCTACAGATCTCCTCAATGCATGGAAGTGCACACCCCATGATCTTTTCCGCCGTCCTCACGACCTGCACAAACAACAGAATTATCAACACCAATTAGCCACGGAAAAAGAACAGGATAAATCAGATGCATGTTGGTGAAGGTTATGATAAGGTGTGACTGGCTTCACTCTGTATTTCAAGCTTATATGTAATTTTGTCCCATAGAGGTTTGTCATTCCCCATCTCTCACAGTACCAACTGTGTTTGTGCATAGCTAATTCCTTCATGCAAATACATGTTTGCTTATCTTGGATGCAGACACTCCATTCCTACCAGAGCAGCTCCCGGCTGCTGGGGAGTACCATCTTCAAATCACTCCATTCCTACCAGAGCGCCTCCCGGCTGCTGGGGAGTACCATCTTCAAATCACTCCATTCCTACCAGAGCAGCTCCCGGCTGCTGGGGAGTACCATCTTCAAATCACTCCATTCCTACCAGAGCAGCTCCCGGCTGCTGGGGAGTACCATCTTCAAATCACTCCATTCCTACCAGAGCGCCTCCCGGCTGCTGGGGAGTACCATCTTCAAATCACTCCATTCCTACCAGAGCAGCTCCCGGCTGCTGGGGAGTACCATCTTCAAATCACTCCATTCCTACCAGAGCGCCTCCCGGCTGCTGGGGAGTACCATCTTCAAATCACTCCATTCCTACCAGAGCAGCTCCCGGCTGCTGGGGAGTACCATCTTCAAATCACTCCATTCCTACCAGAGCAGCTCCCGGCTGCTGGGGAGTACCATCTTCAAATCACTCCATTCCTACCAGAGCAGCTCCCGGCTGCTGGGGAGTACCATCTTCAAATCACTCCATTCCTACCAGAGCAGCTCCCGGCTGCTGGGGAGTACCATCTTCAAATCACTCCATTCCTACCAGAGCAGCTCCCGGCTGCTGGGGAGTACCATCTTCAAATCACTCCATTCCTACCAGAGCAGCTCCCGGCTGCTGGAAAGTACCATCTTCAAATCACTCCATTCCTACCAGAGCGCCTCCCGGCTGCTGGGGAGTACCATCTTCAAATCACTCCATTCCTACCAGAGCGCCTCCCGGCTGCTGGGGAGTACCATCTTCAAATCACTCCATTCCTACCAGAGCGCCTCCCGGCTGCTGGGGAGTACCATCTTCAAATCGGAGAGACAAAACTATTTAAGGACTTTTAATTGCTCTGTTTGGGTTGTCTCAACATTTTTGGACTCCTGGACTAGATGTCAAAATATGACAATTCCTTAATGCATCATCTCAAATTCTCATTGTTTTCACTTTCATTAGTTAGTTAATACAAATAAATGTATAATTATCAACAGTAATAACATGTTTCTGTAGAACCATGGGGTCCAGTCTGTCACGACTGTGTGTGGTGAGGTTGGACCCAGAACGCAGGCGGAGACCAGGAAAGGAAGAACAGGGGTTTATTAATGGCACAAAACACAATAGAAGGCGATTCCCCAGGACCGACGAGGGAGCTGGGACCGGGAGATCGAGGTGCGTCAAGCCGACAGGTAGGAGACGTAGGGATCGTTGGGGACAGGCGATGGTCAGGTTACCGGGAGGTCGAGGTGCGTCGTACCGACAGGTAGATGACGTAGGGATCGTTGGGGACAGGCGATGGTCAGGTTACCGGGAGGTCGAGGTGCGTCAAGCCGACAGGTAGGAGACGTAGGGATCGTTGGGGACAGGCGATGGTCAGGTTACCGGGAGGTCGAGGTGCGTCGTACCGACAGGTAGATGACGGGCGGAACTCCGGGACCGACGAGGGTGGCTGGAACAGCAGACGGGCGGACTATCTCTCCGATAGTCCGTAGCAGGGTGATCAGGACCAGGGATGAATGTCACCTGGGGACTGGTAGCGTACCGGTTGACACGTAGTACGAACGAGCGACGTCTCTCACTGACGCCGCTGTATAAATAGCCCCCAGGTGAGATCAATGGTAATTAGCCACGGTAATGGTTGGCAGGTGCGTGTGTGTGCGCCTCTAGCGCACGCGGCCTGGCAACGCCCCCTGTCAACCACCGTAACCGTGACACAGTCGTCTCATCTGCAGGTCCATTGGTAGGTTTTCCATATCACTGCTGTATTTATCATTGACTTCATTATATGCAATTCATTCAAATTGACCAGATAATGGAAATAAAAATAGAATTGACAACCATATCAGTTATGTTAAAATGTAAATTAAAAGTATTTTAATATTTGTTAAGTACATTCTTACTATCAGTAGTGTCATTCCTCCACCTGGTATTAGTATTATTCCTAAAGATTGTAATATTCCATACATTTGACATTTTAAATTAACTTGGTTGATGGTGAAATACAGTTTTAGAGATTAGCATGAATTATTATTTATTCATACCACAGTGTTGTTGAATACTTGATTCTGATTGGTCAGTAACGGTTGTAGGTTGTGCATAACGGGACAACTCTGCCTTTTTTTCGTTCCAAATCAATGCCAGGGTTTCCCCGACCCAGAAGAAAACACAGGTATTTGTATGTTTCTGAAAACCACAGATATGTTGCATATCAACATGTCTGAATCAAAAACACGGTGTACACCAACGGTATAGCCCACCGTTTTATGCCAAGATTTTCACTGACCCAAACCCCAGGTGCCCCCTGGTTGATCGATCGAATGGCCTTCCTCTTATATTCATTTATAACAACACCTTTTATTTTCAATGTGTTTCCAAAGAGCATTTGATGATATTACGACATGTCCTTTCGGCCCCGGGTCTCTAGCTCACTCCTAAGATGTTAGGATTATGGTTTGGACCCAAGTGCACAACCCAATCAGAGGGATACATTAAATAATAAAAAAAAGAAATTTGGATTCTAACATTTGCCACAAGGGGGTGTTTTAAAACATGAAAATCTGAATTTCCAGCTGAATTTCTGGAACCGATTGATTGATCTCAGTTGAGCTCAAATTACATTTTTCAAGAATCCATAATGCTGTGGTGGAGGCAGGAGTGATGTCTAGGGGATAAGGGCTGTAGCAGTAGGCATCGGAGACAGACAGGTGGGCTCGTAGAAGGAGGGATCGGTGCCAGGCAGGTAAGGGTCGTAGAAGGAGGGATCGGTGTCAGGCATGTAAGGGTCGTAGAAGGAAGGATCGGTGTCAGGCAGGTAAGGGTCGTAGAAGGAGGGATCGGTGTCAGGCAGATGGGGTCGTAGAAGGAGGGATCGGTGTCAGGCAGGTGGGGTCGTAGAAGGAGGGATCGGTGTCAGGCAGGTGGGGTCGTAGAAGGAGGGATCGGTGTCAGGCAGGGAAGGGTCGTAGAAGGAGGGATCGGTGTCAGGCAGGGAAGGGTCGAAGATGGAGGGATCGGTGTCAGGCAGGTAAGGGTCGTAGAAGGAGGGATCAGTGTCAGGCAGGGAAGGGTCGTAGAAGGAGGGATCGGTGTCAGGCAGGTAAGGGTCGTAGAAGGAGGGATTGGTGTCAGGCAGGGAAGGGTCGTAGAAGGAGGGATCGGTGTCAGGCAGGTAAGGGTCGTAGAAGGAGGGATCGGTTTCAGGCAGGGAAGGGTCGTAAAAGAATGGATCGGTGTCAGGCAGGTAAGGGTCGTAGAAGGAAGGATCGGTGTCAGGCAGGTAAGGATCGTAGAAGGAGGGATCGGTGTCAGGCAGGGAAGGGTCGTAGAAGGAGGGATCGGTGTCAGGCAGGGAAGGGTCGTAGAAGGAGGGGTCGGTGTCAGGCAGGTAAGGGTCGTAGAAGGAGGGATCGGTGTCATGTCAGGCAGGTAAGGGTCATCGAAGGCGAAACTAACTGGAAGCTGGAATACGGGAAACAAGATATGCGGAACAGGGACAACAATCTGGCAGTGTGTGGAGGGAAAGCTAGGGTTTATGTTTGGAGAACCAATTAGCAGCAACATAACGGGATTGGCTGAGCTAAAAAGAGGGCGGAACCAGGAGATCTCTAATAGGTGTGACACAAATGTCTTTAGAAGGTCTTAAGTCACCTACTTGGCCACCTTATCATTTAGTATTCTTCCAATGACCTCTCATTGAGGGATTGCATATCTTCCTTTAGAGCAAGAGACACCAGATTGACAATTGGGTAAGGGTTGGGGTTATACAGTTTGAGGCCCACATTCATATAAAAGAGACCCCATGTCTTGTGATGTAATTAGTAGGACAGTGACTAATTACTTCCTGTAGGGCTACCACTCCTGTGTTGATAATGTTAGTCTTTAATGCCCTCTTTCATACAAAACAGACCACTGGTCTCTAGATCACTCCCAAGTCTCCTAGACCTCTAGATCACCTGCTAATTAAATCTCTTCCTGTAGGGCTAAGACCCCCATGTTGACTCATTTTTCAATTATCATTTTTTTAGTCTTTTGAAAAAAAAAATGTCAGCGTTTTATTATATTAATTATAGTGACGCTTCAAAAATCTTTAAAACTGTATTAATTTGTCATTATTATCTTGGTTAACAAAACCTAAATATGTAATTACCATTTGGAAGGGATCTTTTGGCGATGCAAAAGCTAAAACATTAGATTAGATGAGATTTATTGTCAATGCAAGAACAGAACAGAGAAAGGAATTTGGCATCTAACCAGAGTGTAAATGTTGTGTTAAAGCCCATGGTAATATATAATATATAATGTACAGTTGTTGAATAATATGTAAAAACAAAAAAAAGTCTACTAAAAAAAATACTACTAAAAACAGGTATAAAATAACCAGGTATGAGATATGTGCTGAATTATAGATATATATATATATATATATAAGATAAGTATACAAGTATAAACTGGTAGTGAGCAGGTGTATGCAAATATAAATATATATAAATTTATTTACAGCAGGTAGTTAGCAGGGGTGTGTAGTTATATCAGCAGTTGAAGATTAATATATATACGGTAAGTATAAAAATGTACATGACTATCATACAGGTATGTAAACAATAAATATATAAACAATACATATGTAAACTATAGGTAGAGGTAGGGAGTTATGATACAGTGCAAGGCCGTTGAAGACATTTATGGTGAAATGGTATTCAGCAGAGTTCATAGTTTGTAAGTTGGGCAGCAGAGTTCAAAGGGGGGGGGCTGTCATCGTGGTGCAGAGTTCAGGGAGATGACAGCTGAGGGGAGGAAGCTGTTCCTAAGCCTTCTTGACTTGGAACAAAGGTTTCTTTAGCGCCTGCCAGAGGGGAGGAGAGAAAACAGTCCATGGTTGGGGTGAGAGGTGTCTTTGACTATTTTTTGTGCCTTACTCAGACCCCGTTTGTGGTGGGTAGTGTTTATTGCAGGGAGGGGTAGTCCAACGATGCGTTGGGCGGTTTTCACTACCCTCTGCAGCGCATTCTGGTCAGAAACAGTGCAAATGCCGTACCACACTGTGATGCAGTTGGTGAGGATGCTTTCAATGGCACACCGATAAAAGTTGACCAGAATCTGAGGTGACAGGTGGGCTTTCCTCAGTCTCCTCAGGAAGAAGAGACGCTGGTGAGCCTTCTTTACCAGTGAGGCAGTATTGAGGGACCAGGAGAGGTCCTCGGAGATGTGGACCCCCAGGAATTTGAAGCTGGAGACACGCTCAACCTCCGCTCCGTTGATGAGGATGGGGGCGTGTGCGCCAGCTCTGGTCTTCCTGAAGTCGACGATGAGCTCCTTGGTCTTCTTGGTGTTGAGGGCCAGGTTGTTGTCAGCGCACCACGCCACCAGGTGCTGGACCTCCTCCCTGTATGCTGCCTCATTGTTGTTTTTGATGAGGCCCACCACCGATGTGTCGTCAGCAAACTTGATGATGGTGTTTGTACCATGTACAGGAGTGCAGTCGTGGGTGAAGAGGGAGTAGAGGAGAGGGCTCAGCACACAGCCGTGTGGAATGACGGTGTTTAGGGTGAGGGTGGAGGAGGTGAGATGGTCTAACCTGACTGACTGGGGTCTGTTGGTTAGGAAGTCTAGTAACCAGTTACAAACTGAAGGGTTGATGTCAAGGTTCTTGGTTTTCATGAGGTCACCAAGTTTGAAGATGAGTTTGGAGGGGATGATGGTGTTAAATGCTGAGCTGAAGTCTATGAACAGCATTCTCACGTGGGTGTTGCTCTCATCCAGGTGGGAGAGAGCGGAGTAAAGAGTTGAGGAAATGGCGTCCTCCGTGCTCCTGTTCTCACGGTTGGCAGATTGGTGTTTATCCAGTGAGGGTGACGGGCCAGATTTGAGGAGAGCCAGGACCAGCCTCTCAAAGCACTTCATGATGATGGGGGTGAGGGCAACAGGGTGGAAGTCAGTGAGGCTCGCTGCAGAGGAGTGTTTTGGCACTGGCACAATGGAGGTGGTTTTAAAGCACACTGGGACAACTGCCTGAGCTAGTGACAAGTTGAAAATGTCAGTAAGGACCTCGGTCAGCTGCTCAGCGCAGTTCCTGAGCACGCCACCGGGGGCGCCATCAGGACCAGCTGCCTTATGCACATTTGTTCTGCTCAGTGCCACACGCACGTCTGTGGGGGATAGGGTGAGGGGTTGGTGGTCAATGGGGAGGGTAGCCCTGGTGGGCAGTTCAGGGTTGTTCCGGTCATAGCGGGCAAAAAAAGTATTGAGTTTGTCAGGGAGGGATAAGTCGGTGGTTGGGGGGAAAGTTGTTGGAGGGTTTATAATCCGAAAAAAATATGTATGTGTATTAGGAAATGAATATTGCGGAAGAGAATGGGGAGTAAGCATTCCATTGTACTTGCATATGGCCAATTAAAATCTTGAATCTTAAATCACACATGCGTGATTTAAATCCCATGTAACTTAAAAATACCCAAAAAGTGGGAAATAACAAGTAAAAAGTACAATTACACTTTTACTGCGGGAGCTCATAGGAACGCGTGTGCTGCAGATGTGTTACCCACAGGGCTTCACAGGTCAGTACCTCAAGGAGAAGGTGTATGCAAAGTGTCTTGTCCTTGCAGGATATTTATAAATCCTTTAAAGATGAATTTGCATATGCACTGACAGTGAGGTCGCTTCATATGCAAATCCACAGGACCCGGCTCAAGGTGAAATAATAACGTGTATTTGTGGAAAACAACAAAGGGTTACAGACACAGGACATACTGTGTCTGTATACATACCCGAAGTTCTACCACCACATAACGAGCAAAAAACAGGGTTAGCGGATCCTCGACCACTGCTACACTCCCTTCCGTGATGGCTACAAGGCTCTCCTCCGCTCACCGTTTGGCAAATCAGACCACCACTCTATCCAGCTACTCCCCGCCTATAGGCAGAGACTGAAGCAGCATCCAATCGCTGTGCGGGAGGTCCAATGCTGGTCGGACCAATCAGACTCTATGCTGCCTGATTGTTTTGATCGCGCTGACTGGCACATGTTCCGGGTCGCCTCGGACAATAACATCAACGAGTACGTCCTCGGTCACCGGCTTCATCAAGAAGTGCATAGATGACGTTGTTCCGACCAAGTCGGTTCGGATACACCCCAACCAGAAACCGTGGATTAACGGCGATGTTCGCGCTGCCCTCCACGCGCGTAACATTTACATTTACATTTACATTTAGGGCATTTGGCAGACGCTTTTATCCAAAGCGACTTACAAGGTGTACATTAGTTGAAGCAGACAATAGCGTAACGCCGCCTTTGGCTCCGGGAATATGGAGGAATATACGATAGCCCGCTACGACCTCTGTAAGACGGAAGTGGAGGAGAAAGTGGAGGAGAAAGTCAAGAGCCACAACGTGAGGGGTATGTGGCAGGGGCAACAGACGATAACAAACTTCAGAGGTTGAACCAGTTGTGTAGAGCAGGGGTTCCCAACCGCCGGGCCGCGGACCGGTACCGGGCCGTGGAGGTGTTACTGCCGGGCCGCGAAACAGCTGTGTGTTTATCATCATATTTGACTCAAATAATTTGAGTATAGGTGAACGGCGGGCGGTATAATCTATAAATAGAGATGATATATATAGTATAATCTATATATATATAGATTATATAGCGGTATATATGGGCGGTATAATCTATATATATAGATTAAATATATATCGGCGGCATAACGAGAGACTTTCAGTTGCACGCACTACTAAAGAGACTACGCGCTAGTGACTTGTCGGTCGCGAACAAGCCGGTTTATTTACGGTGTTCCGTGTACATGCGCGTTTATACTGAAATTGAGCCCTGCCGTTTTGTTAGGGGTGTGTGTTGACACACACTTTGACAACCGGTCCGCGAGATTTTTTTCATGTATCTGCCGGTCCGTGGCACTGGTGTAGAGAACTCCTCTACCTCCCTCCCAGGAGAGCTAAATACTTTTTTTGCTCGGTTCAACGGCAGCCTGACAACAACATCTCGGAGGCGGATGTGCGCCACACCTTCAAGCGCTTACGGAACATCTGTAAGGCGGCAGGCCCCGACGACATCCCGGGCCGCGTCCTCAGAGCATGCGCAGACCAGTTGGCAGACATTGCAGACATCTTCAACCTCTCCCTGTCCCAGGCTGTTGTTCCCGCGGTCTTCAAGATGTCCACCATCGTGCCTGTCCCTAAACAATCCAAGGTAACATGCCTGAATGACTATATACCTGTAGTCCTCACCTCGATTGTCAGCAAATGCTTCGAGAGGTTGGTAATTTGCCCCATGTTACCTGCCACTACCTGGACCCATGGCAATTTGCATATCATCAAAACAGAACCACGGACAACGCAATTGCCATGGACCTCCACACTGCCCTTTCCCACCTGGAGGGAAAGAAATGTTATGTGCAAATGCTGTTTGTGGACTACAGCTCAGCATGCCCCCATCCACGTGCAGCTGGATACTGGACCTCCTGTCGGACTACCGCCAGCTGGTGAGGATGGGCAGCACCACCTCAGAGACACTGACCCTCAAAACGGGAGCCCCCCAGGGATGCGTGCTGAGCCCTCTCCTCTACTCCCTCTACACCCACGACTGCATGGCTATGCACAGCTCCAACATCATCATCAAGTTTGCTGACGACACGACAGTGATGGGCCTGATCACCGGCAACGACGAGACAGCCTACAGGGAGGAGGTCGGATCGCTGGAGCAGTGGTGCCAGGAGAACAGCCTCGCCCTCAACGTCAATAAGTCGTGGACTACAGGAAGCAGAGAGGAGATCACAGCCCTATCTCCATCGACGGTGTTGCAGTAGAGAGGGTCAGCAGCTTCAAGTTCCTCGGTGAGCACATCTCAGAGGACCTCACATGGTCCACGCACACCACACACGTGGTGAAAAGGGCCCAACAACGCCTGTATTTCCTCAGGCATCTGAGGAAATTCAGTATGGGCCCCCGCATCCTGAGAACATTCTATACCGGCACCATCGAGAGTGTTCTTACAGGGTGTATCACCGCCTGGTACGGGAACTGCACTGCACTTGAGTGCAGAGCGATTCAAAGGGTGGTGCGGACGGCCCAGTATATCGTTGGAGGTGACCTCCCCTCCCTCCTGGATATATATAACCAGCGGTGCGTGGCCAAGGCCAAACGCATCATAAAAGTCAATGCCCACCCCAGCCACGAACTGTATTCACTTTTACCGTCAGGCAGGCGATACCGCAGTATCAAGTGCTGTACAAATAGACTCAGAGATAGCTTCCACAGTCAGGCCATCAGGCTGCTAGGGGGTATAGCATATAACAATGTATATTTTATTGCATTGATTTATATATACATATTGCTCTTTTTCTGTGCCGATATATTGCATTTTATAAATTGCATTTTTATTTGATACATTTAACTTTATACAGTTTTGTACTTTTTTAACTTCTTTTATTCTATTTTGTTTTTATTCTATTTCATCAGATTTTTATAACTTCTGTCTGTCGTCGGGTATTGCACATAAAATTTACACTCACTGCTTTATACTTGTGTAAACTGTGAAGTGACAATAAACTTGACTTGACTTGAGTGGTAGCAGCATCATACATCGTAAAGTACAGTGCAGCATAGTTCAGAAATAAGTCCAATAAGTCCAGAAAATATTGATCACATAGTAATATTAGAGACAATGTTATGGTGGTGGCAACACTACTAACAATTGTTGTTGAAGCTGCTCCTCCTGGTTAAGATGCTGCGGTACCGTCCACCGGATCGCAGGCAAAGTGCATTATTAGGACATATTGTAATAATATATAAATAAACAGAATTGTCACGGTTACGGTGGTTGACAGGTGGCGTGGCCAAGCTGCGTGCGCTGTCAGACACACACACACACCTGTCAACAATTGCCGTGTCTAATCACTAATCACCTCACCTGGTGTTATATATACCCTGGCATCCTGTTACCCCTTCATTAGGTCGTATGTCGTACTTTGTTCATGCTACGTTGTACTTTATGCTTGCTACTTTGTACTTTGGTACATTCTGGACGGAATCGTTACGCCGATATCCCGGAATCCAGATTCATTGCCTGTCCCGCGTCGCTCGCCGGTCTATGCCTGTTGCTACTTCGACCTCCCGGTATCCAGACCCCTCGCCTGTCCCGGACCACGCACCTGCCTACTCACTGCCGGTACTACGCTGATCCGACTTCCCGGTTTCCAGACCCCTTTCCTGTCCCCGTTCACTCTTGTGTTTTGTTTGCTTTAAATAAAGCTTTACGTTATAGCTCCACTGTGTCTTGGTCTGATAGTTCGGGTCCCACCGAACTATCCATTCGTGACAGAACGACCTAACCCATATGGACCCCGGAGACCTCGACCAGTGGAGCCAAATGTTGCTGGAGCTGAGGAAGGACCGGCGAGCCGACCTGGACCCCGGCGCTCTCGAACATGCGAAGCACGCGATCGATTACCGGAGGGGCCGTATCGGATCACAGGTTCAAGCACTGCGGGAGCTGGAGGAGGAATGGAAGGACAGGTTCGCCAACATGGCCCCCGGCGTCCGCGAACAATTGAAGGCCGAGATTGATTCCCTGAACGCCTTTCATGGACTGCTGGGTCAAGAGCTGCAGACGGAGATGGACCAGCTTGGGGACCTGGCAACCGCCGTTGCTTCCCTCATCAGAGGGGTCCCCGGCGCTGCCCGACACTGCGCTGCCCGACGCTGCGCTAACCGACGTCGCGCTTTCCCTGCCTGCCGATGTCGCGCTTTCCCCGCCTGCCGCCGTCGCGCGGTCCCTGTCTGCCGACGAGAGGGGAGGTCCAAAGCATGCCTCAGAGGAGGCCCCAGAGGAGGTCCCGGAGGAGACCCCCAGAGGTGACCCCCAGAGGAGACCCCAGAGGAGGTTCCAGAGGAGACTCCAGAGGAGTCCATAGAGGAGGTTCCGGAAGAGACCCCAGAGGAGACCCCCAGAAGAGACCCCCAGAGGAGGCCCCAGAGGAGGTTCCAGAGAAGACTCCAGAGGAGGCCCCAGAGGAGGCCCCAGAGGAGACCCCAGAGGAGGTCCCAGAGGAGGCCCCAGAGGAGAACCACAGAGGAGAACCCCAGAGGAGAACCCCAGAGGAGTCCCCCACAGGAGGGCCCCAGAGGAGGTCCCAGAGAAGACTCCTACCGACCAGGGCAGAAGGGGTGGCTCTCTTCCCGGGCCCTGCCCGCCAACCAAATCTCCTCAACCCCCCTGGATCATCGACTGGGAGGCATACGGCCCAGAGGAGCGGGGTTGGCTCCCGCGCCGTTAAAGTCTGGACCCGTTCTTTCTCCGCGACTGCCACCGGGAATACCCCTACAAGCCGGGTTGGGCGCCAGGAGGCGCCCGTTGAGAGGGGGGTACTGTCACGGTTACGGTGGTTGACAGGGGGTGTGGCCAAGCCGCGGGCTTTGGCGGCACACACACACACCTGCCGGCAATTGCCGATGGTAATTATGTCAATCACATCACCTGTGGGGGTACATATACCCTGCCGTCCCGTCACTTCGGGGCTAGGTCGTACGTCGTACTTACTACTTTGTACTTTGTACATTCTGGACGGAATCGTTACGCCGATGTCCCGGTACCCAGATTCATCGCCTTTATCCACAGTCAGTGTGCCAACTGAACTGTTAGGAGTGCTGCCACTTTCACTTTCATAACAGTGAAAACAGTGACAATTTCATAATTGTCATTAACATTACACTTACATACTTTGCTGGACTTTCTGGACTCATCACAGTTACTGGACTGTACTGCACTGTATTTATGATGCTGCTGCACTACTGGCACTTTAAATGCTTTTGAAAGATTTTTGGAAAAAAATCTAATAAAATAAAACCATGTACATAACTTTGCTGCTCTTTTTTGTTTATTTTATTGTATATTTTATTTTAATTTTTATTTTGATGGTGTTTTTTTTAAATTTATACTGCGGGAGGGAATGGGGAGTAAGCATTCCTATGTACTTGTTACAAATGGCCAATAACAATCTTGTAAAATGTATGTTGTATCTTTTCAGGTTGTTGATGGAGACCAGAGGAGCAGACCAGCTCCAATGTGGGACCTTTCCTGGGGGGAAATCACTGGGTTGCATCCAGACATCCAGGAAGTCGGTTGCAGTTTTGCAGTCTGTGTAGTCAACGGTGATGAGGAAGTCTACTAGCAGACGGCCATTCCCTTCTAGTCAGAAGGGAATGCAGGGTCGTGCTTGGGGGGGTGATATATATATATATATCATCTTCACTTCCGGCGCTGCTACGAGCGGCAGCCAGCAACAGTTGCTCCCCCTCCCCTCTTACTTTTTAGTTATTTATTCTTATATTATTAACAGTGAAAACAGTGACAATTTCATAATTGTCATTAACATTACACTTACATACTTTGCTGGACTTTCTGGACTCATCACAGTTACTGGACTGTACTGCACTGTATTTATGATGCTGCTGCACTACTGGCACTTTAAATGCTTTTGAAAGATTTTTGGAAAAAAATCTAATAAAATAAAACCATGTACATAACTTTGCTGCTCTTTTTTGTTTATTTTATTGTATATTTTATTTTAATTTTTATTTTGATGGTGTTTTTTTTAAATTTATACTGCGGGAGGGAATGGGGAGTAAGCATTCCTATGTACTTGTTACAAATGGCCAATAACAATCTTGTAAAATGTATGTTGTATCTTTTCAGGTTGTTGATGGAGACCAGAGGAGCAGACCAGCTCCAATGTGGGACCTTTCCTGGGGGGAAATCACTGGGTTGCATCCAGACATCCAGGAAGTCGGTTGCAGTTTTGCAGTCTGTGTAGTCAACGGTGATGAGGAAGTCTACTAGCAGACGGCCATTCCCTTCTAGTCAGAAGGGAATGCAGGGTCGTGCTTGGGGGGGTGATATATATATATATATCATCTTCACTTCCGGCGCTGCTACGAGCGGCAGCCAGCAACAGTTGCTCCCCCTCCCCTCTTACTTTTTAGTTATTTATTCTTATATTATTGTTGTTTTTATTATAGTTTTTTGTTAAGTAGCTGTGCAACCCTCAGCCAGCTATGTTTAGGGAAGTTTTTGCCGTGTTTCTCATTCTGGGGACACTGTTACTGAACCGCGTCTCCGTCGTGGCTCAACATTACGGCGGAGCCATTGTCTACGCGCGGAGTCAGCTGTTGTCGCTACAACAGACCTCGCTGCTACGGGAGAGGCCCGACATCCCCGACCTCCCTAGGGAGCTGAGGAGGACGTACAGGGGATGCAAGGCTGGACGTAAACAGCAGGAGAGACAGCGGGAGAGGAAGCGGAGATATAAACCATATCTCCCTTCCATCACCATGGGGAACGTGAGGTCGCTAGCGAATAAGATGGACGAGCTAGCGGGCCTGGTGATGACCCAGCGGGTGTACCGGGAGAGCAGCGTGCTTTGTTTCACGGAGACGTGGCTCAACGAGGACACCCCGGACTCTAATGTTACCGTGGACGGCTTTCTAACCGTCCGGGCGGACAGGACGCACCGCGAGAGTGGCAAGAGGAAAGGTGGGGGACTTGCTCTTGGAAGGTCAGACCACAACCTCATCCACCTTCAGCCCCTGTATAGGCCTCTAGTACAGCGGCTGCCTGTGACCACAAGGACTGTGAGGAGATGGTCACAGGAGGCCGAGGAGGACTTGCGGGGCCGCTTTGAGTCAACAGACTGGGATTTCCTCTGTGATTTGCATGGAGAGGACCTTGATGATCTCACGGATTGTATAACAGGGTACATCAACTTCTGTGTGGACAGTGTTGTTCCCACAGAGACTGTACGCTGTTTCCCCAACAACAAGCCATGGGTCACCCGAGACATCAAGGTCCTGCTCAATGAGAAGAAGAGGGCCTTCAGAGGTGGGGATAGGGAGCAGATGAGGCGGGTTCAGAGGGAGCTGAGGGAGAGGATCCAGCAGGGCAAAGACAACTATAGGAGGAAGCTGGAGCACAAACTTCAGCAGAACAACCTGAAGGATGTGTGGAGTGGCATGAGGAGCATCACTGGCTACAAACAACCTGGTAGCCAGACAATAGGGGGGGGTCCTGATCGGGCCAACGAGTTGAATTTGTTTTTCAATAGATTCAATGAGTGGCTCCGGCTCCCCCCCCCAGCCCCTCTACAACCATTCCCCTCCAGCCCCCCAGCCCTGCTGTCCCCCCTCCCCCACCGTCCCTCTCCAGCATCAACATACCTGTTCTCTCTCCCCCACCACCACTACCTCACCCCTCCCCCATCAACACATCAGTGACTCTTCCAGCCCCCATACACGGCTCACATACCTTCACAGCTGAGCAGGTGAGGAAAGTGCTGTGCAGGCTCCATCCAGACAAGGCTGCAGGTCCTGACGGCGTCAGCCCGAGGGTCCTCAAAACATGTGCTGCCCAGCTGAGTGGAGTCCTGCAGTACATCTTCAACCTGAGCATGAGACTGGAGAGGGTCCCTGTGCTGTGGAAGACATCCTGCCTGGTGCCGGTTCCGAAGAAGGCACGTCCCAGCACCTCAAACGACTACAGACCGGTGGCGCTGACGTCCCACGTGGCGAAATCCTTTGAGAGGCTGGTCCTGACGCTTCTTCGGCCCCTGGTCAGATCATCACTGGACCCTCTTCAGTTTGCCTACCAGCCGAAACTGGGAGTGGAGGACGCCATCATCTTCCTGCTCCATCGTGCCTACGCCCACTTGGACAGACCCGGGAGCACTGTGAGAATCATGTTTTTCGACTTCTCCAGTGCGTTCAACACCATCCGGCCTGCCCTGCTGGGAAGTAAGCTGACGGCGATGAAGGTGGACTCTTCCCTGGTGTCCTGGATTACTGACTATTTGACGGGTCGTCCACAGTTTGTCAGACTGCAGGACTGTGTGTCTGACACTGTGGTCAGCAGCACTGGTGCTCCACAGGGAACTGTTCTTTCCCCATTCCTGTTCACCCTGTACACCTCAGACTTCCAATACAACTCAGAGTCCTGCCATCTGCAGAAGTTCTCGGACGACTCTGCAGTTGTTGGTTGTGTCAGCGAGGGAAACGATGAGGAGTACAGGGGCGTCGTGGACTCCTTCGTTGAGTGGTGTGAGCTGAACCATATGCAGCTCAACACTGACAAGACGAAGGAGATGGTGGTGGACTTCCGCAGGAGGAAATCCACACCCACACCCATTTCCATCAAGGGTGTGTCCGCTGAAGCTGTCCAGGAATATAAATACCTGGGAGTTCATCTGGACAACAAACTGGTCTGGGCCAAGAACTCTGAGGCGGTCTACAAGAAGGGCCAGAGCCGTCTTTACTTCCTGCGGAGGCTCCGGTCCTTCAACGTTTGCAACAAGATGCTGAATGTGTTCTACCAGTCGGTGGTAGCCAGTGCCATCTTCTCCGGAGTCGTGTGCTGGGGTAGCAGGTTGAGATCAGCAGACGCCAACAAGATCAGCAGGATTGTCAGGAAGGCTGGCGCTGTCCTGGGGGTCCAGCTGGACTCCTTGTTGGTGGTGTCTGAGAGAAGGATGCTGCGCAAGCTGCGTAGTATCCTTGACAACAACTCTCACCCTCTCCATCAGGTGCTGACCTCATATAGAAGCACCTTTAGCAACAGACTCATTCCACCCAGGTGCACCACAGAACGCCATAGGAAGTCCTTTCTTCCTGTGGCTATTAGACTCTATAATTCCTCTACCTCGGGTCGTGAGAGGGACAGTGGAGACTCAGTGACCTGAGGCCAACGTACTTATTTTTATTTTTATTTTTATTTTATTTTTGGTCAACGCACTGTAATCATCTCATTGTACTTTGCACTGCAAATTCTATTTCAATTCCGAATTCACTTTTCACTTTTTCACTTTTTCACATGTCACTTTTCAGTCGAATTATTTATTAATATATTATTACTGCCAATTTGCACTATACGTATTGTTGTGTATTGTATATACCTACGTACTACTGTTATAATACTGTAATTATCTTCACTTATCAATACATTTAGACTTCATTTAGAATTATTTTAACTATTTTTGTTTATAATAGTTTTATTTTAGTTAGTTGTTGTTTTGTTTTTTAGCTTAGGTTTTAGTATTCTTGTGTGTGCATTTATTCCCCCTGTGTCAACTGTTGCACCTTAATTTCCCTCGGGATTAATAAAGTTTTCTGAATCTGAATCTGAATCTGAATATTAAAGCAATGACCAGGGGTTTGGGACCAGACAGTATAAAAGCAAGGAATGAGGGAGATGCAGGAATGATTATTGTGGCCATTTTTATGGATAAGGTGGCGTGGATTGTCCATGTATGTGCATTCCGGGGGTGTAATTTGGTTAAGAGTGAAGTATTCCAGGGGTTTTGGCCATGTTAGACAGAGAAAGTCAAGTGTGTTGTCCATGAATTAATTGAGGATGGGGCTTTTGTTGCCGGGACAACAGGTGTTCAAAAGTGCTCATTTGAGAAGCAAGTGTTTCTGGGTAGGCGTTATTGCTTTGACCAATGAGCATAAGCAGGCAGAGAGCATGTGCTGTTTGTGACCACATGGATGGGATGAAGTTCACAAAAGTAAACAAACTTTTGCCTGGAGCTTAGACAGAGGAGCCTGGTCGTTTGATACATTCAGACATTAAACCAAGGCCTTGCACCACGTCTGGATCCCCACTAAACCAGAACCAACACCCAGCGTGTGTTCTTGGGTACGAGGAACACCGTGAAACCATAGCAGAGGTTTACCCACAGGACTTCACAGCTCAGCACCTCAAGGAGAAGGTGGATGCAAAGAGTCCTTGCAGGATGATTTTAAATCCTTGAAGGATGTATTTGCATATGCACTGACAGTGAGGTCGCTTCATATGCAAATCCACAGGACCCGGCTTACGACGACACATGCGATGGAGAGAGAGAGAGAGAGAGAGAGAGAGAGAGAGAGAGAGAGAGAGAGAGAGAGAGAGAGAGAGAGAGAGAGAGAGAGAGAGAGAGAGGAGAGAGAGAGAGAGAGAGAAAGAGAGAGAAAGAGAGCGAGAGAGAGAGAGAGAGAGAGAGAGAGAGAGCGAGAGAGAGAGAGAGAGAGAGAGAGAGAGAGAGAGGGAGGGAGAGAGAGAGAGAGAGAGAGAGAGAGAGAGAGAGAGAGAGAGAGAGAGAGAGAGAGAGAGAGAGAGAGAGAGAGAGAGGGAGAGAGGGAGAGAGAGAGAGAGAGAGAGAGAGAGAGAGAGAGACTATAGTATACTTTGCTATAACAATCCCTATCCACAATTTAAAAGAACAATAAAGTGTGTAATGCAGGGGTACTCACCTTCAGAGGCCAAGAGGGCCACATTTAAACCACAACAGGTGCAAAGGGCCACAAAATATTATTGACATATATTTGTACCATTTTATTCGCTGTATTTACTACTGCTGTTTAATATGCTGTCTTGCTTGTCATTTTTAATGCATTCCAAAGCATCATGGAATATTTAACAAATATTCTCAATTTGAGTAACAAATGTAGTGTCAAGTGTTGGTCAAGCTGATGTTTTATTAACACTGGAGTGAATAGCTTTGCATTGATGACATTGATAAAGTTTGCAATTGCTACTTATTCCTATTGAGAGCTCTGAGTCTGCATTTCACAAATATGAATAACAATAACAATATAACAAACAGTTGTTACTTATTCCTAGTGAGAGCTCTGAGTCTGCATTCTTTTCAGATCAGTACTTTCAGATCTGGTTGTCAGCTCAGTTGTAGCTGCTCTGAGATAGTCTGCCAAATGTCTGTCAATTATATGGGAACGCTGCTTTGATTTTATTATTCCCATGGCAGAGAAGGAGCTTTCACACACATAAGTAGATCCAAAGCAGCTCAGGATAATTTTTTTTTTTA
Source organism: Muraenolepis orangiensis (assembly GCA_027704905.1). NCBI lineage: Eukaryota > Metazoa > Chordata > Actinopteri > Gadiformes > Muraenolepididae > Muraenolepis > Muraenolepis orangiensis. The sequence goes on along the minus strand of CM051013.1, from coordinate 25,642,544 downwards.
TTAAATTGTTTTTAATTTTTTTTGATAATTCATAACCAGGCATGTTGGGGGCCACACAATAAGCGTCTGCGGGCCGGATGCGGCCCGCGGGCCGCCTGTTGAGTAAGTCTGGTCTAATGGATGATATATACATATGGTGGATGGTGCAAAAAGCATTTTAGATTGACTGTAGTGTAGCACCATGGTGAGAGGTAGCAGCATCATAAATAGTACAGAAAACTGCAGAATAGTGCAGAAATAAGTCGTAGTAAGTCCAGAAAATAATTATCACAGAGTAATGTTAGAGACAATGTTATGATGATATATGATATAGGATGGCAACACTATTAAGTCAAGTCAAATCAAGTCAAGTTTATTGTCACTTCACAGTTTACACAAGTATAAAGCAGTGAGTGAAAATCGTATGTGCAAAACCCGACGACAGACAGCAGTTATAAAATGATAAAATGGATAAAACAGAATAGAATAAAAGAAGTTAAAAAATAAAAATAAAAATGCAATTTATAAAATGCAACATATCGGCACAGAAAAAGAGCAATATGTATATATAAATCAATGTAATAAAATATACATTGTTATATGCTATACGCCCTTGTTCAGCAGCCTGATGGCCTGACTGTGGAAGCTGTCTCTGAGTCTATTTGTACGGCACTTGATACTGAGGTATCGCCTGCCTGACGGTAACAGTGAGTACAGTTGGTGGCTGGGGTGGGCAATGTCTTTATGATGCGTTTGGCCTTGGCCACGCACCGCTGGTTGTATATATCCAGGAGGGAGGGGAGCTCACCTCCAACCATATACTGGGCCGTCCCACCACCCTTTGAAGCGCTCTGCGCTCGAGTGCGGTGGAGTTTATATACATTTATATATATATTTATCCTGCTTTTCATAATTGCATACCCCAAATCACTACCTGTTGAATACTTGTATACTTACCTGTATATAAAAATACCTATTATTATGCACATATCTCATACATACTTTTTAAACCTAGTAGATTGTCTTTTAACCACTGTAAACTGTAAAGTATATATCACCAGGCACTTTACTGCAACATTTGCACTCTGGTCAGATGCCAAATTCTTCTGTAGTGTACTTGTGCTGTACAACAACAAGCCATTAGAATCTAATCTAATCATTGGAGGAGTCTCTGAAATAACGTTAGGAGCAGAGATAAATATATAAATCATCGCCTGACGGGTGAACTAAATTCTCTTTATTTTTACTCTGTAGGAACGTTTTTACTATTGAACACACAAATAACTTCATAACTCCTCCAGTTCAAAGCTAATTAGTTTAGTACATTGTTCTGTTAGTCATTTAGTATGTGCATTAAGGACCACAACGACCATCATTTGTCCTCTCTGTGCTCCTAGATAATAATAAAACATATATATTTTTTAATCTTAATTTCATAAATTATTTCTCAGACCCCCTGGCTATGGCTCACGGACCCCTGGGGGTCCGCGGACCCCAGTTTGAGAATCCCTGCATGATGGTGTGTGTGTCTGTGTGTGTCTGTGTGTGTCTGTGTGTGTGTGTTTGCATGATGGTGTGTATGTGTGTGTGTGTGTGTGTGTGTGTGTGTGTGTGTGTGTGTGTGTGTGTGTGTGTGTGTGTGTGTTTATGTGCATGATGGTGTGTATTTGTGTGTGTGTGTGTGTGTGTGTGTGTGTGGTGGGGGGTGTGTGTTTGTGTCTGTCTGTGTGTGTGTGTGTGTGTGTGTGTGTTTATGAATGTATGTGTGTATGTGTCTGTATGTATTTGTGTTTGTCTTTTTGTATGTGAACTTATGTGAACTCCAAATCCCTTTATTGAATAGTTAACGTGTTGTTTATGTCTATGGTTCCAGTTGTGTTGTTTATGGGGGGATTATAAGTGTGACACACCTTTTAGACTTGCTTGTGTTTGGGAAGCTTTGAAAGGTTGTGGTTTATTCTCTCTGGATGACATCGATAAAATACTTATAACTGTTGGATTTAAAGTGATTGTTTTTGATGCAATATTGATGTGAAAACATTAGTTTGAAGTCTCTATGTGTGTTGAATGAATTATGTAAATAAGCGTGTTATCAAAGTGTGACAAAGTACAGATCATTGAACGTGCGTTTAGCTTGATGCTACAGCATCCAGAGGATTCCGTTGCCCCTTTCCATGTTTGTTGACTGCCCTCATCAATGTTTTCACAGAATAAACGACAGATCAGCTCGCTGTCTTCGCTGCAATCATCTTCACCGTGAAGATGCTTTCTACTATTCTGTCCTCAATGTGTGGCATAGAGATGGAAAAAACGATTCCTTTCTGGGATATGGTTCACTTGATTCAGTTCACCTAATGGATCTGTCGCCCGAGTTCGCAAACTAGTTCAGTGTCACTTTCGTTTTGTCACTTCCGGTTTGCATAATATAGATCTGAAACACTTCCTGTTATGTAAAAAAATGCCTATTATTTACCCAAAATGTAGCAAAGCCCAACACTTTTAAAAATATTCATGTTAAAAATATATAAAAAATATGTCGCCGTTCACCACAGAAATTCAAGAAATGTCCGTCTTAGCATCGTCTGATTCGTTTAGGAATCAACTGTTGACTCCAGACTCCCACTTCCTCTCTCTGTTTGTTGATTGGTTCACCTAAAGGGAACGAGAAGCCAACGAGAGTGGTGGATTCAGAACAGTTATCCCGCCTCCTCGATGAGTCAGATGCGAAGCTCGACCAATAAGAAGGCCTAATTTCAATCTTTTGGGCTACAGCCCTCCCTATGCTGCTCCACAGTCCAATCAGGAGCCATCCTGCCCGCCAGGCACTTTAATAAGTCTGCGGCAAACCAATAATAAAAAAAGACAGCGAACAATCTATACTCTCTTTCTCTCAAAGACAAAGTTGTTCAACTGAAATGATACAAAAAGGGTCAAACCAATTGCATAATACTATGTCCACAGTATAAATAGCAATTTTCCAAGGGACAATTTATGAATTTATGAAATATTATTTTTCTCATATCCCACACATACTATAAGTAATCTTATACTGTTTTTATACCTAGTAGACTGTCTTTTAGTAACTGTAAACTATAAATGATATACTACCATGGACTTTACTGCAACATTTGCACTCTGGTTAGATGCTAATTTATGTTTGCTGTACTGTACTTGTGCTGTGCAATCACAATCAATTTTAATCTAATCTAATCTAATCTAAAATAATAACTGTGCAGCTGGAATATGATCACATGCATTACAACTCAGAGGTATTGCAACTAAAAATGAAGCAGAACTAATAGAAGCAAGAATGGTCAGCGTCCACTAGAGGGGGAGAAAACACTAATAAAAGATGCAGTTCTTATAAGAGGTGACGAGTGGCGTCACCGTGTGGTACGGCAACACCACTGCACAGGACAAGAGAGCTAGAGGCTCATTCATGATGCTGCTGCACTACTGGCACTTTAACATGCTTTTTAAATGCTTGTTGCACAATTCACCTTATGTTTATATCATCTCTCAGTCACTTTATTGTTATTGTTTTTGTGTAAAGTATTGTTATGGTATATAGAAAAAGTGCATAGGATAAAGTATTGTTTATAGTTTATAGCATATCACAGGTAGAATATTGTGTTGTTTATGGTAAAGTTGTGTTTAGTATAGTATAGTATGTTTAGTATTGTATTAGGAAATTCGTCCTTCGGGAAGGAATGGGGAGTTAGCATTCCATTGTTCTTGATGAAATGGCAATAATATACATGTTGAATCTTGAATAAAGCCACAGTTATAGACACATTCATAACATAGCACACACAGATAGATATGTTGTTATTAAAACACAATTTATTAAGCCATAAACTCCAGTTCACTTTCCAGAAGAAAATAAAACAAGATTACATTCAATTGATGTGGTCTGAAATCTGCTTTCCACCATCTAACCCACCAACAAATATTCAAATGAACTGATTAATGGATATCTATGGGCTCCCTAGAGACAGAACTGAGATAGAGTATCACATACCTCACATGACTCAAGTAGGAATCAGGCAGTAAACAATGTCTGTATCCTTTGGACTACACCATACAAAAATGAACATATAAATATAAGATAAATCAAAATGTCATAATCAGATCATCTCTCTAGGGTTTCTTGTCTAAACACAAAAACTCAATTAGGCTCAAACAGCCCCCTCAATTCAACCTAATTGATCAGAGTTTAAGATATACCCTTACTGTGTGGATATAATGTCCTAATCAGCGTTATTAGTTAAGAAGACAAGAGGGATAAAAGCTGCCATTATTTCACTACCATCTTGATCTCACATTGAAATGACACAACCTTTGCTTCTGATGAAGTTCATTGTTGATATCCAAGTACATGCAGCCTACATGCGTGCTATGTTGGAGCACAATGCTTTGATCAATGAGACTAGCCCATGTTTTGCAAGCTATTGCAGCACTAATACCAAGGATAAACATATTCTGTGATGAGCAAACAATGCCCATAATGACAAAATGCAGAACTAGCTGGCTACCACAGACAAGCTCTGAGCTATAGCACTCCACCACTTCAGTACTAAGGACTATAGGGAATCAGAAGCTGTGTTCCTCAGTGAAGCCAAGCTAGCGACAAGAAGTTTGTTTCTCTCTTGTGGAACTATAGTAGTGAACCTTGTTTACTCCATCTGTAGGACCTGGAGGGGAAATGGAGACAGAAGAAGGTTTTTAAGAGGCAGACAATACATTTCAGTCATTATTCTGTTCTAGGTTCAGCTCAGTACTTGGGAGAACTGATGGTTTCCAAAACAGGAAGTTCAACCCTATAACTGTTTCAAACAGTTGTGTGAATAATGTCACACTCTCATTCTTAATTAGGATCTTATCTGAGACGTCCTTGTGCATGTAATACATGCAAGATTCAAGATTCAGAATATGTAACATAAGTACAATGGAATCCTCTCTATTCCCTCCCGCAGTCTTTCATACAATTGACCACAATATACTATACTATGGACTTGAACTATACAACACTAAACTATAACAATACTGTACACAATAAAAAGACAATAAAAATAACAATAAAAAGACTGATGGATGATATATACATGTGGTGAATTGTCCAAAAAGCATTTAAAAGCATTTGAAAGTGCCCGTAGTGCAGCAGCATCATGAATACAGGGCAAGTTGGTGCATGCCAGGATATTTGCAGAAGGTTAAGCAGCATGTTTATCTTGATAAGGACCTGGTAATGTGTCTATAGGCTGGACACCAACCTGTAAAGCAGAAGAAATAAAGATGTTCTTCACAAGAGCGTAGCCTCCATGCGGACGGTTCCATACTGGCCATGCTTCCACAGGGGCTGGACTGGTGTGAACCATGCTCCCATTGGGTGAAGTCCATTGGGTCACCAGACATCCAAAACCAGGAGGTTCCGAAAATTGACCTACAGACACTGAAAGAGTTACCTTGGAGGAAGGATGAATGACAAAATATTTTACTTTTGATTTAATGATGATCCTGAGGACCGACTTGTTTGCCTGATAGACACTAAGGTCTGGCCTGTACCTGCGCAGGCCCACCCAGAGGTGGCTGGTTAGTGGGAAGTTGGCGCGAGACACCATCTCATCAATGATCTCCTGCTCCTCGGGGCCCCTGATGCTCAGCAGGTCCCAGTGAAAGTCTCTGCAGTAGAGCAGGGCGTCTGACCAGCACAGCCTCTTTCCCACCAGTGTGATGTTCCTCCCCATCTCCTGAATGCTGATGGAGGGTGGTGGAGCAACCATCTCTGGGGAAACAAAAGACATGGTGGTGAGGACGTTCCCTTCCTGTAATGCTAGACCAACCCTAACCTTAATAGTTTCACAATGTCCCTGATCTATTAACTAAGTTTGCATCAACTCACATGAGAGACAAGGAATAGCTGTTGACTATGTGACACGTTCTGGATACTTTAAGAGTGTCATTGGAACAGGCATGTAGGATCTCCCTGACACAGTCCCAGCTCACGATGGTCTGGTAGCTGACGCTTAGTTTCTTACCACGAGTTAACACTCGAATCAAACTGCAAACTCAACAATTGGGCCAATGTGTGGAAAACCGCCTGCTCGAGGGTTTTGCTTCTTTAACTTTGTCTGTAGAAGTTTAAGTCGATAAGCCATGTGTGGAGAGTGTGTGAATGGTGGCTGGTTTAAGTAGCCTCACCTGGTTTGAGTTAGACTAGAGTCTTGGTAGCAGTGTGAGCTAAATGTAACAGATGACACTGCTACATGCCAGTAGGTTTCTTCGGGTTCCTCCAGACACAGGGTGATGAGTAATGTAGTTAATTGCAGACTTAGTAGATGGAGATGCAGAATAGATGGTACATGTTTGCTCTCCTCTAGAGTTTGTGTGGTGGTGGCTGGTTTATCTTGCATGCCTTGATTTCCAAACTACCACAGTCTGCACAGTGCAGCCTCACCCAGCCCCAGACTCTAATCAGGGTGAATCGGGCTGAATGAGGCTGCTTAAACCAGCCAGCAACCACACTTCACAGCGTGCTTTCTTAAATGTTACTCAAACTGTAGACTAATAAAGACAAACCTTCTCAGTCATAAATATCAACAAGTTGAAGCACAGAAGCAGGCTGAATGATAAACGTGCCATACTAGATAGAGATAATAAATACATATTCATATAATACTGCATTGCAGTTGTTGTTGTAAAATAAAGTGTGAACTTGGAATGCAGCACATGGCTTTAGCCTTGATAGTGATGATTGTTTCATCCTGTTTATTTAGGTCCTCAGTTTTGTAAGTGTTGTGCCCAATCAATGGGATTTACCCTACTTAAGGCTGTCGAAGACCGACGTCGGGGCTTGACCATTGCGCACCTTACCGAGAACCATCCTGCCGAAGACCGACGTCGGGGCGAGTTGGTGGTTCCGAGCCCATCGTTTCCCGGGCTGGTTCCACCAGGTGCTCCACCAGGTGCTGTATTTCCTCAGGCGTCTGAGGAAATTCAGCATGGGCCCCCCATCCTCAGAACATTCTACACCGGGACAATCGAGAGTGTTCTTACAGGGTGTATCACCGCCCGGTACGGGAACTGCACCGCACTCGAGCGCAGAGCGCTTCAAAGGGCGGTGCGGACGGCCCAGTATATGGTTGGAGGTGAGCTCCCCTCCCTCCTGGATATATACAACCAGCGGTGCGTGGTTGTATATATAACGCATCATAAAGACATTGCCCACCCCAGCCACGAACTATACTCACTGTTACCGTCAGGCAGGCGATACCTCAGTATCAAGTGCCGTACAAATAGACTCAGAGACAGCTTCCACAGTCAGGCCATCAGGCTGCTGAACAAGGGCGTATAGCATATAACAATGTATATTTTATTACATTGATTTATATATACATATTGCTTTTTTTCTGTGCCGATATATTGCATTTTATAAATTGCATTTTTACTTTATACAGTTTTGTTAACTGCTGTCTGTCGTCGGGTATTGCACATACAATTTTCACTCACTGCTTTATACTACTTTCACTGTGAAGTGAAAATAAACTTGACTTGACTTGATTTGACTTGACTTAATGGCTTAACTTGACAAATGCAAGTGCCACATCAGCTGCCCAACATGTAAACATGAAGTGATAGGGTGAAGTGAAGTGATCAAGTCAATAAAGTCAGACAAAAGTAGATTACATATTATAGACAGGTATATATTGTTCTAGATATTGTTGCATATTGTTTGCCAACTTATTTTACTTTTTCCCTTACAGTTTTGCCTGAATTATTGTACTACTACCTGAGCACTGAGCACACTAATGTAATGTAATGAGGGCATTTCCCTCCGAACAAGCTAAGGCTCCAAGAGCAGAACCAGTGCTCAGGTAGAAGTACGCCATGCTCAGAGGAGCCCATATTCATGTTGTCTAAAGTTCATCACCAATCATTCATCACCAATCATCCCATTAAACGTAGATTAAGATAGAGCAATATGTATATATAAATCAATGTAATAAAATATACATTGTTATATGTTATTCGCCCTTGTTCAGCAGCCTGATGGCCTGACTGTGGAAGCTATCTCTAAGGGTAGGTTCCCACTGTCGTGCGATCCGTTACGAACGCCACGATTGGCCATTCGGAATTTCTCTGAAATTTCAGGTTTGGATACGAGGTGATGCGAGTCAATACGTTCTGATACGATTTGTTGCGCTCGGATGCGATCTGGTCATGATTTGTCAATTTCAGGTGTCACGATCTGTCACGGTCTGATCTCCCGTTCAGATACGATCACATACGATAAGATTGTTTCGATCGAGTCCACGATTGAGTCTCGATCTGACACGATCATCACGATCAGGTTCCCCGAATTGGGACGATCTGGTACGTGCAGATACGTGCCGATACGTTCATCACGAACCGATGCGCTCCGTTACGATTGGATACGATTGTGGATCACGATCATGATCGAGGGTGATCACGATTTGAGCTACGACTGGACCCCGACGGGTATATATACAGCCCGACTGACCATGGACTTCATTGTTTCTTGAACTTTACAGAGTGAACACTACAACCCTCAACCATTGATGATGGCAGGAGTTGTGGATCATGACAACTCGTAACAGATCGTGAGCGTTCGTGTAAAAACGTAACTACTCGCATCTTCTCGTATCAACTCCTATCTGCTCATGAGTCATTCGTGTCAGGTCTTCAGCAATGGGACCCGACAGAGCGCAACAGATCGTGACAGATCGTGGGAGATCGCAACACATCTCAACAGAGCGTGGTGTTTGTCTCGTCTAAGATCGATCCCGATCACCACGATTTGGAAGCACGATTAGATGCGTGATGATCTGTCGCGCTTTGTTAGGATGCAATACGATCTGATATGATGATCCCGATTGACAATTGATCACGTTGATCGTAGAAAAATGTTGAACCATTCAAAAAGTTTCTACGATTAACACGATTGCCACGACTGACCTCAAGATCTGATAAGATCTGATAGGATCGCCACGATTACTCCACGATTAAGACCACGATTTCAATCGTGCCGCGAATCGTGATAGTGGAAACGTAGCATTAGCCTACTTGTGCGGCACTTGATACTGCAGTATCGCCTGCCTGACGGTAAAGGTGAATACAGTTCATGGCTGGCCACACACCTGGTTGTATATATCCAGGAGGGAGGGGAGCTCACCTCTAACGATATACTGGGCTGTCCGCACCACCCTTTGAAGTACTCTGCGCTCGAGTGCGGTGCAGTTCCCGTACCAGGCGGTGATACACCCTGTAAGAACACTCTCCATGGTGCCGGTATAGAATGTTCTCAGGATGCGGGGGCCCATGCTGAATTTCCTCACTTTTCACCACGTGTGTGGTGTGCGTGGACCATGTGAGGTCCTCAGAGATGTGCACTTGAAGCTGCTGACCCTCTCTACTGCAACAACGTTGATGGAGATAGGGCCGTGCTCTCCTCTCTGCTTCCTGTAGTCCACGATCAGCTCCTTGGTCTTCTTGACGTTGAGGGCGAGGCTGTTCTCCTGGCACCACTGCTCCAGCGATCCAACCTCCTCCCTGTAGGTTGTCTCGTCGTCGCGAGCGATCAGGCCCATCACTGTCGTGTCGTGTGATGATGACGTTGGAGCTGTGCATAGCCATGCAGTCGTGGGTGTAGAGGGAGTAGAGGGCTCAATACGCATCCCTGGGGGGCTCCCGTGTTGAGGGTCAGTGGCTCTGTTACAACTGGCTTTTTGAGGAAAACCATAAAGCTATGTTCGGCTGTGTCCCAGCCAGAGTGATTTAACACTATATCACTATGTAGTGCACTATGTAGGGAGTAGGGAGTGATGTATCACTATATCACTATGTAGTGCACTATGTAGGGAGTACATTTACATTTAGATTTAGGGCATTTGGCAGACGCTTTTATCCAAAGCGACTTACGTCGGTGAGTAGGGAGTGATTTCAGACACAGCCCTGGATTTGAATCTGGGGCTGGTGAGGCTTCACCCCTGTGGGCCATTGGTAATCAAAGCCCATAAGTTAAACACTTACATCACCTCACACACTCACCAGGAGCGCTAGCATGTACCAGATGGTACATGCTAGCGCTCCTGGTAAAGATTATGTTTAGGTAAGGGCTCCTTGTGAATGGCTGCATGTTAACCACTACAGACTATGAACCAGATGACTCTTCACTATGTGTCCTTGTCGTCGGGAGGATCCCAAAGTAGTCATTTTAGTAGCATTTGGCACTGGAGACTGCATCTATTTGTCTTGTAAAGATCTATCAGACTTGGAAACATCTATTTGACTTTGCGTGTAAATCTTCCTGATATCTAGCCTGGGTTCCATTTCCCTATGATTCCTTTCTCTCTCTCAGGTTGTTAGCTTGACCTTGACCACACCGAACCCTTACCTAAATATAATCTTTATATGAACTTAACTCTGTGCAGCCATCAGAAGAATAAACCCATCCATGCACGTTAAATGTGTGAGCTAGGGTTTTTCATTGCTGTAAGTCACCCTGGGGAGTGATGTCTACGGCTCTCCTCACCCATGCTGTTGTTGGCATGGTGGCCTCTGAATACTCATCCAGACTCGTGTAGCAGACCAGCTTCACTGGTCCACTTTGATGTCCTCACCACAGGTTTACATCCATTTTAGTTTTGCAAGGATCAGTTGGGCCATGACTTGATCAGAGTGCAGCACGGGAGACAGCATTGATCACTGGGGTGTAACAGTTTTCAAACATATTCTCCTCTCTGGTGGGGCATTTAATAAACTTAATTTTGGGACATCATTGGAGAGATTTTCTTTGTTAAAGTTGGAGAGGACAGTTACAAAAACAGACTGACATACTGATGTGGTGGATTCCAAACACTAAAAAGAGTTGTTAAAAAATCGTTCTTTGTTAAATTTTCCATCACTATTCCATACGATCTGCTCACGATAGTGGTTTAATAAGATGTAAACAGTCTACAAAAAAAATACTACTACTAACCCCTACCCCTACCCCCTACTCTCTACTCCCTACCCCCTACTCCCTACCCCCTACTCCCTACTCCCTACTCCCTACTCCCTACCCCCTACTCCCTACTCCCTACCCCCTACTCCCTACTCCCTCCTCCCTCCTCCCTCCTCCCTCCTCCCTACCCCCTACTCACTACCCCCTACTCCCTACTCCCTACTCCCTACCCCCTACTCACTACTCCCTACTCCCTACTCCCTCCTCCCTCCTCCCTACCCCCTACTCCCTACTCCCTACCCCCTACCCCCTACTCCCTACCCCCTACTCCCTAGCCCCTACCCCCTTCCCCCTACCCCCTACCCCCTACTCCCTACTCCCTACTCCCTACTCCCTACTCCCTACTCCCTACTCCCTACTCCCTACCCCCTACTCCCTAGCCCCTACTCCCTACCCCCTACTCCAGCGGTCGGCAAGTAAGTTTGGCAATGGGCCAATTTTCTTCTGAGCCACTAGGTGGCGGCCAGAACATGATCAAAATCTAATTTAAGTAATTGATTCTTTAAACATGTGACACGTTCTAATGCTTTGACTTTTCTTTCGAAACATTTTAATACAATTCGGAAATGTCGCTAGTCAACTAACACAGCTGGTTTTGTAAAGTAGTGTTCTAGTTAACTAGGTAGCAGTGGGGGTTACTAGTGTTCTAGTTAACTAGGTAGCAGTGGGGATGACTAGTGTTCTACTTAACTAGGTAGCAGTGGGGGTTACTAGTGTTCTAGTTAACTAGGTAGCAGTGGGGATGACTAGTGTTCTAGTTAACTAGGTAGCAGTGGGGGTTACTAGTGTTCTAGTTAACAAGGTAGCAGTGGGGGTTACTAGTGTTGTAGTTAACTAGGTAGCAGTGGGGGTTACTAGTGCACTAGTTAACTAGGTAGCAGTGGGGGTTACTAGTGTTCTAGTTAACTAGATAGCAGTGGGGGTTACTAGTGTTCTAGTTAACTAGGTAGAAGTGGGAGTTACTAGTGTTCTAGTTAACTAGGTAACAGTGGGGATTACTAGTGTTCTAGTTAACTAGGTAGCAGTGGGGGTTACTAGTGTTCTAGTTAACTAGGTAGCAGTGGAGGTTACTAGTGTTCTAGTTAACTAGGTAGCAGTGGGGGTTACTAGTGTTCTAGTTAACTAGGTAGCAGTGGGGGTTACTAGTGTTCTAGTTAACTAGGTAGCAGTGGGGATTACTAGTGTTCTAGTTAACTAGGTAGCAGTGGGGGTTACTAGTGTTCTAGTTAACTAGGTAGCAGTGGGGGTTACTAGTGTTCTAGTTAACTAGGTAGCAGTGGGGGTTACTAGTGTTCTAGTTAACTAGGTAGCAGTGGGGGTTACTAGTGTTCTAGTTAACTAGGTAGCAGTGGGGGTTACTAGTGTTCTAGTTAACTAGGTAGCAGTGGGGGTTACTAGTGTTCTAGTTCACTAGGTAGCAGTGGGGGTTACTAGTGTTCTAGTTAACTAGGTAGCAGTGGGGATGACTAGTGTTCTAGTTAACTAGGTAGCAGTGGGGGTTACTAGTGTTCTAGTTAACTAGGTAGCAGTGGGGATGACTAGTGTTCTAGTTAACTAGGTAGCAGTGGGGGTTACTAGTGTTCTAGTTAACTAGGTAGCAGTGGGGGTTACTAGTGTTCTAGTTAACTAGGTAGCAGTGGGGGTTACTAGTGTTCTAGTTAACTAGGTAGCAGTGGGGGTTACAAGTGTTCTAGTTAACTAGGTAGCAGTGGGGGTTACTAGTGTTCTAGTTAACTAGGTAGCAGTGGGGATGACTAGTGTTCTAGTTAACTAGGTAGCAGTGGGGGTTACTAGTGTTCTAGTTAACTAGGTAGCAGTGGGGATGACTAGTGTTCTAGTTAACTAGGTAGCAGTGGGGGTTACTAGTGTTCTAGTTAACTAGGTAGCAGTGGGGGTTACTAGTGTTCTAGTTAACTAGGTAGCAGTGGGGGTTACTAGTGTTCTAGTTAACTAGGTAGCAGTGGGGGTTACTAGTGTTCTAGTTAACTAGGTAGCAGTGGGGGTTACTAGTGTTCTAGTTAACTAGGTAGCAGTGGAGGTTACTAGTGTTCTAGTTAACTAGGTAGCAGTGGGGGTTACTAGTGTTCTAGTTAACTAGGTAGCAGTGGAGGTTACTAGTGTTCTAGTTAACTAGGTAGCAGTGGGGGTTACTAGTGTTCTAGTTAACTAGGTAGCAGTGGGGATTACTAGTGTTCTAGTTAACTAGGTAGCAGTGGGGGTTACTAGTGTTCTAGTTAACTAGGTAGCAGTGGGGGTTACTAGTGTTCTAGTTAACTAGGTAGCAGTGGGGGTTACTAGTGTTCTAGTTAACTAGGTAGCAGTGGGGGTTACTAGTGTTCTAGTTCACTAGGTAGCAGTGGGGGTTACTAGTGTTCTAGTTAACTAGGTAGCAGTGGGGATGACTAGTGTTCTAGTTAACTAGGTAGCAGTGGGGGTTACTAGTGTTCTAGTTAACTAGGTAGCAGTGGGGATGACTAGTGTTCTAGTTAACTAGGTAGCAGTGGGGGTTACTAGTGTTCTAGTTAACTAGATAGCAGTGGGGATTACTCACCCAATCCATTTCACTGACTAGCGAGTTTGTGTTGTGATTCTCAACGACGTTGAAACGTATTTCCGTGTTTCAAAAGAAAAGTCAAAACACCAAAACATTCGAACTAGGACTGTCAGTTAACGCGTTAGCATGTGATTAATCTCGAGACTTTAACGCACACTATGTTTGAGTTTTTAACTCAAATGAATCATAGAATCCGGTTTAGACTGAGGAGATGCAGAGTGCTGGGGGGGGGGGGTTTAGACTGAGGAGATGCAGAGTGCTGGGGGGGGGGGGTTTAGACTGAGGAGATGCAGAGTGCTGGGGGGGGGGGGTTTAGACTGAGGAGACGCAGAGTGCTGGGGGGGGGGGTTTAGACTGAGGAGATGCAGAGTGCTGGGGGGGGGGTTTAGACTGAGGAGATGCAGAGTGCTGGGGGGGGGGTTTAGACTGAGGAGACGCAGAGTGCTGGGGGGGGGGGTTTAGACTGAGGAGATGCAGAGTGCTGGGGGGGGGGTTTAGACTGAGGAGATGCAGAGTGCTGGGGGGGGGGGTTTAGACTGAGGAGATGCAGAGTGCTGGGGGGGGGGTTTAGACTGAGGAGATGCAGAGTGCTGGGGGGGGTTTAGACTGAGGAGATGCAGAGTGCTGGGGGGGGGGTTTAGACTGAGGAGATGCAGAGTGCTGGGGGGGGGGTTTAGACTGAGGAGATGCAGAGTGCTGGGGGGGGGTTTAGACTGAGGAGATGCAGAGTGCTGGGGGGGGTTTAGACTGAGGAGATGCAGAGTGCTGGGGGGGGGTTTAGACTGAGGAGATGCAGAGTGCTGGGGGGGGGGGTTTAGACTGAGGAGATGCAGAGTGTTGGGGGGGGTTAGACTGAGGAGACGCAGAGTGCTGGGGGGGTTTAGACTGAGGAGATGCAGAGTACTGGGGGGGGGGTTTAGACTGAGGAGATGCAGAGTGCTGGGGGGGGGGGGTTTAGACTGAGGAGATGCAGAGTGCTGGGGGGGGTTTAGACTGAGGAGATGCAGAGTGCTGGGGGGGGGGTTTAGACTGAGGAGATGCAGAGTGCTGGGGGGGGGGGGGGTTTAGACTGAGGAGATGCAGAGTGCTGGGGGGGGTTTAGACTGAGGAGATGCAGAGTGCTGGGGGGGGTTTAGACTGAGGAGATGCAGAGTGCTGGGGGGGGGGTTAGACTGAGGAGATGCAGAGTGCTGGGGGGGGGGGGGTTTAGACTGAGGAGATGCAGAGTGCTGGGGGGGGTTTAGACTGAGGAGATGCAGAGTGCTGGGGGGGTTGTGTTGGCCCTAAAGGCCCGTTGGCCTTCATCTTTACATAACTTAACTCTGTGTGCAGCCGCCAGAAGAAAAACATCTGAAAACTGAAGAGTTTAAAAATAGTTGTTTAAAAATAGTTCTTTGTTCATTTTTCCAGAGGAATCTTGGACCCAAGTGGCCCAACAGGAGGACTGTAAAGCAAAAGGATGCTGACGAGAAGGCCAAACAAGCCTTCTACTACAACCGCCACCATGGGGCCAGGCCTTTACCGCCTCTACAGCGAGGAGACATGGTCCACACCAAGCTGGAGCAGGAAAAGGCTTGGACGACACCAGCGGTGGATTTGAAGGACGAGTGTATCACCCCAAGGTCATACCTCATCAACACACAGGGAGGAGCGGTGCTGCGGCGGAACCGTCGCCATCTCCGGACGGTACCAACGCCTCGTCCTGCCCAAACCGACTCACCTGCAGCCGCTGGGAGTACTGGGGTGGTTCCCCAGTCGCAAAACCTGAACAAACACCGGGACTGGTTGAGACCAGGTCTGGACGTGTCATTAAGTCAGTTGTCAGACTTATTGAGACAATATAATAATATTTTAAGTTAAAGTAAAATTAGCCCAAATTAAATATTATTTGTCACAGTTATTGACTGTTTACGTGCTACTTGTCATGTCATATGTGTTTACACTCTGTCCCTACGTCCCTACGTCACCATATAAGCGGCACCTGCGACAAGCTGGCCGGCGTTGAACAAAGCACGAGTGTAATTGTTTGTACGAAGTTGAGATCTACAAATAAAGACAGCAAGCAGAAACCTCTGTGTGATCATTTCACTCCACTGTCCAACACAGTGTTGAGTGTTTTAAGACACACTAGAGTACTGCTGAGCTTCAATCATGTCCACGTTCTCCTAACATGTTCATTTAACAGTTGACAAGGGAGAGGTCGCTTTCATTATACAAAAAAACACTTGTCTGTTATTTGGTCTGCACAAGCTCCATACATATAAAGTATGTCATCAAATGAACACAACTAGGTTAGTTGAGTTTGGTATGTGACCCCCACCTATGTGAAGCCACTCGTTAGGACGCTCTCTACGGGGCCACGGTAGAAGTTCACTAGCCACTTCTGGCCTATTTTAATTTTTCTGAGGTAACGCAGAGCATAGAGGCTGGTGTGCCTTCTTCAACATGACCTCCGTGTTGCTGGTCCAAGCCAGGTCATCGGAAATCTGTAGTCCAAGGAATTGGAAGCAGCTGACGACTTCAACCGGTGTCCCGTCCAGGCTGATGGTGGAGTGGGTGCCCCGGTGGCTCCTGAAGTCCACGATGAGCTCCTTGGTCTTGTTCAGTGCAAGGCTCCTCACACCATCGCGTCAGCTGGACTAGTGACGTGCCCACCATCTATCGTTTACAAACACAGCCCTCCTCCTTTCCTCTTACCACTCTCCTTCGTCCTGTACGCCCGTAGCAGATTGAAGCCTTACAGATTCACCATAGTGGTAGTTCGGCTGAAAAGAAAATAAGTTTGCTACCTGTACCTAAAACGTTCATTATGAGACGTATCGTCACTAGTGTCTACTATCTGTGTCTTGGAACAAACAACACAAATACCCATAATTAGTGTTATCCATAACACCTGTGTTTTTATTATGATTATTACTCCTTTCAAATGTGATGTTCAGTGATGTTAGTCAATTAGGTGTGAGGTCACTTCTAATTGTAGATATAATAAGGTCGAGTATCGGATCCAGGCTTTCTTGTGTATCTACATGTAGCATTACCCACTATGTATGAGAAAAATAAAGAAGCAAGGTTGGAGAGCAAAAAATTATTTATTTATTAAACAGACTCTTACCTAACAGCACGCACTCAAGTCTAAAGATCATTTCTGGATTTCGACAAACAAACAACGATAAACCAAAAAATTCAAATGCACTCAAGCCGCTAGATGCCAGTAAAAACTAGGTGACATGCAAGAAATCCACATCAAAGAACACTCAACAAAACACACTGTTGTGTTACACCTGTCCTCGGTAAAGCACAAATGATAAAACTCTACTCAATCGTACTACCAGCTCAATTACCTGCTTGAAACTCACAAGAGTGCTTGCCTCAGGCTGGCCTCATGTAACACATATATATATATCAGTGGCGAAGCATGTCTATCACAACTGGACCTTCTGTAGACCAGGGGTTCCCCAACTTTTCAGCCCGAGACCCCCAAAATAACAGACTGGAGACTGACCACACACACACACACACACACACACACACACACACACACACACACACACACACACACACACACACACACACACACACACACACACACACACACACACACACACACACACACACACACCACACACACACACACACACACACACACACACACACACACACACACACACACACACACACACACACACACACACACACACACACACACACACACACACACACACACACACACACCATCCGACGGGGTGGGGGGGGGGTAATCGTGATACTGTCGTGAATCTGTGGGAATCAGAATTCCTTTATTTGTTATTTGTCACTCACGTTATTATTAACAATAATAATAATAATACAAACGTTAAAAAATTAATAAAAAATAATAATAATAATCGCGATCCCCCCCCCCTCGGGGTCCCGCGATCCCCACTTTTGGAACCCCTGCTGTAGTAATAATGTACACCTAGATTGACGAAAGACTGACAAAGACCTCAAATCAACTTGACTATTTAATTAACAACAAAACTTTTTTCATGAATCATAAACTCTAAATATAATTTTATTTCACTCATTTTACACCTTTGAAAAAAAAATGGAATTTATTTGGTCATCATATCAGTATTTTAGAGAGCTCCCCCCAAATTTCACAAACCATGTCACCACTAGCTCCCCCTGCTCCCCTCCAGTTCGCACCCTGGACCAGAGTACCGCGAGACAGGCGCGTGACGCGGGATAGGCTGGTTCTGGATCTCCGGGACATCAACGTGGCGATTCCGTCCAGAATGTCCGACTTAACGTGAACAACGTGACATGTGCAGTACGACCTAACCCCGGGGTAACGGATAGCCAGGGTCTATATACCCCAGGTGAGGGGATTAACAATCAGCCACGCAATTGCCGACAGGTTTGTGTGTGCGCCGTCAGCGCACGTGGCTTGGCCACGCCCCCTGTTCAGTGACGTCGCTTTTCGTCGAAGAGAGGTGCGGCAGCTGATTGGTCACTTCATTCGGTCACCCTTTCGGGGGGAGGGGGCAGTAATAAAGCTGTCAAAACTCAAACGTCCAGGATCTAAGTTTAGTATGAGAATTATTACCGGACATTTTGACCGGCAGGTTTTTAATTACCATTTTTTTTAAATCATTTTTACCCGCTAAAAACCGGTAAACACCGGCTAACGGAAACCCTGATATATATATATATATATATATATGTTTTATGCCGTTTTTGGGGTTTTAATAGGCCTTTATCACATTTCCTGCTTCCGGAGCCGTGAGCAGTGTACTCTTTCTTCCGGTAGTTACCCCAGATACGGGACAAACTGTGGCCGCCTCCTCTCCTCTCTGTTATTGTAATGTACCGGCTGCTCAACGTCTAAACAAAGACAGCCCTACCTCCGTTTACACCATTACCCAAAGACAAACTCCTCCGCAAGTCTTGTGTAAGGCTGATAAGGAGGATGAAGGTCCCTCGTTTCATGTTCTCAGGGGTAGCGCGTATGTCTGCAGTTTGCACTTTGACAAGGAGAGCATATACGTCTCGAAAGGTGGGCGGAATAGGCTAATAATGTCGGGTATGTGTGTGATTAAAAGCACTGGTCCTGACCCCCACACACACCCATCTCTCATCCGAATAGAGCCACATATTGTCGGGTGTGTGTGATTTAAAGCACTGGTCCCAAAAGTAGGGCTGGGCGATACGGACCAAAACCCGGTATTTTTTGGCTGCGTCGCGATATACGATATATATAGATATATACATATCTCCATCTATATATATAGATATATATCTATATATATAGATATATATCTATATATATAGATATATATCTATATATAGATATATACATATCTCTATCTATAGGTATTTTATACAAATTCGGTTTTAACTCAATGCCACAAGTATGTCACAAGCACTTTTATTTTAAGACAACTCATATTCACAAGAATAACAGGCATTCCCTTTTAGAAAATATACAGCTGCACACTACATATTAACACGTAAATGAAAAGGTACATTGAAATCCATCAAATAAATCGCCTATATTATATACATACCTCTGCTTCTACACAAAATCACCTTCATTATTCAAGATTCAAGATGACTTTATTTATCCGGAGGGAAATTAAGGTGCAACAGTTGAGACAGGGGGAATAAATGCACACAAAGTATACTAATACCTAAAAACGAAATAACAACAAAATAAACTAGTATAAACAACATATAACTAAATGAAATGTAAATGTATGTGTTATATGGCGATATATCCAGATAGAGCCACAAGACAATGTCGGGGAATTGTATGATTCGGATTTAGACTTCTTCACTGAAGAGTGTTCATTCACTAGTCGAACCACATCGTCTTGACCGACTTTTGGAAGGTTGTGCAGCGATGTTGTCCAGCGATAACTGTCCGCCATGGTGAATGCCAAACTGAATGCATAAACCGGAACTAAAGATACACTGCTCCGGCGGGTTCTTCCGGCGTTCTAATTTACTGTGATAAAGGCCTATTTGTTATATATATATATATATGTTATATATATATATATACAGTATATAACAAATTAAAACCCCAAAAACGGCATAAAACCATAAAAACAACAGCTGACAACCTGTGCAAAAGTTGCAGTGTGCAAACGGCTCCCGTTGGTGTTGGCAGGTCCTTTGCCTCTTCCAGTCTCTCACATTTAGACTCCTTTCGTTCCTCTAGATTGTCCCTTGCCGCTTTACAGGTTAACCACTGCAGTCCTCTTATGTTCGCCTTTCACCAAAAGCAGAAGAACCCCAGACAATGAGCGCGATGGTCTGCCACATGCAACGCTATCGCCGTTCACCGCTCATCAAAAGCCCTAGACAACGAGAGCGGCCCCTGCTAATGTCTGTGAATAAATTCATGCTTTTGTGGGTGTGGGGCTTTATCAATGATAACCTACACCTCTCCTAGGTAATCAGGTCCCTGGGGCTACATAGCTTTATCAATGATTACCTACACCTGTCCTAGGTAATCAGGTCCCTGGGGCTACATAGCTTTATCAATGATTACCTACACCTGTCCTAGGTAATCAGGTCCCTGGGGCTACATAGCTTTATCAATGATTACCTACACCTGTCCTAGGTAATCAGGTCCCTGGGGCTACATAGCGTTATCAATGATTACCTACACCTGTCCTAGGTAATCAGGTCCCTGGGGCTACATAGCTTTATCAATGATTACCTACACCTGTCCTAGGCAATCAGGTCCCTGGGGCTACATAGCTTTATCAATGATTACCTACACGTGTCCTAGGTAATCAGGTCCCTGGGGCTACATAGCTTTATCAATGATTACCTACACCTGTCCTAGGGAATCAGGTCCCCGGGGCTACATAGCTTTATCAATGATTACCTACACCTGTCCTAGGTAATCAGGTCCCTGGGGCTACATAGCTTTATCAATGATTACCTTCACCTGTCCTAGGTAATCAGGTCCCTGGGGCTACATAGCTTTATCAATGATTACCTACACCTGTCCTAGGTAATCAGGTCCCTGGGGCTACATAGCTTTATCAATGATTACCTACACCTGTCCTAGGTAATCAGGTCCCCAGGGCTACATACAAAATTGTCAACACACAACTGCACACTGTCTCAAAAGGCATATTTATGTTTTTGAACCACTTTGAACCTCTGAATCAATAAAACAAATGTCACTGTCCTTTTCCCACTAAAGTTCTATCTCCATTGCTGCCAGTGTCTCTGGCCAAGCTAGCTACTGTTTCTCTCTTGTGGAACTATAGAAGTGCACCTGGTTCTCTCCATCTGTAGGACCTGGGGAAATGGAGATAGGAAATACACTTGAATCAGATTTGTACCATTAGAATGTGAGAAGTATATGCAAATGAAAAATTATCAATTCACCTCTACACCCTTATCTCTTTCCACTCTCTACTGCATCCATAGTCCCATTTAATGAAACGTCTTACTTTCTAGCCAATTACTTTCGAGCCAATGACCTTGATCTCTTGTCAGGTAGAACCAGTTTAAATTGTTTAGCCACTCTCTACTGCAGACATACTCAACAGGCGGCCCGCGGCCCGCATCCGGCCCGCAGACGCTTATTTTGTGGCCCCCAACATGCCTGGTTATGAATTATCAAAAAAGAAAATATATTAAACAATTTCTTTTTTTTTTCAATTGAATCCTGAGCTGCTTTGGATCTACTTATGTGTGTGAAAGCTCCTTCTCTGCCATGGGAATAATAAAATCAAAGCAGCGTTCCCGTCTAATTGACAGACATTTGGCAGACTATCTCAGAGCAGCTACAACTGAGCAACAACCAGATCTGAAAGTACTGATCTGAAAAGAATGCAGACTCAGAGCTCTCACTAGAAATAAGTAACAACTGTTTGTTATATTGTTATTGTTATTAATATTTGTGAAATGCAGACTCAGAGCTCTCACTAGGAATAAGTAACAATTGCAAACTTTATCAATGTCATCAATGCAAAGCTATTCACTGCAGTGTTAATAAAACATCAGTTTGACCAACACTTGACACTACATTTGTTACTCAAATTGAGAATATTTGTTAAATATTCCATGATGCTTTGGAATGTATTAAAAATGACAAGCAAGACAGCATATTAAACAGCAGTAGTAAATACAGCGAATAAAATGGTACAAATATATGTTAATAATATTTTGTGGCCCTTTGCACCTGTGGCCCTCTTGGCCTCTGAAGTTGAGTACCTTTGCTCTACTGCATAGACAGTCCCATTTAAAGAAACGTCTTACTTTCTAGCCAATTAATGTTGAACATACCTAATTTCCACAAAGTACTTTCATTTTCCCAAAGAGGAAGCAAAAAAACCTGTGTTTCAAACTGAATCATGTCACACAGGAAATATGAATAGTGAAAGAATATGGAGGTTCTTAAAGTGCAGTACTGTTCTGTACTTCATGCAAGCTGGATCTACATATTTAGTTACTTGTTCAACTATTTGGCTTGATAAGAACCTGGTAAAAGGTTTCTAGGTTTGACACCAACCTGTATAACAGAAGAAGTTAAGATGTTCTTCACAAGAGCGTTGCCTCCATGTGGACGGTTCCATACTGGCCATGCTTCCACAGGGGCTGGACTGGTGTGAACCATGCTCCCATTGGGTGAAGTCCATTGGGTCACCTGACATCCAAAACCAGGAGGTTCCTAAAATTGACCTACATACACTGAAAGAGTTACCTGAAAGGAAGGAGGAATGACGTTGCCAAATATTTTGATTTAATGCCTGATAGACACTAAGGCCTGGCCTGTACCTGCGCAGGCCAACCCAGAGGTGGCTGGTTAGTGAGAATGGGGCGCTAGACACCATCTCATCAATCATCTCCTGCTCCTCGGGGCCCCTGATGCTCAGCAGGTCCCAGTGAAAGTCTCTGCAATAGAGCAGGGCGTCTGACCAGCACAGCCTCTTTCCCACCAGTGTGATGTTCCTCCCCATCTCCTGAATGCTGATGGAGGGTGGAGGAGGTGCCAACTCTGGGGAAACATTGTGACAACGTCATGGTGAGGAAAATCTACTCTCAGCCTTGGTCACAGCCCTGGGTTCCTTCTGTTCAACTATCTTTGGGAAGTCAGCTCATCCCTACCTTCTATTATAATATTTAGACATTTGGCAGATGCTTTTATTAGGTAGGTGTGAACACACATAGTGGTTTTGTGGATTATTATATATTTTTTATTATTACTATTATTATTATGAGGTATTCGGAGAGCATCTGTGGAGACCCATTGTTTTTTGTCGATTCTTCCTATATTTTATTTTAGATTAGTTTTTAGATTTTAATGTATTGTCATTGCACAGCACAGTACAGTACAGGGAAAATAATCTAACCAGAGTTAGTGCATGGTAATATATAATGTACAGTGGTTAAATAAGATTGAAAAACAGTCTACTAAAAAACTATTTTATATATATAAACAGTATATATTATATAAATGGGGAAAACTTCAGCAACCTGATTCTAAATAACCACTAACCCAAATTTAAAAAGTGTTATGGATGCCCTATGGAAGTGTCTGATCTAAAAAACAATGATTGAAAGAAATATGTAAATGTAATAATTAGTTATGCAGGAATTCAATGATTGACATGAGCAAATATTGAAGCTTCCAGCAGCTTCTTTATATATATTTATTTTATTCAATGGGACTTCACAGTTGACCAATGACCAAAAGTTGCATTGTTACACCCTTTGATAACATTTAATGTTAGATTTGGTTCCTACCGCCGTAAACTTTGACCTCACACAACGTCAAAATGCCAGAGGACTTGTAGAAGTTGATGAAGCTTCCCTCCATTCCCCTGCACTGGACAGTCTGAGTCAAGCTCTCTGGGACATCGTAGATGATGGCACACCTGAGGAAAAGAGACAGAGAAGTTACAGTAGCCGTCCGAAAGTAGGTAACAGTAACCAGATGCCAGTAGCTGGTGTGTGTCCATGTGTACTTGAGCAGAGCAATGGTTATATAAATAAAGAATATAGAGAAATTAATATTATATTTATTAATTTACACTTTTATCCAAAGACACTTAGCCACTACACATCAGTATTTGAGTGCAAGTTTGGTAGGTAGCACCAGTGATTCACCTTGGATTGTCGTTGCCATTGTTCATTATTGAATTCCCGATGAGTATTTCCACGCCGTTGAGCCTCTCTTTAACATCATTCCTATTTGTGACCTCAATCTCTACCACCCTGTACACACCGGGCAGCTGGAGCCTCCACCACGGTTTATCCTGTCCAGATGTATGAGTGCAGCTCTTGTGAGAGTATTCAGGGTCGCTGTTCCCATCGATGGCATTTTCAGCCAAAGTGAGGTATGAGTATGTTGAAGACTGAGTGGCCGTGCCGCTTAACGCCACGTTAATGCGGGATGCAGCTTAACGAAGAGTGAAACCACAGAATAGTTTTTTAAGTTGCATTCAAACACAACACAATACACAATAAAATACTTGAATCTTTGGATGGCTTGTCATCAGCCCCTAAATGGGGCACATAGAAATACCTGAAAATCCAGACGAGTTCCACAGGTGAATGACAACACCTGGTGTATGAGAAAAACGTATACGAAATATAGGTATATAAATACTAAATACAAATAAATGTTTGAGTATATATTCTGCAACTATTACTTTTATATTTGATCAACTGTTAGTGGTAGAAATGTTACATCGATGATCACAAATGTAGGAGGTGAACTGCCAACATCTGCCATAACATTCATGTTATAGCAGGTTTTAACTCCATGTAATTACCTAAATGATAAATACCATATTGATGTGGAATACCTACCAAATAAACTGCAGATGAGATGACTGGACCCCATGGTTCTGGAAAAACAATATGCTCAGTTACTGTTAATACTAGTTAATACTAGTTACTGTTAATAACTAGTTAGTGTAGCATGATGAATGTAATCTAATCTAATATAATTAAGTGCCTTAAACCAGGGGTTTTCAAAGTCTAAGACAGTTGGCCTTCAGAGTAGGGGTCGGCGGATCGAGACCACAATATCGATACTGACCCTGCCTGCCCCGGACCTGCCTGCCTCCGCTGGCTCCTGATCTTCTGCCTGTCCCCGACTACGCATGTGCCTGTCCCTGTCCCTGCCTGCTTCGTCTGCCTGGGCAGGTTCCTGATCTGCTGCCTGTCCCCAATCACTTCCAGTTTAACAATTAACATGCATTATGTAAATTGAATACATTACCACAATGTGTAATTAATGAATGCACTTACAAAGCATTCATTTGTGTGTGTGTGTGTGTGTGCGTGTGTGTGTGTGTGTGTGTGTGTGTGTGAGATCTTGCATATAAAGGGGTGATGGTATTTAAGTCAAATAAAATCCATGCTCTAGAAAATATAATAGTTTTTTAGGTCTCGACCCTCCAAAGACTCGGTCTTGACTCAGTCTAGACCCTCCAAAGACTCGGTCTTGAATCAGTCTAGACCCTCCAAAGACTCGGTCTTGAATCAGTCTAGACCAGTGGTTCCCAACCGGTGTGCCGCGGCACACTGGGGTGCCGCGAGCACTGTCCAAGTGTGCCGCAAAAAAACGTATTTTTATGTTCCACATTTTTTTCTCACTTAATAAACTTCACTTCATATACACTTTATTTTATTACATGTACAATGGAGTTCATAAGCTAATAAAACATATATTGCTCAGATTTAGAAATATTAAACTGCTTAAATTCTCATGATTTACGTCAGCCGTCATTGTTTACGGTGTGAAGAGCAGCTTTTTATCCTCGCGCCAAATAATTACAAGATGGATCGTTACGTAGTGACAATAAATAAAGAAGCACCCCAGCCCTCAACAACACAGGCCGGGATGACAGAACGTGATGGAACAGCAGTGCAAAAGAAGTCTAAAAGCAGACAGTACAGCGAAAGCTACCTTCGGTATGGTTTCTCCTGGACTGGGGATGCTGACTGCCCGACGCCAGAATGCCTAAACTGCAGAGAAAAATTATCCAACGAAGGAATGGTGCCAAGTAAACTAGCAAGACACTTTAGCACAAAACATCCTTCCTATAATTCCAAGGACATTGAGTATTTCCAGAGACTGAAATCACAAAATGAGAAGCAGAGTCAACGTATGCTTTCGTCTCTACGTGTCTCTGACAAAGCACAAGAGGCCAGCTATTTGGTTGCTGAGTTAATCGCCAAGGCAAAAAAGGCCCACACTATCGCGGAAAACCTCATTCTACCGGCATGTAAGGAAATTGTCAGGGTAATGATAGGGCCAGATGCTACTAAAGAAATCGATAAAATTCCATTATCCAACAATACAATCAAACGTCGTATCGATGACATGTCAGTAGATATAGAAACTGTCCTAACTGAAAAAATACAGAGAAGTGGCAAATTCGCTCTGCAAGTTGATGATTCAACAGACATAAGTGGCCACTGTCAACTCATTGCCAACGTGAGATATGTTGACGGAGAATCCATTGAGGAGAACAGGGTCTAAACTGGGGGATGTGCCACAGCATTTGCACCGACGGGGCTGCCTCAATGACGGGGAGGGTGAAAGGTTTTGTAAATAAAGTGAGACAGGTAAATCCCGATGTACAGATAACCCACTGCATGTTACACCGAGAAGCCCTTGTCGCCAAAGCTATGCCACCAGACCTCACTGCAGTATTAGAACAAGCTGTGAAAATAGTGAACTACATCAAGTCCCGTCCGCTGAAGTCGCGGATGTTCAGCTCATTGTGCAATGAGATGGGGGCTGAGCACCATGGCCTTTTACTGCACACGGAGGTCCGCTGGCTGTCACGGGGCAAGGTGCTGTCCCGTGTCTACGAGCTCCGCGACGAACTTGTTGCATTTGCAAATGAGCACGACTTACCCTACAAAGAACAAATGGATGATGAATCGTGGTGGGTTAAGCTTGCATATCTGGCAGATATTTTTAGCCACCTCAATGACCTCAACATCAGAATGCAAGGGAAGAATGAGAATATCCTGACAGCCACAGACAAACTCAATGGTTTCCGATCCAAGTTAAGACTGTGGCAAAATAAAGTCGCCAAGAAAAACATTGAAATGTTTCCGCTGACATCCAGTGACCCAGCGCACAAGACAGCATTTTTTCTACAAGTTGTAGCTGCTCACCTGAGAGTGCTGGAGGAGAGGTTTGAGTCATATTTCCCTCCTATGAATGAAGACTTCGATTGGCTCCGGGATCCGTTTAATCCTCTGTCATTAATATCAGCCACAAGTTTAAAAAGCAGAGCTCAGGATGAACTCGCAGAGCTATCTATGGACCGCTCCCTGAAACTGAAGCACGGGGAACTACGTCTGGATATATTTTGGCTGCTTGTGGGACACGAGTATCCATCCCTCTCAGAGAGTGCCATCAAGGTGCTTTTACAGTTTCCAACCTCCTACTTGTGCGAGCTGGCGTTTTCCTCACTCGCATATGTCAAAAACAAGACCCGCACCCGGCTGTCAGTGGAGCAGGACCTCCGCGTTGCGCTGTCCACTATCCCCCCACGCATCAAGAGACTCTGCTCACAAAAGCAGGCACAAGTGTCGCACTAGCACCGTGTAACGGTCTGAGAAATGTTTATGTTTGGATGTTAATTTGTGTGCCTTTCTTATAAATGTATGATTTATGATTTTGTCAATCAGTATTATCTGGATAGCGAAATGCAGAATGTTTCATATTTGGGATGTGGTTGATGAGTCACATGACCACAGTCAGGTCAGAGGGCATTGTTTCATCCCTCCAATTCTATTAAGTTATTATTTAATCTAAGTAATAGGCCTGCCTCTTTTGAAATCCAAATGTAAAATAATAACTGTATTGATATGTATTCGTGTTTTAACACAGGTAGGCCTACTATTTTCCGCCAAAACAAAAGAGCCTACTTAGTAGGCTTGTTTATAATATTGAATTCATCATAGAAATGGTGTTGACATTTTTAGTCTGGTTCTTGTTATTATGTGTGAATACATTATTTGTTCTATAAAATGTTCTATTCAATTAAATACACATTTGAAAACCAATTTATGGTGTATTTATTGTTTTTAGTTTAAGCTCTGAAGTGGTTTTTAAATCTACAAAAAGTTAGGGTGCCTTGGGGTCGAGAAATATTTTCAGGGGTGCCTCGGTAAAAAAAAGGTTGGGAACCACTGGTCTAGACCCTCCAAAGACTCGGTCTTGAATCAGTCTCTCGCCCCAAAATCCCTGCTGGTCTGGTCCACCCATCACTGCCTTATTGATAAACACCCAAATAAAAGACTTATTCTAAGTCAATGACAAAGAAAGAAAGTAACTGTATAGACAATATATAAATATGACTGTTTCTTGATTGTGATAAGAAGAATCTAAAATCCTAAAATGAGGTCCCTGATGAAGGTGTTACTCACCAGCCGAGTCGGGAGGTCATCTGGTGTGAATGAAGCGTCTGCATCCGAGACCAGCAGCAAACTAACTTAGATTTGCATGAATGAATTAGCGATGCACAGACACACACAGAGAGGTACTGTGAGAGATGGAGAATGACAAACCTCTATGGTTCTCTCTGCTGGAAAGAAAAGGTTAGACATAGGAGGTGAATGTGTTAAAAAATTGCTTTGAAAAATATATAATTACAACTACCCCTACCCTCTACCCCTACTCCCTACACCCTACTCACTTCTCCCTACCCTCTACCCCCTACTCCCTACTGCCTACACCCTACCCCCTACTCCCTACTCCCTACTCCCTACTCCCTACCCCCTACCCCCTTCTCCCTACTCCCTACCCCCTACTCCCTACTCCCTACTCCCTAACCCCTACCCTCTACCCCTACTCCCTACCCCCTACCTAACAGTGATCAAACATATTCTGTACTCCCTACTCCCTACTCCCTACCCCCTACCCCCTACCCCCTACCCCCTACTCCCTACTCCCTAACCCCTACCCTCTACCCCTACTCCCTACCCCCTACCTAACAGTGATCAAAACATATTCCCTACTCCCCTACCCCCCTACCCCCTACCCCCTACTCCCTACTCCCTAACCCCTAACCCTCTACCCCTACTCCCTACCCCCTACCTAACAGTGATCAAACATATTCTCCACTCTGGTGGGGCTTTTAATAAACTGTCTGCATTTGGAAAGATCATTGGAGAGATTTTCTTTGTTAAAGTTGGAGAGGACAGTTAAAAAGACAGACTGATCCGGTGACTTCTGAACACTGAAAAGAGTTGTTCAAAAATCGTTCTTTGTTAATTTTTCCATCACTATTCCACATGATCTGCTTACGATCTGCTCACGACAGTGGATAATAATATTATCTTCATCAAGAAATGAACCAGAACAATTTGGTGAATCACAGATGAATACCATCGGCCTTACGCTCCCTTCAAGTATTTGGGCAGGAAGGTTCGAAACCTTTTTAATGTCCTGTGCCAATAATTCAAACAAAAAGCATAATATGATAAAGGTTATTTTCTATACATATATTTAGTTATAATGTACTAGTGTTCTGATACTGTTATTCAGATTGAGCAGCTGCCTCAGGATGGACTACCTAAGCTCATGAGCAAGCTCACCTATTTTCACACCTCTTTCTAATGTTGCGGCATTAGTTCCGGAGGAAGAGCGGTCGTCTGACAACCCGAAGGTTGCTGGTTCGATCCCCCGGCTCCTCCTCACAAATACTGTCGAGGTGTCCTCGAGCAAGACACTAACTGCCACTGATGGCTGGCTGTCGTCTTGTATGGCTGACTCCGCCATTGGTGTATAAATGGAGCTGATGGAGGAAATGGGGTATAAGCATTTCATTGTACTTGCATATGGCAAATAAAAATCTTGAATCATGAACATTAGAGGTGAATGGTAAGATGATAGGAGATGCAAATCCAGAGTTCTAAAAGGAAGAACCAAAGGATTTGCCATGTGACAGATTTGCATTTTGGCTTAAGGACCACACCTTGATCCGGCAGAGATGAGAACAAGGTCAGACCGACATTGAAAGAGTAACCAGGGTGGAAGCAACAACAACATGGCCAGTGGTTTAACTTGTGTAAGGGGTATTTTTATAAGACAAAGTCAGGACAGACTTGTTTGACTGATTGACAAGTACTGGACTTACAGGTTGCTGGTTAGTGGGAACGGAGCGTGAGCCACCAGCAGCCCCGACCACTACTGCCTTCTCTGAATAAACATTAATAAAGGGGTGTGATTATCATGAATAAATAATGGAGAGTAAAAGAACTGCATCAGATCTTTTATAGCACTTTACTACACACATACCCATTTATACACCAACGGCGGAGTCAGCCATACAAGACGACAGCCAGCCATCAGTGGCAGTTAGTGTCTTGCTCGAGGACACCTCGACAGTATTTGTGAGGAGGAGCCGGGGGATCGAACCAGCGACCTTCGGGTAGTCAGACGACCGCTCTTCCTCCGGAGCTAATGCCGCCATCATTTAGAAAAGAGGTGTGAAAATAGGTGAGCTTGCTCATGAGCTTAGGTAGTCCATCCTGAGGCAGCTGCTCAATCTGAATAACAGTATCAGAACACTAGTACATTACAACTAAATATATGTATAGAAAATAACCTTTATCATATTATGCTTTTTGTTTGAATTATTGGCACAGGACATTAAAAAGGTTTCGAACCTGCAATAAACCATCTTGCCCAAATATTTGAGGGGAGCGTAAGGCCGATGGTATTCATCTGTGATTCACCAAATTGTTCTGGTTCATTTCTTGATGAAGATAATATTATTATCCACTGTCGTGAGCAGATCGTAAGCAGATCGTGTGGAATAGTGATGGAAAAATGAACAAAGAACGATTTTTGAACAACTCTTTTCGGTGTTCAGAATTCACCGGATCAGTCTGTCTTTTTGTAACTCTCCTTTATTAAATAACGCACCAGAGAGGAGAATATGTTTGATCACTGTTACACCCCAGTGATCAATGCTGTCTCCCGTGCTGCACTCTGATCAAGTCATGGCCCAACTGATCCTTGCAAAACTAAAATGGATGTAAACCTGTGGTGAGGACATCAAAGTGGACCAGTGAAGCTGGGTTCAGGCATGGTTGGACTGTCCGGTTGTCTGCTACACGAGTCTGGATGAGTATTCAGAGGCCACCATGCCAACAACAGCATGGGTGAGGAGAGCCGTAGACATCACTCCCCAGGGTGACTTACAGCAATGAAAAACCCTAGCTCACACATTTAACGTGCATGGATGGGTTTATTCTTCTGATGGCTGCACAGAGTTAAGTTCATATAAAGATTATATTTAGGTAAGGGTTCGGTGTGGTCAAGGTCAAGCTAACAACCTGAGAGAGAGAAAGGAATCATAGGGAAATGGAACCCAGGCTAGATATCAGCAGGATTTACATGCAAAGTCAAATAGGTGTTTACAAGTCAAATAGATGTTTACAAGACAAATAGATGCAGTCTCCGGTGCCACATGCAACTAAAATGACTACTTTGGGATCCTCCCGACGACAAGGACACATAGTGAAGAGTCATCTGGTTTATTGTAAAGTGGTTAACATGCAGTCATTCACAAGGACCCTTAGCTAAACATAATCTGTAAGAGGAGTGCTAGCATGTACCATCTGGTACAGGCTAGCGCTCCTGGTGAGTGTGTGAGGTGATGTAAGTGTTTAACTTATGGGCTTTGATTACCAATGGCCCACAGGGGTGAAGCCTCACCAGCCCCAGATTCAAATCCAGGGCTGTGTCCGAAATCACTCCCTTCTCCCTACATAGTGCACTACATAGTGATATAGTGATAAATCACTCCCTACGCCCTTCATAGTGCACTACATAGTGATATAGTGATAAATCACTCCCTACTCCCTACATAGTGATAAAGTGATACATGACTCCCTACTCCCTAAATAGTGATAAAGGGATACATCACTCCCTACTCCCTACATAGTGCACTACATAGTGATATAGTG
The DNA here is from genome assembly GCA_027704905.1 of Muraenolepis orangiensis. NCBI lineage: Eukaryota > Metazoa > Chordata > Actinopteri > Gadiformes > Muraenolepididae > Muraenolepis > Muraenolepis orangiensis. The sequence continues at coordinate 25,611,030 of CM051013.1, read as the reverse complement.
ATACATCACTCCCTACTCCCTACATAGTGCACTACATAGTGATATAGTGATACATCACTCCCTACTCCCTACATAGTGCACTACATAGTGATATAGTGATACATCACTCCCTACTCCCTAAATAGTGATAAAGAGATACATCACTCCCTACTCCCTACATAGTGCACTACATAGTGATATAGTGATACATCACTCCCTACTCCCTAAATAGTGATAAAGTGATACATCACTCCCTACTCCCTACATAGTGCACTACATAGTGATATAGTGATACATCACTCCATACTCCCTAAATAGTGATAAAGTGATACATCACTCCCTACTCCCTACACAGTGCACTACATAGTGGTATAGTGATACATCACTCCCTACTCCCTAAATAGTGATAAAGAGATACATCACTCCCTACTCCCTACATAGTGCACTACATAGTGATATAGTGATACATCACTCCCTACTCCCTAAATAGTGATAAAGTGATACATCACTCCCTACTCCCTACATAGTGCACTACATAGTGATATAGTGATACATCACTCCATACTCCCTTCATAGTGCACTACATAGTGATATAGTGATACATCACTCCCTACTCCCTAAATAGTGATAAAGTGATACATCACTCCCTACTCCCTTCATAGTGCACTACATAGTGATATAGTGATACATCACTCCCTACTCCCTTCATAGTGCACTACATAGTGATATAGTGATACATCACTCCCTACTCCCTTCATAGTGCACTACATAGTGATATAGTGATACATCACTCCCTACTCCCTTCATAGTGCACTACATAGTGATATAGTATAGTGATACATCACTCCCTACTCCCTTCATAGTGCACTACATAGTGATATAGTGATACATCACTCCCTACTCCCTACATAGTGCACTACATAGTGATATAGTGATACATCACTCCCTACTCCCTTCATAGTGCACTACATAGTGATATAGTGATACATCACTCCCTACTCCCTTCATAGTGCACTACATAGTGATATAGTGATACATCACTCCCAACATGCATCTGATTTATCCTGTTCTTTTTCCGTGGCTAATTGGTGTTGATAATTCAGTTGTTTGTGCGGGTCGTGAGGACGGCGGAAAAGATCATGGGGTGTGCACTTCCATGCATTGAGGAGATCTTTAGGACCAGATGTCTGAAGAAGGCCATGTCCATCACAAATGACCTCAACCACCCTGGGCTCCATCTCTTCTCCCCCTACCGTCTGGTCACCGGTTCCCCAGCATCCGTAAGGACTACCAGGTTTAAGGATAGTTTTTATCCACAGGCAGTGACTTACTGAACTGCTAGGAGAGATGCCACTATCATAACATTGTCTTCCATATTACATTAAACTATCATACACTATTGTACTTTGCTGGACTTTCTGGACTCATTACAGTTCCTGCACTGTACTGCACTGTACTGCACTGTATTCATGAGGCTGCTGCATTACTGTCATTTTAAAAAGCTTTCAAAATGTTTTTTGCACAATTCAACCGATGCACATATGACAATAATAAATCATCACTTTATTGTAATTTTTATTAATTACTGTTTTATAGATTTTATCGTTTTAGAAAATGTATACTGATGGAGGAAATGGGGTATAAGCATTTCATTGTACTTGCATATGGCAAATAAAAATCTTGAATCATGAACATTAGAGGTGAATGGTAAGATGATAGGAGATGCAAATCCAGAGTTCTAAAAGGAAGAACCAAAGGATTTGCCATGTGACAGATTTGCATTTTGGCTTAAGGACCACACCTTGATCCGGCAGAGATGAGAACAAGGTCAGACCGACATTGAAAGAGTAACCAGGGTGGAAGCAACAACAACATGGCCAGTGGTTTAACTTGTGTAAGGGGTATTTTTATAAGACAAAGTCAGGACAGACTTGTTTGACTGATTGACAAGTACTGGACTTACAGGTGCTGGTTAGTGGGAACGGAGCGTGAGCCACCAGCAGCCCCGACCACTACTGCCTTCTCTGAATAAACATTAATAAAGGGGTGTGATTATCATGAATAAATAATGGAGAGTAAAAGAACTGCATCAGATCTTTTATAGCACTTTACTACACACATACCCATTTATACACCAACGGCGGAGTCAGCCATACAAGACGACAGCCAGCCATCAGTGGCAGTTAGTGTCTTGCTCGAGGACACCTCGACAGTATTTGTGAGGAGGAGCCGGGGGATCGAACCAGCGACCTTCGGGTAGTCAGACGACCGCTCTTCCTCCGGAGCTAATGCCGCCATCATTTAGAAAAGAGGTGTGAAAATAGGTGAGCTTGCTCATGAGCTTAGGTAGTCCATCCTGAGGCAGCTGCTCAATCTGAATAACAGTATCAGAACACTAGTACATTACAACTAAATATATGTATAGAAAATAACCTTTATCATATTATGCTTTTTGTTTGAATTATTGGCACAGGACATTAAAAAGGTTTCGAACCTGCAATAAACCATCTTGCCCAAATATTTGAGGGAGCGTAAGGCCGATGGTATTCATCTGTGATTCACCAAATTGTTCTGGTTCATTTCTTGATGAAGATAATATTATTATCCACTGTCGTGAGCAGATCGTAAGCAGATCGTGTGGAATAGTGATGGAAAAATGAACAAAGAACGATTTTTGAACAACTCTTTTCGGTGTTCAGAATTCACCGGATCTGTCTGTCTTTTTGTAACTCTCCTTTATTAAATAACGCACCAGAGAGGAGAATATGTTTGATCACTGTTACACCCCAGTGATCAATGCTGTCTCCCGTGCTGCACTCTGATCAAGTCATGGCCCAAATGATCCTTGCAAAACTAAAATGGATGTAAACCTGTGGTGAGGACATCAAAGTGGACCAGTGAAGCTGGGTTCAGGCATGGTTGGACTGTCCGGTTGTCTGCTACACGAGTCTGGATGAGTATTCAGAGGCCACCATGCCAACAACAGCATGGGTGAGGAGAGCCGTAGACATCACTCCCCAGGGTGACTTACAGCAATGAAAAACCCTAGCTCACACATTTAACGTGCATGGATGGGTTTATTCTTCTGATGGCTGCACAGAGTTAAGTTCATATAAAGATTATATTTAGGTAAGGGTTCGGTGTGGTCAAGGTCAAGCTAACAACCTGAGAGAGAGAAAGGAATCATAGGGAAATGGAACCCAGGCTAGATATCAGCAGGATTTACATGCAAAGTCAAATAGGTGTTTACAAGTCAAATAGATGTTTACAAGACAAATAGATGCAGTCTCCGGTGCCACATGCAACTAAAATGACTACTTTGGGATCCTCCCGACGACAAGGACACATAGTGAAGAGTCATCTGGTTTATTGTAAAGTGGTTAACATGCAGTCATTCACAAGGAGCCTTAGCTAAACATAATCTGTAAGAGGAGTGCTAGCATGTACCATCTGGTACAGGCTAGCGCTCCTGGTGAGTGTGTGAGGTGATGTAAGTGTTTAACTTATGGGCTTTGATTACCAATGGCCCACAGGGGTGAAGCCTCACCAGCCCCAGATTCAAATCCAGGGCTGTGTCCGAAATCACTCCCTTCTCCCTACATAGTGCACTACATAGTGAAACCTCCACTCACATAGTGCATACATAGTGATATAGTGATAAATCACTCCCTACTCCCTACATAGTGATAAAGTGATACATGACTCCCTACTCCCTACATAGTGATAAAGTGATAAATCACTCCCTACTCCCTACATAGTGCACTACATAGTGATATAGTGATACATCACTCCCTACTCCCTACATAGTGCACTACATAGTGATATACTGATACATCACTCCCTACTACCTACATAGTGCACTACATAGTGATATAGTGATACATCACTCCCTACTCCCTACATAGTGCACTACATAGTGATATAGTGATACATCACTCCCTACTCCCTTCATAGTGCACTACATAGTGATATAGTGATACATCACTCCCTACTCCCTACATAGTGCACTACATAGTAATATAGTGTTACATCACTCCCTACTCCCTTCATAGTGCACTACATAGTGATATAGTGATACATCACTCCCTACTCCCTTCATAGTGCACTACATAGTGATATAGTGATATAGTGATATATCACTCCCTACTCCCTACATAGTGCACTACATAGTAATATAGTGATATAGTGATACATCACTCCCTACTCCCTACATAGTGCACTACATAGTGATATAGTGATATAGTGATACATCACTCCCTACTCCCTACATAGTGCACTACATAGTGATATAGTGATACATCACTCCCTACTCCCTACATAGTGCACTACATAGTGATATAGTGATACATCACTCCCTACTCCCTTCATAGTGCACTACATAGTGATATAGTGATATAGTGATATATCACTCCCTACTCCCTACATAGTGCACTACATAGTGATATACTGATATAGTGATACATCACTCCCTGCTCCCTTCATAGTGCACTACATAGTGATATAGTGATACATCACTCCCTACTCCCTTCATAGTGCACTACATAGTGATATAGTGATACATCACTCCCTACTCCCTACATAGTGCACTACATAGTTATATAGTGTTACATCACTCCCTACTCCCTTCATAGTGCACTACATAGTGATATAGTGATATATCACTCCCTACTCCCTACATAGTGCACTACATAGTGATATAGTGATACATCACTCCCTACTCCCTTCATAGTGCACTACATAGTGATATAGTGATACATCACTCCCTACTCCCTTCATAGTGCACTGCATAGTGTGGTCACCATTTTGTATTGCTGTCTGAATGTTGATTAAGAATTGTTATTCCCTATATAGTGCACTCAATGTATCCCACAATGCATCATGACAAGTAGTGTTCACCGATGGTCACTACCTAACACATATGGACCATCATGCATTGTGTTAAAAGAAAATAGAAACATTTTTTACAATTATTTTACTAATTAGTATTTATTTATTATATTATATCATATTATTTTCATATATTTGGGAATTATGCTAATTATTATATGTATTCATCACAGCAGGGAGTAGGGAGCAGGGGGTAGGGAGTAGAGAATAAGGAGTAGGGGTAGGGATTAGTGAGTAGGGAGTATGGAGTAGTGAGTAGTGAGTAGTGAGTAGTGAGTAGGGAGTAGGGAGTAGTGAGCAGGGGGCAGGGAGTAGTGAGTAGTGAGTAGTGAGTAGGGAGTAGGGAGTAGTGAGTAGGGAGTAGGGAGTAGGGGGTTGGGAGTAGGGAGTAGGGAGTAGGGAGTAGGGAGTAGGAGTAGGGAGTAGGGAGTAGGGAATAAGGAGTAGGGGTAGGGAGTAGGGGGTTGGGAGTAGGAGTAGGGAGTAGGGAGTAGGGAGTAGGGAGTAGGGAGTAGGGAGTAGGGTGTAGGGAGTAGGGAATAAGGAGTAGGGGTATGGAGTAGTGAGTAGTGAGTAGGGAGTAGGGAGTAGAGAATAAGGAGTAGAGGTAGGGATTAGTGAGTAGGGAGGAGGGGGTATGGAGTAGGGAGTAGTGAGTAGGGAGTAGGGAGTAGGGAGTAAGGGGTTGGGAGTAGGGAGTAGGGAGTAGGGAATAAGGAGTAGGGGTAGGTGTTAGACCCCAACGAGACCGAAGAACCAAATGTGCCAAAGAACCCAGAAGTAGCGAGACACGGACACTCAAAACAAAGGAAAAAATGTCTTTACTGTAAATCTCCAACATCAAAAACATAAACAAGGCAGGGTTGGACTAGATACTTGGCGAGGTCGGAGCTGGAACATGCAGTCTCTCGTGACGGTGGTTCTCAATAACCGAACGCCCGACGTCGGTCCTCGGCAGCCTAAAGAAGGGTAGATCCCAGGTGTTAATTAGTCCCAGTAGGCCTGATTATGATGGGCAACACCTGGGATCGATTAGAACGTGGGGGAGGCACAACAGTATCCCCCCCCTGAGGGGAGGCACCGGACGACCACCCCAGAGCCCCCGGGTTCTCCCGATAGAAGTCGTCCAGCAGGGAGGGGTCCGTGAGATAGGAAGAGGGCACCCAGCTCCGGTCCTCCGGACCGAAGCCCTCCCAATCCACTAGGTACTGGAAACCCCGCCCCCAGCGGCGGACGGCGAGGAGCTTACGGACCGACCATACCGGATCTCCATCCGCCAGGACCCGGGGAAGCGGAGGAGCTGTAACGGGGGGAGACAAGGGACTGGAGGCCACGGGTTTTAGCTGAGAAACATGAAAGACGGGGTGAACCCGGAGAGCCGGAGGGAGAACCAAACGCACCGCAGAGGGGTTAATGATTCGATCCACGGTGTAGGGAACAACGTACCGGGGATTCAACTTACGAGTTGATGTCTGGGAGGTCTGGAGGGGCAGGTCCCGGGCCAACAGCCAAACCCTCTGACCAGGCTGGTAGACAGGGGCAGGCACCCTCCGCCGGTTCGCGGCAAGCCGGGCCCGCTCCGTGGCCCGGAGTAGTGCGGCCCGGTCGGCCCTCCAAACGCGTCGACACCGGCGGAGGTGGGCCCTGGTGGTCGGGACCGCCACCTCCAGCTCCTGTTGGGGAAACAGCGGGGGCTGGTAGCCCAGGGAACATTGGAACGGGGACATACCAGTAGCGGAGCTCTCCATAGCGTTGAGGGAATACTCCACCCAGGGCAGGTACTTGGCCCAGGAGGTGGGGTTACTCGAGGTGACACAACGAAGAGCCGCCTCGACGGCCTGGTTGGCACGCTCCGCCTGCCCATTGGACTGGGGGTGGTACCCAGAGGATAGGCTGGCCGTGGCCCCAATTCCCTTGCAGAAGGCCTGCCACACCTTGGAGATGAATTGGGGACCGCGGTCGGACACAATGTCAGAGGGGATTCCATGTAGGCGGACCACATGGAGGGTCAGGAGGTCCGCTGTTTCGGCCGCCGAGGGAAGCCCTGGGAGGGAAACAAAATGAACCGCCTTGGAGAAGCGATCGACCACGGTCAGGATGGTGTCACAGCCTTGGGAAACAGGAAGCCCCGTAATAAAGTCCAAGGCAATGTGGGACCATGGGCGACTGGGAACGGGGAGGGAGTGCAGGAGACCTGCTGGAGGGCGATGCGAAGCCTTGCTCCGGGCGCAGGTGGTGCAGGCGGCTACAAACCCCCTGACATCCCTCCTGAGAGTGGTCCACCAGAACCTCCGGCTGATGAACTCCGCCGTCCGCCGCTCCCCGGGGTGACAAGCAAAGTGGCTGGAGTGGCCCCACTCCAACACCTGCGGGCGGACAGCAAGAGGCACAAACAACCGGTTACAGGGACCGTTACCTGGGTCTGGCTCGGCCCGCTGGGCCTGTCTCACCAGCGGCTCGATGGCCCAGGTGACTACACCCACCACCCGGGCTGAGGAAAGGATGGTGTCGGGGTTCTCCTTGACGGCAGGACCCTCCCCCGGGGACTGACGGGAGAGGGCGTCAGCTCTGACGTTCTTGGATCCCGGACGGTAGGTGAGGGTGAAATTGAACCGGCTGAAGAAAAGGGCCCAGCGGGCCTGCCTGGAGTTCAGCCTCTTCGCCGTCCTCATGTAGGCCAGGTTCTTGTGATCCGACCACACGATGAACGGTTGCTCCACTCCCTCCAACCAGTGTCTCCACTCCTCCAGGGCGGAGTGAACCGCCAACAGTTCCTTGTTGCCCACATCATAGTTCCTCTCAGCGGGTTCGAAACGCCGAGAGAAATAGGCACATGGGTGGACCCTGTGGTCCTCCTCTGACCACTGTGAGAGAACGGCTCCGATGCCTGTGTCTGACGCATCTACCTCGACGACGTACTGCCTCGCCGGGTCGGGGTGGACGAGAACCGGGGCTGTGGTGAACAAACTCTTGAGTCGGCGGAAGGCCGACTCCGCCTCAGGTGTACCCCTTGATGAACCGCCGCACAAAGCCTGCAAAACCCAGGAAGCGCCTGAGCTGCGTGTGGTCAGTAGGGCGTGGCCATTCCTCCACCGCCTTGATCTTGGCGGGGTCTGCACGCATCTGTCCATCCTCCACCACGTTGCCGAGATACGTCACCGAGTTGGTGTGGAAGACGCACTTCTCAGCCTTCACGTAGAGCCTGTTCTCCAACAGCCGTTGTAGCACCAGGCGGACGTGCTGGTGGTGTTCCTCCATGGACCTAGAGAAAATCAGGATGTCGTCCAGGTACACCACCACAAAGATGTCTAGCATGTCCCTCAGCACGTCATTCACCAGGCCTTGGAAAACTCCGGGGGCATTGGACAGACCGAACGGCATGACGCGGTACTCATAGTGGCCGAGATGGGTGTTGAAGGCCGTCTTCCACTCGTCCCCCTCCCTGATCATGACCAAGTGGTATGCGTTACGAAGGTCCAACTTGGTGAACACCCGGGCGTGCGTGAGTGGCTCGAAAGTGGAACTAAGAAGTGGCAGGGGGTACCTATTCTTCACCGTGATGTCGTTCAGTGCCCGATAGTCTATACAGGGCCTCAGGCCACCGTCCTTCTTAGCCACGAAGAAGAAGCCCGCTGCGAGGGGCGAAGACGGCGGCTTTATAAGGCCCGAGGCTAGGGACTCAGCGATATAGTTGCGCATCGCCTCCCTCTCCGGCTGGGAGATGTTGTAGAGCCGCCTCTTAGGAAGGGCGGCCCCAGGAAGGAGGTCCATGGGACAATCATAAGGCCGGTGAGGGGGGAGTGAGAGGGCTCTGTCCTTACTAAACGCCAGAGAGAGGTCGTGATAAATGTGAGGCACCCCAGTGATATCTGGTGGAGAGGACACAGGCCTGGAACCGCTGGACGGAGACAAGGCAGAACGCAAACAGGTAGCGTGACAAGCTGTACTCCACCCCAAAACCCGTCCAGATGCCCAGGAGATGTGAGGGTCGTGCCTCTCCAGCCAGGGTCTACCCAACACAAGAGGCGCCGTGGGTGCGTGCAAAACAAAAAAACGAATGGACTCCGAGTGATTTCCCGAAAGAGTGAGTGTGAGAAGGTCAGTTGCGTGCCTCGAACGATGAGGTCCTTGACGGCGTCGCTCAAGCCCTTGCGATAGAGACAGAGGAGTGCTCTATCGTCCCAACCACTCTCAATTGCAAGGATCCGGAACTCCACCGTGAAATCGGTCACCGAGCGAGACCCCTAACGGCAAACTAGCAGCCGGCTTGCAGAATCCAGCCCGTCCAATGGATGGTCAAAGACCGCGCAAAACTCTCGCTTGAACAGGGGGTAATCGGTGGCATAACCCCCGTCGCTGTTCACCGCGGCTATCGCCCAGCTGAGAGCTCTGTCGGCAAGGAGGGACATCACAAAAGCAATCCTGGCCCCACCCGAGGAATACTTGGACGGCTGATGTGTGAACAGCAACTCACACTGAGCTATGAACCCACGGCACTGGTTCAAATCGCCCCCGAACGATCTGGGGCTAACCAAGCTGGGCTCGGCGCAACCGACTGACCCTGCGGGGACATCGGGGCCAGCTGGGACGTAGGACGAACTGGTTCCCGGACCGGAACCTGGGGCTGGATAGGTGCTGACGGCTAACGCGTCCAGAGATCGCTGGATGGACGCTAGGGCTCCGGACATAGCATCCACCTTGGCGGTGAGACTGGTGACCGTACTGACGGTAGTCTGCGACGTGTTCTCCAGCACCGCAATCTGGGACTGGACCGAGGGAAAAGCCTTTCCCAGTTCGGCCTGCAGTTGGGTAAGCTCGATGGCTTGTTCCGTTACAATCTTGCGTAACTCGGACGGTGTCCCGTGCCCCGCTTCTGGGTTCCCGGCTTGGCTCATTTTATGGTTCGGTTATTCTGTTAGACCCCAACGAGACCGAAGAACCAAATGAGCCAAAGAACCCAGAAGTAGCGAGACACGGACACTCAAAACAAAGGAAAAAATGTCTTTACTGTAAATCTCCAACATCAAAAACATAAACAAGGCAGGGTTGGACTGGATACTTGGCGAGGTCGGAGCTGGAACATGCAGTCTCTCGTGACGGTGGTTCTCAATAACCGAACGCCCGACGTCGGTCCTCGGCAGCCTAAAGAAGGGTAGATCCCAGGTGTTAATTAGTCCCAGTAGGCCTGATTATGATGGGCAACACCTGGGATCGATTAGAGTGTGGGGGAGGCACAACAGTCGGGAGTAGTGAGTATTGAGTAGTGAGTAGGGAGTAGGGAGTAGGGAGTAGAGAATAAGGAGTAGAGGTAGGGATTAGTGAGTAGGGAGGAGGGGGTATGGAGTAGGGAGTAGGGGGTAGGGAGTAGGGAGTAGGGAGTAGAGGGTAGGGAGTAGGGAGTAGGAAGTAGAGGGTAGGGAGTAGGGAGTAGGGAGTAGGGAGTAGGGAGTAGGGAGTAGGAAGTAGAGGGTAGGGAGTAGGGAGTAGGAAGTAGAGGGTAGGGAGTAGGGAGTAGGGAGTAGGAGGTAGGGAGTAGGGAGTAGGAAGTAGAGGGTAGGAAGTAGATGGTAGGGAGTAGGGAGTAGGGAGTAGGGAGTAGGGAGTAGGGAGTAGGGAGTAGGCAGTAGGGAGTAGGGGGTTGGGAGTAGGGAGTAGGGAGTAGGGAGTGGGGAATAAGGAGTAGTGAGTAGGGAGTAGTGAGTAGGGAGTAGGGAGTAGGGAGTAGAGAATAAGGAGTAGAGGTAGGGATTAGTGAGTAGGGAGGAGGGGGTATGGAGTAGGGAGTAGGGAGTAGGGGGTAGGGAGTAGGGAGTAGGGGTAGGGAGTAGGGAGTAGGAAGTAGAGGGTAGGGAGTAGGGAGTAGGGAGTAGGGGGTAGGGGGTAGGGGGTAGAGGGTAGGGAGTAGGGAGTAGGAAGTAGAGGGTAGGGAGTAGGGAGTAGGGAGTAGGGGGTAGGGGGTAGGGGGTAGGGAGTAGGGAGTAGGAAGTATTGGGTATGGAGTAGGGAGTAGGAAGTAGAGGGTAGGGAGTAGGGAGTAGGGAGTAGGGGGTAGGGAGTAGGGGGTAGGGAGTAGGGAGTAGGGAGTAGGAAGTAGGAAGTAGAGGGTAGGAAGTAGAGGGTAGGGTAGGGAGTAGGGAGTAGGGAGTAGGGAGTAGGGAGTAGGGAGTAGGGAGTAGGAGTAGGGGGTAGGGACTAGGGAGTAGGGAGTAGGGAGTAGGGGGTAGAAAGAAGGGAGTAGGGGGTATGGAGTAGGGAGTAGGGAGTAGGGAGTAAGGAGTAGGGAGTAGGGAGTAGGAAGTAGGGAGTAGGGAGTAGGGGGTAGGGAGTAGGGAGTAGGGGGTAGGGGGTAGTGGGTAGGGTGTAGGGAGTTGGGAGTAGGGGGTAAGGGGTAGGGGGTAGGGAGTAGGGGGTAGGGAGTAGGGAGTAGGGAGTAAGAAGTAGAGGGTAGGGAGTAGGGAGTAGGAAGTAGAGGGTAGGTAGTAGGGAGTAGGGAGTAGGGGGTAGGGGGTAGGGAGTAGGGAGTAGGGGGTAGGGGGTAGGGAGTAGGGAGTAGGAAGTAGGGAGTAGGGAGTAAGAAGTAGAGGGTAGGGAGTAGGGAGTAGGAAGTAGAGGGTAGGGAGTAGGGAGTAGGAAGTAGAGGGTAGGGAGTAGGGAGTAGGGAGTAGGGGGTAGGGGGTAGGGGGTAGGGAGTAGGGAGTAGGGAGTAGGGAGTAAGAAGTAGAGGGTAGGGAGTAGGGAGTAGGAAGTAGAGGGTAGGGAGTAGGGAGTAGGGAGTAGGGGGTAGGGAGTAGGGAGTAGGGAGTAGAGGGTAGGGAGTAGGGAGTAGGGAGTAGGGAGTAGGGGGTAGAAAGAAGGGAGTAGGGGGTATGGAGTAGGGAGTAGGGAGTAGGGAGTAGGGAGTAGGGAGTAGGGAGTAGGGAGTAGGGAGTAGGGAGTAGGGAGTAGGGAGTAGGGGGTAGGGAGTAGTTGTAGTTAGTAGTAGTTAGTAGAAGTTGATAGTATTTTTTTGTAGACTGTTTACATCTAATTGAACCACCAACGATTTTTGAACAACTCATTTCAGTGTTCAGAAGTCACCGGATCAGTCTGTCTTTTTAACTGTCCTCTCCAACTTTAACAAAGAAAATCTCTCCAATGATCTTTCCAAATGCAGACAGTTTATTAAAAGCCACACCAGAGTGGAGAATATGTTTGATCACTGTTAGGTAGGGGGTAGGGAGTAGGGGTAGAGGGTAGGGGTTAGGGAGTAGGGGGTAGGGGGTAGGGGGTAGGGGGTATGGAGTTGTGAGTATGGAGAAGTGAGTAGGTCAAGTCAAGTAGAGTCAAGTTTATTGTCACTTCACAGTTTACACAAGTATGAAGCAGTGAGTGAAAATCTTATGTGCAATACCCAACGATCCATCCATGGTTTTGAAAATATAATAGTTTTTTAGGTCTCGGCCTCGACTCAGTCTCGACCCTCCAAAGACTCGGTCTTGAATCAGTCTTACAGTTCGTGGCTGGGGTGGGCATTGTCTTTATGATTCGTTTGGCCTTGGCCACGCACCGCTGGTTGTATATATCCAGGAGGGAGGGGAGCTCACCTCCAACGATATACTGGGCCGTCTTCACCACCCTTTGAAACGCTCTGCGCTCGAGTGCGGTGCAGTTCCCGTACCAGGCGGTGATACACCCTGTAAGAACACTCTCCATGGTGCCGGTGTAGAATGATCTCAGGGCCCATGCTGAATTTCCTCAGATGCCTGAGGAAATACAGGCGTTGTTGGGCCCTTTTCACCACGTGTGTGGTGTGTGTGGACCATGTGAGGTCCTCGGAGATGTGCATGCCGAGGAACTTGAAGCTACTGACCCTCTCTACTGCAACACCATCGATGGAGATAGGGCCTAGCTCTCCTCTCTGCTTCCTGTAGTCCACGATCAGCTCCTTTGTCTTCTTGACGTTGAAGGCGAGGCTGTTCTCCTGGCACCACTGCTCCAGCGATCCAACCTCCTCCCTGTAGGCTGTCTCGTCGTCGCCGGCGATCAGGCCCATCACTGTCGTGTCGTCAGCAAACTTGATGATGACGTTGGAGCGTTGGAGTAGAGGAGAGGGCTCAGCACGCATCCCTGGGGGGCTCTTGTGTTGAGGGTCAGTGGCTCTGAGGTGGTGCTGCCCATTCTCACCACCTGGCGGCGGTCTGACCAGTCCAGTATCCAGCTGCACGTGGATTGGGGCACGCCTAGACCTCTAAGCTTGGTGTCGAGCTTGGCAGGAACTATCGTGTTGAACGTTGTCCACAAACAGCATTTGCACATAACAGTTATTTCCCTCCAGGTGGGAAAGGCAGTGTGGAGGGCCATGGCAATTGCGTCGTCCGTGGATCTGTTTTGACGATATGCAAATTACCATGGGTCCTGTGTGGCAGGTAACACGGAGCAATTAATGTCCTTGACCAACCTCTCGAAGCATTTGCGGACAATCAAGGGAAGGGCTACAATTCTATAGTCATTCAGGCATGTTACCTTGGGTTGTTTAGGGACAGGCACGCTTGTGGGGAAATATAAACAGCGGTCACGGTTACCGCTGTAAACTCCAGAATGGACGGCACATCATTGACAATTCCCGGTGGAATTGAATACGAGCCTGTAGCTCGCTTAACTTATTGTCCAGAGACTGTACATTAGCCAGTAGAATGGTGGATAGTGGGGGGCGATAGGATCGACATCTCAGCCTGACTAGCATGCCGGCTCGCTTCCCTCGCTTCTTCCTGCGACGCTTGTGTGCCCAAGATGGTCGGAGATAATCCAGTTGTGACTTCGGGCGGGACGTCCGAGTCGAAAGAATGAAATAACTCGGCGAGCGACTGTCGATGACTGTTGCAGACTTCAGGAAGCGCAGGATGATGGAGTTAGACAGGGACAGGTTGAAGATCTTTACGAAGACCTTGGAGAGCTGGTCTTCACATATCTTCAGCACACTTCCTCATCTTGTGATGTGCTGGATGCCCTGCCATACCCGCCATGGGTCGTTGTTGGTGAAGTGGTCTTCAATCTTCCTCTCGTGGGCCACTTTGTCATACCTGATGCCTCTCTTCAGGTGGGCTGTGCCACCGCTGTCTGAGGCTCCGTCGCCGATACCATCCTTGAAGAGAGTTTAGTGGCATAGCATAGTTGCAGTCTTTATATTTGCTACTTCCTTACTTTGTACTGCAACTGCTGCACAATCATTTCCTTTCCTCTTGGACAAAGTGGCTGTGACTAGGACACATCTAGACATGCTGAGAGCACTCCTGCTAGCTCCACCACCAGGGGAAACAGCTGAGAAACATCAGAATTATCAACACCAATTGGTCAAAGAACGGTACAAATCAGATGCATGTTGGTGAAGGTTATGAAAAGGTGTGACTGGCTTCACTCTGGTTGATCCATTGAGCTCATAAACCAACCAGGTTTCCCTTCCCTTGTATTTCAAACCAAGATAAGCTTTGTTGTAATTTCATCTTTGAAAAAGCTTTTTAACACATTCACCTCCTATCTCTAACCTTTTCTTTCCAGCAGAGAGAACCATAGAGGTTTGTCATTCTCCATCTCTCACAGTACCTCTCTGTGTGTGTCTGTGCATCGCTAATTCATTCATGCAAATCTAAGTTAGTTTGCTGCTGGTCTCGGATGCAGACGCTTCATTCACACCAGATGACCTCCCGACTCGGCTGGTGAGTAACACCTTCATCAGGGACCTCATTTTAGGATTTTAGATTCTTCTTATCACAATCAAGAAACAGTCATATTTATATATTGTCTATCCAGACTGAGTCGAGGCCGAGACCTAAAAAACTATTCATATTCAAAACCATGGATTTAATTAGACTTAAATACCATCACCCCTTTATTTATTATAGATCTCCAGGTTTTTTTACAGGGAGTTAAAATGAATAAATTCATGCACTCTTGTAGGCTGTCAATATGAGGTTTAAAGTTAAACATTTAAAAAGTATTCCAAAGCTGAATATGTTGTAAAAGTCTTTGCGATACATATTGAGCTCCTTTGACAGGTCACATTATAGTGTGATATTAAATATACATTATATAGCCCTCAACATAAGTCACACAATTGCATTTGTAATGCAGTCATCATTTAAAAAATAAACCGTGTATCGTGTCATGTGGTGAAAAAAAGAGGCCTCCCTCAGGAATTGAGTCCAACCCATGCAGCTCTAGACCCATTCAAGACCGAGTAGAATTGCTTTTAATTCCGATACGAGACCGAGTACGTGAAAAAGACAGGACTCGATTACTACAACAAAGCAATGAGGCTACCCATCCTGTCACCGCCATACGGAACATTAGATTAGATTAGATTAGATTATAATGTAGTCTCATTGCACAGCACAAGTACAGTACAGCGAAAATTATTTAGCATCTAACCAGAGTGCACATGTTGCAGTAAAGTGCATGGTGATATAATATAATATACAGTTTAAATGTACAGGTTAAAAGACAGTCTAGGTATAAATGTGATATGAGCATAATAATAGGTATATGTATATACAGGTAAGTGAGTATTTAACAGGTAGTGATCAGGGGTATGCAGTTATTGAAAGCAGGATACAAATATATAGATGTAAATGTATATACAAGTGAGCATATATAAATGTATGGCAAGTATAAATGTATATACAGGAGTAGGAGCAGTTCTATCAACAGATTTAAATACATATAGCAGGTACAGTAAACAGGTCTCTTAGTAATAAATATGTAAACTATAGAGAGGTAGGTAGTTGTGATAGTTTGTTTTTACAGTTTGTATTTTTGTGTTTTTTTTTTTTTACAGTTAATCAGATACATTGGTGGTGATTGTTATAGGTGTTGAGCAGAGGGGGGGGGCATTAGGGGTTGGGCAGCGGGGGGGGGGCATTAGGGGTTGGGCAGCAGGGGGGGGGGGGGCATTAGGGGTTGGGCAGCAGGGGGGGGGGGGGCATTAGGGGTTGGGTAGCGGGGGGGGGGGGGCATTAGGGGTTGGGCAGCAGGGGGGGAGGGGCATTAGGGGTTGGGCAGCGGGGGGGGGGGGGGGGGCATTAGGGGTTGGGCAGCGGGGGGGGGGGCATTAGGGGTTGGGTGGGGGGGGGGGCATTAGGGGTTGGGCGGGGGGGGGGGCATTAGGGGTTGGGTGGGGGTGGGGGGGGGCATTAGGGTTGGGTGGGGTGGGGGGGGGCATTAGGGGTTGGGCGGGGGGGGGGGGCATTAGGGGTTGGGCAGCAGGGGGGGGGCTGTCTTCGTGTTGCAGAGTTCAGGGAGATGACAGCTGAGGGGAAGAAGCTGTTCTGCCTGCTTGACTTGGAACAGAGGTGTCTATAGCGCCTCCCGGAGGGGAGGATGGCAACCAGTCCATGGTTGGGGTGAGAGGGGTCATCCACTATTTTTTGTGCCTTACTCAGACACCGTTTGTGGTCGGTAGTGTTTATTGCAGGGAGGGGTAGTCACCACCCTCTTCAGCGCTTTCCGGTCGGAAACAGTGCAGTTTCCGTACCACACTGTGATGCAGTTGGTGAGGATGCTTTCAATAGCACACCGGTAAAAGTTCACCAGAATCTGAGGTGGGCTTTCCTCAGTCCACTCAGGAAGAAGAGACGCTGGTGAGCCTTCTTTACCAGTGAGGCAGTATTGAGGGACCAGGAGAGGTCCTCGGAGATGTGAACCCCCAGGAATTTGAAGCTGGAGACACGCTCAACCTCCGCTCTGTTGATGAGGATGGGGGCGTGTGCGCCAGCTCTGCTCTTCCTGAAGTCGACGATGAGCTCCTTGGTCTTCTTGGTGTTGAGGGCCAGGATGTTGTCAGCGCACCCGACACCAGGTGCTGGACCTCCTCCCTGGAGGCTGCCTCATCGTTGTTTTTGATGAGGCCCACCACCGTTGTGTTGTCAGCAAAGTTGATGATGGTGTTTGTACCATGTACAGGAGTGCAGTCGTGGGTGAAGAGGGAGTACAGGAGAGGGCTCAGCACACAGCCTTGTGGCTTTAGGGTGAGGGTGGAGGAGGTGAGATGGTCTAACCTGACTGACTGGGGTCTGTTAGTTAGGACGTCTAGTAACCAGTTACAAACTGAGGGGTTGATGTCAAGGTTCTTGGTTTTCATGAGGTCACGAAGTTTGAAGATGAGTTTGGAGGGGATGATGGTGTTGAATGCTGAGCTGAAGTCTATGAACAGCATTCTCACGTGGGTGTTGCTCTCATCCAGGTGGGAGAGAGCGGAGTAAAGAGTTGAGGAAATGGTTTCCTCCGTGCTCCTGTTCTCACGGTAGGCAAATTGGTATTTATCTAGTTTGGGTGACAGGCCAGATTTGAGGTGAGCCAGGACCAGCCTCTCGAAGCACTTCATGATGATGGGGGTGAGGGCAACAGGGTGGAAGTCGTTGAGGCTCGCTGCAGAGGAGTGTTTTGGCACTGGCACAATGGAGGTCGTTTTAAAGCACGCTGGGACAACTGCCTGAGCCAGTGACAAGTTGAAAATGTCAGTAAGGACCTCGGTCAGCTGCTCAGCGCAGTTCCTGAGCACGCCACCGGGGATGCCATCAGGACCAGCTGCCTTATGCGCATTTGTTCTGCTCAGTGCCGCACGCACGTCTGTGGGTGATAGGGTGAGGGGTTGGTGGTCAACGGGGAGAGTAGCCCTGGTGGGCAGTCGGGGTTGTTCCGGTCGTAGCGGGCAAAACAATTATTGAGTTTGTCAGGGAGGGATAAGTCGGTGGTTGGGGGGGAGTTGTTGGAGGGTTTATAATCCGTGATGGCCTGGATGCCCTTCCACATGTGTCGGGGATCGGAATTTTTGAAGTGGTCTTCTACCCTTCGCTTTTGTTTGAGCTTGGCCTGCTTGATGCCCTTTTTCAGATTAGCCCTGGCTAAACAGTAGGCCAGTGCATCGCCCTAAAAGCAGCGTCACGTGCCTTTAGAAGTAGGCGGACCCCGGGTTGGGGAATGTTGTCATCTGGTTGAGGGTGGTGACAGGGTCAATGCTGGAGTTGATGTTATCCAAAACAGAGGAGGCGTAGGAGTCGATGTCGGTGTGGGAGTCCAGGGTAGACTGGGAGGCAAACAGGCTCCAATCCGTGTGCAAAAATCAGTTCTGCAACTCAGAGTCTGCTCCCTCAGGCCACATTTTAACTGTTCTAATGATGGGCTTCACATGCTTGATGAGTGGCGTGTACTTAGGCAGCTTGAACAAAGAGACATGATCACTCTGTCCAAGGTGGGGGAGGGGGTCGGCTTGGTAAGCATCAGCCTTGTTAGTGTAAACATGGTCTAATGTTCTCTCTCCTCTTGTGGAGCAGGAGACATGCTGGTAACATTTGGGGAGCACAGTCTTTAAGTTGGCATGATTGAAATCGCCTGCAATAATAAAGGCTGCCTCTGGGTGGGAGTTCTGTTGCTTGTTAATAGCAGAATACAGTTCCTTCATAGCTAGCTTAGCGTTAGCATCTGGAGGTATGTAAGCCGCAGTTATGATGGTGGCTGTAATTTCCCTGGGTTGGTAAAAGGGTCTACATTTAACCATTAGGTGTTCTACGTTAGCAGAGCAGTTGCTCTCGATGGTGGTAGTGTCTATCTTGTTAGTATAGATACACAAACCTCCACCCCTGGTTTTACCGGAGCCCTCCGCTGATCTGTCTGCTCTGTGTAGAGTTAGCCTCGTTAGCTCAATAGCACCGTCGGGGATTCCGCTGTTAAGCCATGTTTCTGTGAAAATCATCACGTTAATCCTTAACATGTGTGGAAGCATGCCTTTCTCTTTTACTCACTCTACTACCACACACACACACACACACACACACACGCACACACACACACACACACACACACACACACACACACACACACACACACACACACACACACACACACACACACACACACACACACACACACACACACACACACACACACACACACACACACACACACACACACACACTCACACACACATACACAAATTAATGCTTTGTAAGTGCATTCATTAATTGCATATTTTGGTAATGTAATCAATTTACTGAATGCATGTTTATTGTTAAACTGGAAGTGATTTTATTATTATTATTATTTCTATTATTATTATTATTATTATTATTGTTTAACATCATCAGTCAAGTCATGTCAAGTCAATTGTATTTGTATAGCCCTTAATCACAGTTCCAGTCTCAAAGGGCTTCCAGGCCACATGTTTACTACACCCCCCAAACCCTAGACCCCTAAGGGAAAGAAAAAACTCTTAATTATGGAGGAAGAATTCTTGAGAAGGAACGCAGAGTGGAAGGGGATCCCTCCTTCCAGGGATGGTCAATGGCACAGTTGTAAGGGCAGTCGGGGGGGGGGGGGCAGGGATGTCGCCTTGCTGAACACCTCCTGGAAGTCATGGTATTCAACAGGAACCCCGGCCAGTCCGGAGCAGGGGAAGAACAAACGGAGCGCTGGGGTGCGGCGGCTTACTTCAGGCAGACCTGATGGCAGGATAGGCTCCACCCCACAATGGCTCCCGTGGCCCAGAGCCTATGAATGTTGCGATGGTATGAGAACCATCAGCTAACAGCAGTCGGGCATGGCACAGGGGTCTCTGGTTGGGGGTCTGGAGGTTAGGCTCACCCGTATATTCCCCATTACTGATAAGCCCTGCCTTTTAACGGGCACCGGGAGACTAAATGACCCGACCGGCAGCAGTACATACATAAATTACCGCGGGGGCGGTGTTCCAGCTCCTCTGAGGTGAGGCTGGTGCGGCTTACCTGCATGGGCTCCGATTCCTCCAGGTGTGGTCCGACAGGTATCCGAGAAATTTCCGACAACGCACTCTGACGTGTTGCTGGACGGTGATCGGCTTCCGATCGTCGCCCCCCATCTCCGTGCCAGATTGCGACGATCCACCCGCAACGCCAACTCGATAAGGCTCCCGCGATGGAGGCTAATCGAAGGAGACCAACTTCTCCTTGATGTAATCAGCCAGACCCGAAAGAAAAACGTTGACGAACCAGGCGGGGTGAACCAGGCAGGGTGAACCAGGCGGGGTGAACCAGGCGGGGTGAACCAGGCGGGGGCAGGCAGAGGCGTAGTCGGGGACAGGCAGCAGATCGGGAGACAGGCGAGGCAGGCAGGTCCGGGGCATATATATATTGATATATTTAGTCAGCTACGCTTGTGCCCAAAAGATTTGACTTGACACCCAATTACTTAAAACCAGCTGTGCTAGTAGGTAGTATTAACTAGTTATTAACAGTAACTAGTATTAACTAGTATTAACAGTAACTGAGCATATTGTTTTTCCAGAACCATGGGGTCCAGTCGTCTCATCTGCAGTTTATTTGGTAGGTATTCCACATCAATATGGTATTTATCATTTAGGTAATTACATGGAGTTAAAATCAATAACCTGCTATAACATGAATGTCATGGCAGATGTCTGCAGTTCACCTCCTACATTTGTGATCATCGATGTAACATTTCTACCACTAACAGTTGATCAAATATAATAGTAATAGTTGCAGGATATATGCTTCCAATGATTTGTAGTATTACTTCTCAAACATTTATTTGTATTTAGTATTTATATACCTATATTTTGTATATGTTTTTCTCATACACCAGGTGTTGTCATTCACCTGTGGAACTCATCTGGATTTTCAGGTATTTCTATGTGGGCTGATGACAAGCCATCCAAAGATTCAAGTATTTTATTGTGTGTTGTGTTGTGTTTGAATGCAACTTAAAAAACGATTCTGTGGTTTCACTCTTCGTTAAGCTGCATCCCGCATTAACGTGGCGTTAAGCGGCACGGCCACTCAGTCTTCAACATACTCATACCAAAACAGTTTGGCTGAAAATGCCATCGATGGGAACAGCGACCCTGAATACTCTCACGGGAGCTGCTCTTCTACCCATGGACAGGATAAACCGTGGTGGAGGCTCCAGCTGCCCGGTGTGTACAGGGTGTTAGAGATTGAGGTCACAAATTTGAATGTTCTTAAAGACAGGCTCAACGGCGTGGAAATACTCATCGGGAATTCAATGGTGAACAACGGCAACGACAATCCAAGGTGAATCACTGGTGCTATTGTAGTATAATTTCTACTCGGTGGAATAAGAATCTTCTCAGAGGTCCGGATACTAAGTTCAAGATGTTTATTGAACAAAGCATCAAATGAAGCATCTGCTGCAGCGAGATGGAGCCTGCCGTGCCAATTCGCAGAACTGGCGACGCGCTCCTTTACCAAACTTTATATAGACAATAGTATCACAAAACATCCACTACTCCTAGTGGTCAAAGTAACAAACATCAACTTAATACTATTGGTCTGAGAGGTACAACCAGCGCTCTGGTTGGTCACGGTGTCTTCATTGTCACATACAAGTTTACGACTCAAACCCCCAAGGGGGGTCGCATTCCTGGCTGGTCGCATCTCCGGCAACCCCAGGGGGTCGCCTTCCTGGCAACGCCTTTTGGTCACTTCAATACACATGGCCCTTACAATGCATACAGTATCACAGATAATGCATACAGTATCACAGATAGTGTTTTAGTTGTATACTTAGTGTATAAAAATACACTACATATCCCCCCTTTGGGACTCTATAAAGAAGTCCCAACACAAAAATGTTCACACCAAAAATAAAAAACATATACCTTCAATTGCCTCATCATTCCATTTCACAATTAACAGTGCAATTAACATATTATTCACATAAAGAGTCATAGCACAATTTAACCGCCAATTTGAAAAACCATATGCGATTGTACTGCATACAGTGTAACATCATTGAAAAACCACAGTCACTGTTCTCCTTCAGGACTTCCTGTAAAATTAATTGTTCACAAGGTTCATGCATGCGTTAGTTCAAGCATTGTAACTCTGATTAAACCCCTTTCTGTGAATATTGCATAATGTAGTATTATTACTCTCTGGTATCTCAGTAAATATACTCTGGCAAATATGTATATATGTAGCACAAAATGAAAACACTGATATTCAGCAATAGTAAAACAATGTCCATGTTTTCTTATTCAAGATTACATTCCTTAAGGTCTTCATTTATGATTCACCATTCCCTGGGGGGAATTAAGCACAAAACATTAAACACAATCAAAACAAACACAAAATCTGTTAATCTGATACGAATAGGCTTCATAACCATTAAACCACACTTGTATGATTGCATTATATCAAAAACATATTGAAAAATAAAATCTCAGTTAATCAAAAACATTCAATCACATATGTATTTAAAAACAATATCAATGGAATGAGTTGACCCATCATACCCGTAATACCAATTCTAAGGTATCTCAACTTTCCCATTATCATCCTGATAAAAGATATTATACGATCAGTGGTCCTAGGGGGCCCATGATTCCCTAAACCAGGTTTTTTATGGTCCTAGGGGGCCCATGATTCCCTAAATCAGGTATTTTATCTATGTGCTGTTGTAGCAAATCTTCTTGATGTTGCTGTAGAAGAAAAACCCCTGTTATCTGCATGGTGTGATGTTATTCAATGGAATCCATATGTAGGTTGTGTTGGACTACAACCGCTGAGATGTACCCAAAGTCCACATCTACCAGGATGGCAGATGATGTGACTTGGATCTGGTATGATTGCTTAACGTTTGACTGGACCCACGTTGGTTTTAGGATACGGACGTATACCCAGTCCTCAACCTGGGGTGATGGTTTGTCTGAGGTTGGATCGGCTGCCTGCTCCTGTTCAAACAGACACTCATAGACAGATGTGAGGCATTTTATACATTTAGCTAGCATCCCCTAGCTGCTTTGGTTCCTCACTGTGTCCAAGTATCCTATAAGGGACAAACATGTTAGTTAAGCCTCTTCACATTATTTAAATTCAACTAGTCCTGTTGACTCTGAATAATAGACCCAAAAAATACATTGTATTTGATTATTGTATGACATAAATGTAAACATGCTTGAAATAGGTTATACTTGAAAGTAACCCATCACTGTGTAGTTCTCTACAACATATTATGTATTTAGAGATGTTTATCAATGAAAATGTTTATCAATGAAAACCTTCATCTCCCCCCTTGCAGAGTGACTAACCCCAGTGTCAATCTGCAAAACAACATTGATAAAACAAAAAATAAAATTAAAATTAAAAATTAAAATAAAAATGAACAGAATAATAC
Organism: Muraenolepis orangiensis; assembly: GCA_027704905.1. NCBI lineage: Eukaryota > Metazoa > Chordata > Actinopteri > Gadiformes > Muraenolepididae > Muraenolepis > Muraenolepis orangiensis. The sequence goes on along the minus strand of CM051013.1, from coordinate 25,588,005 downwards.
ACATAAAGGAAATAAATGAAATGTAACAATGTTACCACAAACAAATTTCAATAAAATTTGCAAAGTAAATCCTTCAATACAACACAAATAAATTCACCAATGAAACACAAGATCAGCTTCATCTTGTGGTCACCAGGGTTCCAAAGGAAAACTCAGTCAGTCTGCAGTTTGACCAAGCATCCAAAAACATAATTCAAAACAAATACAACAAAAAGATTAAAAATAAAAATTCAGTTGAAATATGAATGGATGAGTATTTGCCAACTTAGGTCTGTCCATCATTCATTCTCTTTCACAGTATTTTGAATAATTGTCCCTGTCCTAGGCACATCCCTTCAAACATCTACAACCTCTTCACACACTCTGATGTTTAAGTACTGTGTACCGATCTTCAAGAATTGAACACACACATCGGCCTTCATACTCTTCTGCTCGCACGATAGCCATCTGAACTGCCTGTATATTCATCGCTCTACCAATACCCCTTGTTATCATTCCTCGTATGATAGGAATAGCACAACCGATTATCAGGATCACGACAATTAGACCAACTCCAAAGCCTGGTTGTGTTGCTTCTATTGGAGTCCTTCTGGATCTTGTGGGATTCTGGTTACGATAGTCAAGGCTATACTCGCAGTGGAGGCTTCTGTGTTCAGATATCCGGTCTCAGTGTGTTGATGGTGGTAGAGACAAAGATTGTACTTGAGTTTGAGGAAGCTGGTTTCAAAGTAGTGCGTGGACTTAGAGTCATGAGAGTTTCTGGTTTCCATTGAAGTTGCTAATGGTTGTGTTAGATTTCCACTGTTCTCTTGTACTGTTAGGGTTGTATTCTTATAGTTAAACAAAGGAAAATTCGGATCTCTGCATTCATATTGTCCTTCATCTTCCTGTTTGACATCTTTGATGAGGAGTGAACAATTCCCAAATTGTTTCATTCTGTTTTCATGTGTGGAATTTGAGTGTAATTCGCTGAGTTTCCTGTTTTGTTTCGTCCATACAGCGTCTGCTTTATAGAGTCCAATGTTACATGGGAGTATGACTGAGCTCCCTTTCATTCCTGTGACTTCATTTCCTTGTCTTGCTCGTTGATTTCTCCTCAGAGACTTATGCCGTGTTGACATCTCCAATGTCGTAGTCTTTGAGTCGAATAGGTTTGACCAAGGTTCTGACTGGCCTTGAGCGTTTTGGCTGGACTGGATCAGGGCATTTCTTTGGTTCTCTGAAGTCAGTGGGGGAGGCCTCACGGAACAATCTGTTCATTAAATAACACACTTGATAGTAATGAATGCACAAAATACATAAACCAATCAATCAAATGAGTCGGCAAAACAATACCCCAAACAAATCAAATGAATGAAATCAATAAATGAATGAATCAAATAAAACAAAATCAATCAACAAATCAAATGAATGAATGAATGGATGAATCAAATAAAACAAAACAATCAATGAATCAAATGAATGAATGAATGGATGAATCAAATAAAACAACTTCCACTAATCAATAAGCCAAATTATTCAATGAATTAATCAAATAAAACAAAAACAATCAACGAATCAAATGAATGAATCAATCAATCAATCAAATAAAACAAAATCAATCAACAAATCAAATTAATCGATGAATGAATGAATCAAATAAAACAACATCCAGTAATCAACAACTCAAATTAATCAATGAATGAATTATCAAATAAAATAAAATCAATCAACAAATCAAATTAATCAACAAACAAGGGATTGCAACCCCTATATTGTTTTATAGCAGCTTAGCTGCTTCTTATCCTTTCAAAAGTTCAAACCTGTGTGTGTGTGTGTGCGAGAGAGAGAGAGAGAGAGAGAGAGAGAGAGAGAGAGAGAGAGAGAGAGAGAGAGAGAGAGAGAGAGAGAGAGAGAGAGAGAGAGAGAGAGAGAGAGAGAGAGAGAGAGAGCGAGAGAGAGAGAGAGGGGGAGGGGGAGGGGGAGGGGGAGAGAGGGGGTTTAACTGAGTATGGTTCTGACCTCAGATCCCTACTGGCCGTCCAAGGAATTGGTGCTTTGGCCTCGTTTTCTCACTAATATAAATTACAAACAGTTATTTTCTTATGGGTCTGTATGAATGACCCAGCCGAAATGAATGAGCCATATCAATCCTACAGTCATACAGACTAGTGATGTTTATAGGGAAACGATTATAGGTGGCCCAGAAAACTGAGCCACACTTTGAAAAAAAAGAAGAAGGATTAATAGCCTACATTCAGCCTAAAGCGCGCTGAAAACTAGATTTAAGTTATTAAACTTCTGAAAGCTAAACCAAGAAGGTGAGCTCTACCTCTGGTTTAGTAGAGTAGGTTATTTCCTCGCATCACGTGGAAACAACCCATATGTTCCATAGAAAGAACAGAACAACGGAGAGACCATGCTTCTCTCTTCATTTGCATACGAACAGACTAAAGGAGAGACCATGCTTCTCTCTTCATTTGCATACTAACAACCTCGTGATAGTTTAATGTAATATGGAAGACAATGTTATGATAGTGGCATCTCTCCTATCAGTTCAGTTTCCGTCGTCCTCACGACCAGCACAAACAACAGAATTATCAACACCAATTAGCCACGGAAAAAGAACAGGATAAATCAGATGCATGTTGGTGAAGGTTATGATAAGGTGTGACTGGCTTCACTCTGGCTAATCCATTGAGCTCATCATCTAACCTGGTTTCCTTTCCCTATCCCTTGTATTTCAAGCTTTGATTGAATTTTGCCAAAAATGTGTTTTTGTCACATTCCTCGTGACCTATTCTCTCTAACTTTCCAGCAGAGAGCCCCATAGAGGTTTGTCATCTCTCACAGAACCAAAGTGTGTCTGTGCATAGCTAATTCCTTCATGCAAATACACGTTTGCCTGGTGCTTATCTTGGATTCACCGGTGAACAACGGTAACGACAATCCAAGATAAATCACTGGTGCCACCTACCCAATTTCAACTCACATTCTAGGGCAGGATAGTGTAGTGGCTCGGGCTTTGGACTCCCAGCCTAAACGTACTGGGGTTGATCCCTAATGACCTCAATCTGCTCAGAAGCGTCTTTGGACAAAAGTTTGAATTAATAAATAGCATAGAAAATTGTATTCCCAGAAAATTCATGACACATATGCTCCAAACCAGTGCTCTGCAACAGCTGGACAAACAGCAGCTACTGGCATCAGGTTTCTGATCCCTACCTTCACCAGGCTACTGTAACTTCTCTGTCTCCATTCCTCAGGTGTGCCATCATCAACCATCATCAATCGACTGTCCAGTGCTGGGGAATGGAGGGGCACTTCATCAACTGGGTGGCGTTATGTGAGGTCAAAGTGTACCGAGGTAAGAACCAGGTCTAACATTAAATGTCATCTAAGGTGGATGGGTGGACCAATGCAACTTTTAGACTTCATTGGTCCATTCTTCTCCAATATTCTTCTTATCTTGTATTCTTGAAATTGTGTCAAGTTGAATAAAAAAAGGTGTGTGTGTGTGTGTGTGTGTGTGTGTGTTTGTGTGACCTATTTATGACCTATTTACTGGGAATATATACATGACACATTGGTAATCTTCACAGGCTGAAATATATCCGTCTGAAATTGATATTAATAAGAGGAATCCACACAAAAACACTGGGCCTCCACAAATGCATAATAAAAGCATCTGTCAAATGTCTAAATAGTAGGTAGGGATTATGTGTCTTTCCAAATATTGTATACTTCAGGAACTCAGGGCTCTGACCAGGGCTGAGAGTGGAACTCCCTCAAAACCACCGGTCTCTTGTTTCTCCAGAGTTGGCACCTCCTCCACCCTCCATCAGCATTCAGGAGATGGGGAGGAAGGTCACACTGGTGGGAAAGAGGCTGTGCTGGTCAGACGCTGCTCTACTGCAGAGACTTTCACTGGGACCTGCTGAGCATCAGGGGCCCTGAGGAGCAGGAGATCATTGATGAGATGGTGGCTCGTGCCAACTTCCCACTAAGCAGCCACCTCTTGGTGGGCCTGCCTGGGTACAGGCCAGGCCTAACTGGTTGCGTTATCTCTCAGAGGTTTGTTGTTCTTTTTTTCTTTCCACACTGGCTGCATGTTGGACGTGTGCAAGATGCAAATACATTGATTTCTACACAGATATTATTTTGTGTTTATATGTACAGAGAACTACGGCATGAAATCTCATTTACACTATGACAGGGAGTTCTAATGTATATTTAGAATGACTTACATCACAATCGAACAGAATTAGAATCTTTGAATGATCCACTGGAACTCTGATCAAACAAGCCTTTTCAGTAAGAAGCTGTTGTTATTGAGCTCATCTCTCGTGTTCAACACTTTTGTCGTTAAGGGACTGAATGCACCCGGTATCCACTATAACATCACATGTCTAGTTCAAACACTTGATGGAATCACAAGAAAATGCCAAATAAAGAGGAACTAAATATGTCTTGACTAAATGGGCTGTCCGCCTTATTTAGGCAATTGTTTAATGTTCCCACAAGATGAAACATTAGAAATTGGGTTGCCTATAGTTTAATTACTAACTAAATAGTATTTGCACTAGAATGTATTTGTGCTTGCTTATGGTATGCGGCTGTATTGCATAGTTATGTACACATTATGGGATGTTATTTCCTTCTTATTATTCCACCCATGTAACTTTTTCAGTGTCTGTAGGTCAATTTTAGGAACCTCCTGGTTTTGTATGTCAGGTGACCCAATGGACTTCACCCAATGGGAGCATGGTTCACACCAGTCCAGCCCCTGTGGAAGCCTGGCCAGTATGGAACCGTCCACATGGAGGCAACGCTCTTGTGAAGGACATCATTATTTCTTCTGCTTTACAGGTTGGTGTCCAGCCTATAGACACATTACCAGGTCCTTATCAAGCTAAACATGCTTAACCTTCTGCAAATCCAGGCCACTTTCATTAACCTTCTTGTATGTCCATCTCTGTAGGTCCAACAGAGGGAGAGAACAAGGTGCACTTCTATAGCTCCACAAGAGAGAACAAAACCATGCTAGAGCTCAGAGCTTGTTTGTGCTAGCAAGTTCTGACCTAGCATTTTGTCATTGTGTGAACTGTTGCACATTTATAGAATATGTGCATGGATGCTTACTAGAATAGAAAATGTTAACCTGTTAGCTGTGTGATATTTAACTTAAAGCTACAGTATGCCATATTTGCTATTTAAAGTTAGCTCCAGTCTGAATTTTAAACCTTGCTCCTCAATCGCGCCCACCCTTAAAAAGCAAAAAGTGTTTTTTTCACCTGTGAAGCACCCCCTGGTGGCCAATCTTGAAATCGTAAAACACCTGAACTCAAATCAGTTCGTACCCTCATTGATCTCTACACATGTGCCAAACAAGAAATATCAATTGGAAATAATGTGTGAGTTATCCTGTTCACACCAATGTTTATGTTTGTTTTGGATCTGTGGCTGTGGCGGACCAGGTACGCCACAATCCAATCCAAGACTGAATTTATTAGCTGACTTCGAGTTGTATTTACTTTTGACATTTTACTCTAGTGGATACATCCCTCTGTGATTGTTGTGTTATTGTGGTTATTTTAGTAACCATTTTAACGTGACATTTCTCGATTTGGAGCAATTAGCCTTCATCCCTGTAGCTAACCTTATTGAATTTCCATGATGTTTTCATCACAAAAATAAAATATACCAAAAAATAACATTCTAAATATTGTCATGATTATTATTAATAGTCCATGGGAATAATTGTTATTTTATTAATATAAACTATTCACAGTCAAACTGTGGAAACCAATTGTATTTTTAGGGTTTATGTAAAAAAAGATATATTTCAAGCGCCCATATCTCCACCTGGGATTGGTTAAACATTTAAAATGTGTCAAACATATATGTATCCCGGTAAAGCATGTCTTCAAAAGGTTTGGTATGACTTTGCCCATAGTGGGTGCTATAGTCAAAGTTGAACAATCAGCCCCAAGTTAAGAGAGAGACAATGGCCTACATAGTATTCTGCTGTGGGATTTATTGTTGTTCTTAGTATTTGTGTTGATAAAATTGTAGAACCTTTTTCTCAAAGCTAGTTACCTGTACATAGTAAGTGAGGTGTACAGGCCTATTGTTGTGCTAAGATAATCACCCAGTCTGGCCCATACAGCCATAGTCAATAGAGTTAACGACAGGGAGGAGCCTAACCCTGCATGAGCCTCCCTCCCTATCGCATAGGCTATTAACATAGAAGTAGTTTGTTAGCGTCAGCATTTAGCGTCAGGCCCCAGGAACTAAGACCCAGAACAAAGACCAAGGAGTCATTCTACAGGAGTCCCAGAACAAGACCCAGAACAAAGATCAAGGAGTCATTCTACTGGAGTCCCAGAACAAGACCCAGAACAAAGATCAAGGAGTCATTCTACAGGAGTCTGTCTAGGGAGTCCGAGTTAATCCTAGTCCTAGTTAGTCAAATCCAGTCCCCCTACCCTTGCTATGTGTCGTCATTCCATTGTAGTCTGGACATCCTCCCGCAATAGATGGCATCGAGGCTCTCCCTCTCGACGCCGCAACCCTTCCAATCTCCTCTATCCTACCATTTCTACCTTCACAGATCTTGTGGTGAAAGGGGGACTCTGGAATTGCCAATCGTCGGTCAAGAAGACTGAAACCATTCTGGCCTACGCCGCACTCCAGTCTCTCCACTTCCTGGCTCTCACCGAGACCTGGATCACCCCTGAGAACACGGCTACCGCAGCTGCTCTCTCCGCGACCTACTCCTTCACCCACACCCCCCGACCCTCTGGGCGTGGTGGAGGAACGGGACTCCTAGTCTCTCCAACTGGTCATATCAGGTACTCCCTCTGGGTCACCTGACCAGATCGGCACTCGAATTTCATGCTGTTTCTGTTACCATCCCCCTCCCTCCTCCCTCTCAGCTGATGACTTTGTCACCTTCTTTACGAAGAAGGTGAACGACATTACCTCCTCCTTCACCCCCACCGCCTGTTTCAACCCCCTCTCCCCTGATGAAGTTAACAAACTGGTGACATCTAACCACCCTACCACCTGCCCCCTCGACCCAATCCCTTCCTCTCTTCTCCAGGACATCTCGGGCGATATCCTTCCCTTCCTTACATCCCAAATCAACATCTCCCTTGAGGCAGGCCTGTTTCCGGCAGCCTTCAAGACTGCCAGAATCAAGCCGCTCCTCAAGAAACCATCCCTAGACACCACTGATGTCCAAAACTACAGACCGGTATCTCTCCTATCATTCCTGTCCAAAACCCTTGAACGGGCTGTCTCCTCACAACTTTCTTCCTATCTCTCCCAGAACAACCTCCTCGACCCTCACCAGTCAGGCTTCAAGGCTGCGCACTCCACGGAGACGGCACTGCTCGCAGTGACAGAGTCTCTTCGTGATGCCAGAAGCTCGTCCCTCTCATCGGTACTGATCCTTCTCGACCTGTCTGCGGCGTTCGACACAGTGAACCACCAGATCCTCCTCTCCACTCTCGCCGAGCTTGGAATCGCTGGAACTGCGTTATCCTGGTTCACCTCCTACCTTGCAGATCGCACTTATCAGGTCACATGGAACGGTTCCCTGTCCAGACCCTGCACCCTGGACACCGGAGTCCCTCAAGGCTCAGTATTGTGACCCCGTCTGTTTTCTCTTTACACTAAATCGCTGGGCTCTGTAATCACATCTCATGGCTTCTCCTATCACTGCTATGCAGATGACACTCAACTGTTTCTCTCCTTTCCCCCCTCAGAAACCCAAATAGCAACACGCATCTCTAAATGCCTGGCCGACATCAGCAGATGGACTGAGCTCCTCTTCATACCGGGGAAAGACTGCCCTCAGATGGACCTACTGGTCACCATCGAGAACACCCAAGTCTCCCCCTCAACCACAACAAGAGACCTTGGTGTGGTGGTAGATGACCAGCTGTCCTGCAATGCCAACGTCACCGCGGTGGCCCGATCTTGCAGAATTGCCCTCTACAACATCCGCAGGATCCGGCCCTTCCTCACACGTGAAGTGGCGCAGATCCTGGTCCAAGCGCTCGTCATCACCCGCCTCGACTACTGCAACTCTCTCCTGGCGGGACTCCCCGCCTCTGCAACCAAGCCCCTCCAACGCATTCAGAACGCAGCAGCACGCCTGGTATTCAACCTACCGAAATTCTCCCACGTGACCCCTCTCTTCCGCGATCTCCACTGGCTTCCGGTAAATGCTCGCATCAAATTCAAGACTCTGGTGCTGACCTTTAGGGCAGTCAATGGAACTGCCCTGGCCTACCTCCAGGCGTTGGTCAAACCCTACATCCCAGCCAGAGCGCTCCGCTCAACTTCTGCCAGGCGACTTGTTCGACCTTCACTAATGTCAACCAAACATCGCTCGTCCAAGACCCAGCTCTTCACGGCTCTGGCTCCACAGTGGTGGAATGAACTCCCGTCTCATGTCAGGACGGCAGAGTCCCTCGCCAGCTTCCGCAAGAGACTCAAGACCCACCTGTTCAGAGTCCACCTGGACTCTCCTTGAACCCTCCTTCTCCTTTGTGAAACCCCTAAACTTGCTTAAGTCCTGACATTAATAGCTCTTAGCATGTTGCATATGTTAGCAAGTGTATATCCTTAATGTTGATAACACGCTCTTATCACAGCAACTTAAGCAGGTGACCTAGCAGTACGAAATAGTGTTATTCATCTTGTTAATATGAATGCTTGTGAACTGCTGTATTTTTATGTTTGCGTACCTCAGTGTTATGCTATTGTCTGCTTCAACTAATGTACACCTTGTAAGTCGCTTTGGATAAAAGCGTCTGCCAAATGCCCTAAATGTAAATGTAAATGTAGAGATATTTATTTTATATTAGAGAGGTCCGGGTCCCTGGGCTTTGTACCTTGGTATGCACAAAGAGGACATCCCTCTTAACAAGTGTGGAAAAAAGAGTTGCCAGAAACTGGGTGACTGGGTCCATTTCAGTGTGTTCACTTAAGCACTGGACACAACTTTGCCAGGGGCGAATCTAGCCTTTTTTTCGAAGAGGGGGAAAATCCATAGGGGGCCAATTGCAGGGGGACCAAATCCATACAAAAATAGCAATAGCTCAATCTGTGACTGGGTCAAAGCTATCAAAATAGCTTTGCCCAGGCACTGTAATTTGTGGTCAAAATCAAATGATCTGCTCCACCTGTCACATCCACTAGGGATCTCAGGTTGGTCGGCCTCGCCCTCTTTCTAGTGCAGCCAATCCCAATCCCGATCAGCTTTTCAAACATTCATTGCCAGATCATTGTCTCTGCTAGCATACCTCGTTTGAAGCACTATTGTATCCAGACCTCGTTCGCCTGACGCTGGTTCGCCAGACCTCATTCGCTTGCCTGACGCCGATCCCGCCTTCACCGATCCAGCCTTCAAAAACTCCCTCTCCCTCTAACGTCAGTACAACAGCCTCGCACTGAATGTCAGCAAGACTAAGGAGCTCATCGTGGACTTCAGGAGCCACTCTATGCTCTGCGGTGCCTCAGAAAAACCAAGTGGTGTCACTGTGTGGTACGGCAACACCACTGCATGAAACAAGAAAGCCATCCAGAGGGTTGTGAGGATGGCAGAGAAGATCATTGGGTTTGCACTTCCATGCATTGAGGAGATCAAGTCAAGTCAAGTCAAGTTTATTGTCACTTCACAGTTTACACAAGTATAAAGCAGTGGGTGAAAATGTTATGTGCAAAACCCGACGACAGACAGCAGTTATAAAAATATGATAAAATAAAAATAAAAACAGAATAGAATAAAATAAGTAAAAAATAAAAAATAAAATAAAAAAAAAACTGTATAAAGTTAAATTTATAAAATAAAAATGCAATTTATAAAATGCAATATATCGCCACAGAAAACAGCAATATGTATATATAAATCAATGTAATAAAATATACATTGTTATATGCTATACGTCCTTGTTCAGCAACCTGATGGCCTGACTGTGGAAGCTATCTCTGAGTCTATTTGTACGGCACTTGATACTGCGGTATCGCCTCCCTGACGGTAAAAGTGAATACAGTTCGTGGCTGGGGTGGGCATTGTCTTTATGATGCGTTTGGCCTTGGCCACGCACCGCTGGTTGTATATATCCATATCTGTAGGACCAGATGTCGGAAGAATGCCATGTCTATCATAAAGGACTGCAACCACCCTGGGCACCCTCTCTTCTCCCTCCTACCGTCTGGTCGCCGGTTGCGCAGCATCCGTACAAGTACTACCTGTCACGGTTACGGTGGTTGACAGGGGGCGTGGCCAAGCCACGTGCGCTGGCGGCGCACACACTCTCCTGTCAATGGTGGTTGACAGGGGGCGTGGCCAAGCCACGTGCGCACACGCACACCTGTCAGCAATTGCTGTGGCTGATTGCTAATCCCCTCACCTGGGGTATATAGACCCTGGCTTCAAGTTACCCCAATGTTAGGTGGTACGTCTTACTGCACGTCATACGGTGTTCGTGTTACGTCGTACATTCTGGACGGAATCGCCACGCTGATGTCCCAGAGATCCAGATCCTTTACCTATCCCGCATCACCCGCCTGTCTCGCGTTACGCCGGTCTATACGAGCTCCCCGGTAATTATAATTAGCTGTCTGGTACCTGTCGCTATTCCGACCTCCCGGTACCCAGACTCCTCCCCCGTCCCGGACTACTCGCCGGTCTACTACCTGCCGGTACTCCGCGGATCGACCTCCCGGTATCCAGACCCCTGGACTGTCCCTGATCACTCTCGTGTTGTGTTTGAGTTGTGTTGTGCTTTAAATAAAGCTTTATGTTATAGCTCCCCCCGAACAATCCCACTTGTGACACTACCAGGTTTAAGGATAGTTTGTATCCACAGGCAGTGCACCTACTGAACAGCTAGGAGTGCTGCCACTTTCACTTTCATAACATTTGCTTGACTTTTTGGACTCATTACAGCTACTGCACTGTACTGCACTTTAAATGCTTTAAACTCTGTTTGCACATTCAACAGATGTTCATACCATCTATCAGTCACTTTGCTGTCAATTTTTTGTTCACTTTAATTTTTATTGTACATATTATTTGTATGGTATTGTTTTTTGAGATGTATACTGCAGGAGGGAATGGGGATTAAGCATTCAAATGTACAAATGGCAAATAAATATCTTGTATCTTGTATCTTGTATCTTGAATAGTGTGGGGTTGACAGTGTGTGAGGTTTGCAGTGTGTGTGGGGGGTTGGCAGTGTGTGTGGGGGGGGCAGTGTGTGGTGTTGACAGTGTGTGTGTGGGGTTGGCAGTGTGTGTGGGGTTGGCAGTGTGTGTGGGATTGACAGTGTATGGGATTGGCAGTGTGTGGGATTGGCAGTGTGTGGGGGGTAGGCAGTGTGTGGGGTAGGCAGTGTGTGGGATTGGCAGTGTGTGGGGGGTAGGCAGTGTGTGGGGTTGGCAGTGTGTGGGATTGACAGTGTGTGGGATTGGCAGTGTGTGTGGGATTGACAGTGTATGGGATTGGCAGTGTGTGGGATTGGCAGTGTGTGGGGGGTAGGCAGTGTGTGGGGTAGGCAGTGTGTGGGGTTGGCAGTGTGTGGGATTGACAGTGTGTGGGATTGGCAGTGTGTGGGGGGTAGGCAGTGTGTGGGGTAGGCAGTGTGTGGGGTTGGCAGTGTGTGGGATTGACAGTGTGTGGGATTGGCAGTGTGTGGGGGGTAGGCAGTGTGTGGGGGGTAGGCAGTGTGTGGGGGGTAGGCAGTGTGTGGGGGGTAGGCAGTGTGTGGGGTTGACAGTGTGTGGGGGGTAGGCAGTGTGTGGGGTAGGCAGTGTGTGGGGTTGACAGTGTGTGGGATTGGCAGTGTGTGTGGGGTAGGCAGTGTGTGGGGTTGGCAGTGTGTGGGATTGACAGTGTGTGGGATTGGCAGTGTGTGGGGGGTAGGCAGTGTGTGGGGGGTAGGCAGTGTGTGGGGTTGACAGTGTGTGGGATTGACAGTGTGTGTGGGGTAGGCAGTGCGTGGGATTGACAGTGTGTGGGGTTGGCAGTGTGTGGGATTGACAGTGTGTGTGGGGTTGGCAGTGTGTGGGATTGGCAGTGTGTGGGATTGACAGTGTGTGGGGGGTAGGCAGTGTGTGGGATTGACAGTGTGTGGGATTGGCAGCGTGTGGGGTTGGCAGTGTGTGGGATTGACAGTGTGTGTGGGGTTGGCAGTGTGTGGGATTGGCAGTGTGTGGGATTGACAGTGTGTGGGGGGTAGGCAGTGTGTGGGATTGACAGTGTGTGGGATTGGCAGCGTGTGGGGGGTAGGCAGTGTGTGTGGGGTAGGCAGTGTGTGGGGTTGGCAGTGTGTGGGGGGTAGGCAGTGTGTGTGGGGTAGGCAGTGTGTGGGGTTGGCAGTGTGTGGGATTGACAGTGTGTGGGATTGGCAGCGTGTGGGGGGTAGGCAGTGTGTGTGGGGTAGGCAGTATGTGGGGTTGGCAGTATGTGGGATTAGGACTGGGCGATATGGACCAAAAATCATATCCCGGTATTTTAAGGCTGCATGGCGATATACGATATATATCAGTATTTTATTTGAATTTGGCAAATTTTTCAGTTCTGTTTGTATGGTGAAGATAAGGGGCTTCAAGACATTCTACAGATGGCTTCAGCTGACCTTACAAGCTGCCTTCAAGGAACTGTTGTCATTCATAAACGGTATGGGAGTGAAAAGGCAACTAAAGCTAAACAGTTAGCACAGGCTAAATGTATTGCATTGACTGGAGACCACTGGACATCAGTAAGTAACCACAACTACCTCGGTGTAACAGCACACCTAATTGATGATGAATGGTATCTACATTTGTTTGCTTTAGGTGTTGTTAAATGCAGGACAGGCATTTTGCAGAAGCATGCGCTAGCCAGTTTCTTGAAGTTGCAAACGAGACAAACAGTAACGGACAAAGTGACCACAATAGGGACCGATAGCGCTCGCAATATGATTGCGGCAGCAATGAAAAAGACTGTAGATTTGATGGTGCTTTAGAATAGTGCTGTAAAATAGTTTATTCAAGTTCATTTCAAACACAGTCCTGCAAACAAAGCGGAGCTGAAAGCCCAGCAAGCCTCTCATGGGCAGAAGGAGGAGCCACTCATTCAGGATGGACCCACGCGCTGGAATTCTACTTTTGAAATGATAAAGCGGGTCCAACACAACAAAGATGCAATACATGCAACACTGGCACAGCAGAAGCACAAGTTAGCCATGCTAAGCTGAATATTGTAGTGCCGAAAGATGGGAGTCGGAGGCGGTGTATCAAAAGAGGAACTTGTGGTTTTATTAGCCATATAAAAACACACAGTAGCAACTAGAACGCTAACCGGAACAAGAACAAGTCCGGTGCTCAAAACAGTCCGTGCGGGAGCACGCCCCCCCAACCATAGTTCCCAGGTGAATTATGTAACTCACCACACAAGCCCCACCAGAATTCACCCATAGTCAAAATCCCCGCGCCGGGGAGGGACCACTACCCGACCCCGGCGAGTAAGGACGACGGGTGTCGAGGAGGGCGGGGCAGCCAGTGCGTCCGCGCCCTCGACAAAATTGGAGGGTAAGGGTGCCAACGAGGCGGGAACTCCAACAGGGTTAAGGGGGCGGGGACGGGGAGGACGGCCCCGACGTGGGGGTTGGGCCAACTCCAATGGCCTGGAAACGTCCACATGAGCCGGCTAAATCCTGTCCACGGAGACAGTCTCCGCTTTGCCGCCAACGTCCACCACCAAGGTCTTATCCCCGTGTCTTATGACCCTGAACGGGCCGTCGTAAGGGGGACGTAGGGGACCGCGGTGGGCATCGTGACGGATGAAAACAAAACCTGCCGAGCGCAGACCGGGGGACACCTGGAACGCAGGAGTGCCGTGCAGCGACGTGGGGACGGGAACGGTCTCCAGTAGGGAGGAGCGCTGCTGGCCGCAGACCAGGGCATGTTGGCCTCCGGAATAAAATCCCCGGGGACCCGTAGAGTCTGGCCGTACACCAGCTCCGCCGACGAGGACTGTAGGTCCTCTTTAGGGGCGCACCTGAGGCCAAGCATCACCCACGGAAGCTTATCCACCCAGTTGCCATCCGTCAAGCGAGCGCGTAGGCTTGCCTTCATGGATCGGTGGAACCGCTCACACAAACCGTTAGCCTGGGGGTGATAGGCGGTGGTGCGATGTAGCTTGACCCCCAGAACTTCAGCAACCGCACTCCATAGCTCCGACGTAAACTGGGAACCGCGGTCAGAGGAGAGGTCGGACGGTGTCCCGAAACGCGCGACCCACGTGCCGATGAATGCGCGGGCCACGTCGGAAGCTGCCGTTGAGGTGAGGGGAACGGCCTCGGGCCAGCGGGTCGTCCTGTCCACCATAGTGAAGAGGTAGGTGAACCCATGAGATGTGGGAAGTGGACCCACGAGGTCCACATTAACGTGGTCGAACCTCCTCTCGGGAACCGTAAAAGGCTCGAAAGGGGCTCTAGTGTGTCGGTGCACCTTAGCCCGTTGACAGGCCACGCATGTGTCAACCCAGGTCTTCACGTCCCTGCCACACAAATTTTTGCGACACTAGCCTCACGGAAGGCTTCCTGCCGGGGTGGGAAAGGTTGTGTATCGCCTCAAAAACGGGTCGGCGCCAGTTCACAGGGACTAGCGGCCGGGGTTGGCCCGTGGAGACATCACACCACAACATTGCGCCTGAGTCGCCGACCGCGACCTCCTCCAGGCGCAACCCTGTGTCTGAAGCTCTGAGGGTCTGGATCCCGTGGTCCAAGGCTTGGTCCGTGCTCATGCTGGCGTAGTCGAGGCCCAGCTGCACGGCTCCGATGACCGCTCTGGAGAGGCAGTCCGCGACCACGTTGTCTTTCCCAGCGATGTGTCGGATGTCTGTCGTATACTCCGATATATACGACAGCTGTCGCTGTTGGCGGGCGGACCACGGCTCTGCCACCTTGGACATGCAGAATGTGAGCGGTTGTGGTCCACAAATGCTGCAAAGTCCCGACCTTCCAGCAGGAACCGGAAGTGGCGAATCGCCAACCAGAGGCCAAGTAGTTCTCTGTCGAACGGTGCTGTACTTGCGCTCCCTGGGGTCAACTGCCGGCTGAAAAAGGCGAGCGGTTGCCAGGCGCCGTCGACCCATTGCTCGTGTACCGCTCCGACGGCATAGTCGGACGCATCGGTGGTAATAGCGATAGGGGCCTTGTGCGACGGGTGAGCCAACATGGCGGCTTGGCTCAGGGCGGCCTTGGTGGCATCGAAGGCGGTCTCCCCTTTCGGCCGTCCAGTCGATGGCCTGGCCGGGGGACTTGTCCTTGAGAGCCTCGTACAGCGGGCGCATGGTGTGGGCGGCCCGGCGGATGAACCGGTGGTAAAAGGTTACCATCCCGAGGAACTCCCGGAGCGCCCGAGCTGTGTTTGGTCGGGGAAAAGCGGATACAGCTTCCACTTTCGCCGGGAGGGGGGCGGCCCCCTCTTTGGTGATGAGATGGACCGAGGAAGTGGATGGAGGACAACCCGAACAGACACTTTGCCGGGTTGACAATAAGCCGTGTTGGTTAAGCCTTTCGAAAAGGATCCGCAGATGTGCCTGGTGCTCCTCCTCAGAGGAGCTGGCGACGAGTATGTCATCTAAGTAGACAAAAGGAATGGCATGTCCCTTAGTGGTCGCATCCATTAACCGCTGAAAGGACTGCGCTGCGTTTTAAGACCAAACGGCATGCGCAAGAACTCAAAAAGTCCGAACGGCGTGACTACCGCCGTTTTGGGGACGTCTGAGGGGTGTACCGGAACCTGGTGGTAGCCACGCACCAGGTCCACCTGGAGAACACCAGCTTGCCCGCCAGGTGTGCAGAGAAGTCCTGGATGTGAGGGACCGGTAGTGGTCCGGAGTAGTAGCGTCGTTAAGGCGGCGGTAGTCTCCACACGGCCGCCACCCGCCGTCCTGGCTTGGGGACGATGTGGAGCGGTGATGCCACGGGCTGTACTGAGCGGCGGATGATGCCCAG
This sequence comes from Muraenolepis orangiensis, assembly GCA_027704905.1. Classification (NCBI taxonomy): domain Eukaryota; kingdom Metazoa; phylum Chordata; class Actinopteri; order Gadiformes; family Muraenolepididae; genus Muraenolepis; species Muraenolepis orangiensis. Next base: position 25,572,004 of record CM051013.1, on the reverse strand, counting down.
ACGTTCCATATTGGCAAACTCAGCCTTAGCGACCGCCAGCCTGGCAGGGTTGAGCCGTCGGGCCCTAGCGTAGACACGGAGGGCCGGTAGTGTCGATGTGTGCTCGACCCCGTGTTTTAGTAGTGGCGGCGGAGAAGAGTGGGCTGCGTCAAGCTGGGAAACTCACCGAGAAGTCGCTGGTAGCTGTCACCTTCCGAGAGTGAGATGGAGAGCCCGCCGTATGCTGCCTCGCCGCGACGCATGCGAGCGAGGAAAAACGTCATAGCGTCCACCAGGCGGCTGTTCTTAACGTCCACCAGCAGCCCGTGGGCGCACAGGAAATCCGCGCCGAGAGGGGGAAAGAGATGTCGGCCGTGACAAAGTCCCATGTGAACACGCTGTCCCCGAAACACAGGTCTACTGTCCTCGTGCCATAGGTGCGGATAGGGGTGTCATTAGCGGACATCAAACGCGGGCCGTGGTCTCTCTTGCGGTGTCGCCCACAGAAGCTGGCAGGACGCTCCTCTGAGCCCCGGTGTCGCAAAGGAATTTGCGCCCGGAGCAAGAGTCTCTGATGAACAGGAGCCGGTTTGTTATGCCCACGCTCGCGGCCACTACTGAGCGCAGGCCCTGTCGTTTCCCGTCGGCTTGTAGTTACAGGGGGGAACGCACTTGTTGGCTTTTGGTCCGAAACGAGCGTGGAAATAACACATGCCAGTGTTAGCACGGCCGTTAGCGGTCCCGGTGCTCCCGCCGGCTAGCACATCCCTGCCAGGCGGGGTGTAGACTACGTGTCGGGGGCCAGTACTTCTGGGGCGAAACACTGGGTAAGCCAGGAAGTAACGGTCAGCCTCTTCAGCCAAACTCGCGGGGCTCCGTTATGTGGGTGTTAGCGAGCGCTGTCTGGACGTGTGGGCGGCATATGTTGCAGAAACATCTCCATGAATAAAAAATTAGGCTCCTCCGCACCTAGCAGCTTTAGCCATGATGTCCATGTGTACGGAGGGCTTGTTGTCTCCTAGGCCACGCATCGCCAAAAGACGTCGGGCTCGTTCCCGTCGGGACAACTCGAAAGTCTAAGCAGATAGCTCTTGAAAGCCTCATATTACCCAGGAATGGGGGGATTGGTAATGAAGCTTACCGACCGAGACGCCGTGGAGCTACCCAGTGCCGTGACAACGTGTAGATAGCGTGTCTCGTCATCGTCTATCCCGCGAGGAGGGCGAGTTGAGCGTCCGTCTGTGCGAAACCATGCCGCGGCTGCATTTTCCCAAAATTCCGGCAAATTTCACGAAAAAGGGGCTAATTGCCATGTTTCTGTTCTGTCTCGGATACTTCGACGAGACTTATGTCGGGGTCACCAATGTAGTGCCGAAAGATGGGAGTCGGAGGCGGTGTATCAAAAGAGGAACTTGTGGTTTTATTAGCCATATAAAAACACACAGTAGCAACTAGAACGCTAAACCGGAACAAGAACCAAGTCCGGTGCTCAAACAGTCCGTGCGGGAGCACGCCCCCCCAACCATAGTTCCCAGGTGAATTATGTAAACTCACCACACAATGAACAAATGGAAAACTTGGAAACACTGCTTGAGCCATGCAGGTGGGATATTTTCTCTCTCTTTCTTTAATATTTAATAGATATATTAGTCACTTTAACTGCAATTCAGAAATCATTTCAAGCCATATTGATGTCATCTGAGTGTAAAGTGCAGTCATTAATTCTGTTGGTCTGTGTGTTTGTAGGTATGTCACCGAGCTCCTTGGTGGTGATGTGACCTGCTCTGTGGTGTAACCTGCACTCTGCCGCCTCACGCTGGAGCTCTCTGATGGTGACCCTGCCTACATAGTGCGCTTCAAGGCTGCATTCACAGAGGACCTCAAGAGGCCAAGGAGAACACTAAACATAGAATGGCTACAACTAGCAACAGCTTTGGATCCCAGACTCAAGGACCTCCGGAGCCTGCCCAGAACCAAGAGGGGAGAGGTGTGGCTAAAGCTAAGGGAGATGAGAAGGACAGTCAACCTTACACCACAGCCAGAGCCTCTACCAGAGCCACCAAAGAAAAGGAGGGCCTCCTACTGAGGTCAAAGTCTGAGTCTGATGAAGAGACACTAGCTGGAGACCAAAGCCTAGACAGGTATAGAGCAGAGCCTAGTGTTGGCATAGAGGAGTGTCCTCTACAGTGGTGGTCAGCACACGCAGGTGTCCATGGTAGGCTGGCCCATATAGCACAGAGATACCTCACCACACCACCATCAACAGTGCCCTGCCAGAGAGGGTTTCCTCTGGCAGGGCACATTGTGCAGAAGAAGAGGTCAGCTCTCTCATCTGAAAATGTAAACAAGCTTGTGTGTCTGAGCAATGGTTAAAAAGAACAATAGACTCCATCAACCTGTGACTGGACTCATGCCACTAAAGTTTACACTGTTTCAATGTCATTTTACAGCTTAGAATGTGAACAAGGATTGTTCACTCTGTCTCTTTGTTATTCAGTCTCTTAAAGTGGTCTACTTGTTGCAACATTCATTGCATGAGATGTTTCTTTGCAAAACTATTTACAGGCAAGCTGTTTATGTTCACTTTGTTGCAGACATTATTTTCTATTTATGCAGTTGCTGCTTAATATTAATCTTATTATCGAGTGTTTTGGGCAATACTAAGCACTCCCTGAGACCTTTTGGTCAGAAAAAAGTGAAAAGTAACAAATCAAATTCTAATAATCTTGATGTCTAACTGCTTTTATCATTTCATTCTTCCATACCTGTGTAGCAGGAGAGACCTCTGCTCTGCTCCTGGTAGGCTACTTTCCCCCCGCCCATTAATTTGTAGTCCAAGTTAGGTGCACCTGTCCTGTAATAAAAACAGGTAGACTGGTGCCATGTGGGGAATCAGATTGTTGGTTGGGATGCCTGCGTCCGTTTGCCGTTCCGTTACCCTCGATGGCGTCTTCTCCCCGTTCGTCGTCCTCTGGTCTGTCTGCGTGTGGATTACAGCTAAGCTTGTCATCTGTCACTTACTTGCAAGGAATGTGGTTTTGTCCTTTTGGTGGGAGTTATGTCAGTGTTGAGGGAAGGGAAAGTGAGAACGACGGTTTTATCTAATACTCGGTTAGCGCCCTGTGTATGTCCACCTCTGGCTGGCCCCCAGCTGGGATTGGATCATGGGTGGCTTGCCTCCCCAGGTAATGACGGTCGGGATTGTAAATCGTGGGGCAATGAGTTCCTTGTGGTTAGTGTGTTTATTTTTACTGTCAATGGCCTGCTGCTCTCTCTGTTGCTCACTGGTCCCCCGAAGAACCAGAGGCCTATATAATAGCATGAATTGATTTTACTATTCTCTCTCAGACTGAATATTACTGTCGTGTACAGGAGCTAGCGGTCAGCTCTCCTCCGGCTGGTTTGTTTTTGACCCATCGGTCCCGCGTGACGCTCGTCTCTGCCCAACTTAGTCTCTCCTGGCGGCCAGTCCTGGGGACTGTGACGTGGGGGAGGGCCTGATCCCACTGATGAGGCGCGGGGTGTAGGCGTGTGTGGACGTTGTGGGCCTTGGAGGCCTGTGGTGTGTTCACTCTCTCTGCTAGAGTATCCCCCTCCGGGTCTCCAACCTGGTCTCTGCTAGAGTTATCCCCCTCCGTCTCCACCTGGTCTGTCCTAGAGTAATCCCCCTCCGTCTCACCTGGTTGGCTTGTTGGGTAGGGCCGCATGTGAAAGTGTTTGTCATAGTCATTTGTGTTCAGTATATAGTTACTGTTTAAAGAAATGATTGTAAATATGAACCGGAGGACACGTCTCAAGCATTTTTATTAAGGCAACGAATCTGTGTGACCTTTATTGAGGGAAACCCTAAAAACCTTTCCTTGGGCTAAACTCCCAAGGTGGCGTTGTGTCTAACTCCATCGTCTCACCACACCTGCATATGTTTTTTAACCACCCGCAAAAAACACAACTAAAGTAAATATTGTATTCACCATGCTGCTGCACTGCTGGCACTTGTTTTTGTAAAAAAAATAATGAAATATATCAAAAAACATCGAATCGAAAGTCACTTTGCTGCTCTTTTTATTTGATTGTGTATATAATTGTTTAGGGTGTTGTTTGAGCGATGTATTACTGTGGGGGGGAATGGGGAGTAAGCGTTCCCTATCTACTGCCTATGTGTTCCTATGTAAAAAAATCTTGTATCTTATTTATTTATATTTATATTTTTAACTTTTTTAGATTCATCTGATTAATATTGTATTCTGTGTGAACAGCACTAATTGATGTATTATATATATATATACTATACGTATCTATGTATGTGTATGTGTGTATATACAACCACACATACACATTTACATATGCCCCCATCCACGTGCAGCTGGATACTGAACCTCCTGTCGGACCGCCGCCAGGTGGTGAGGATGGGCAGCACCACATCAGAGCCACTGACCCTCAACACGGGAGCCCCCCAGGGATGCGTGCTGAGCCCTCTCCTCTACTCCCTCTACACCCACGACTGCATGGCTATGCACAGCTCCAACGTCATCGTCAAGTTTGCTGACGACAACGACAGTGATGGGCCTGATCGCCGGCGACGACGAGACAGCCTACAGGTGAGGAGGTTGGGCTTCCATGGGGCTCCATGAGAGGGGAGCAGGGAAGCCAATCATCCAGGCCCGGGGCTCCATGATGAGGGGGAGCAGGGAGCCAATAGCCGCACTAACCCAACCACAACACACACACAACACAGCGAACACACATTCAGATTCAGATTCCGATGCTTTATTAATCCGAGGGAAATTAAGGGGCAGCAGTTGACACAGGGGGAAATAAATGCACACACAAATATACTAATACCTAAACTATAAAAACGAAATAACAACAACTAACTAAAAAAACTAGTATAAACAAAATATAACTAAATAATCTAATGAAATCTAAATGTATTGATAGATGAAGCAAATTTACAGTATTATTACAGTAATACGTAGGTATATACAATACACAACAATACGTATAGTGCAAATTGGCAGTAATAATATATTAATAAATAACTCAGATGAATACTGAAAAAGGTGACATGTGAAAAGTGAAAAGTGAAGAGAATTGAAATGAATTTACAGTGCAAAATTACAGTGAGATGATTTACAGTGCGTTGACCAAAAAATAACTAATAATAAAGTGCGTTGGCCTCAGGTCACTGAGTCTCCACTGTCCCTCTCACGACCCGAGGTAGATGAATTAAAGAGACTGATGGCCACAGGAAGAAAGGACTTCCTATGGCGTTCTGTGGTGCACCTGGGTGGAATGAGTCTGTTGCTAAAGGTGCTTCTATATGAGGTCAGCACCTGATGGAGAGGGTGAGAGTTGTTGTCAAGGATACTACGCAGCTTGCGCAGCATCCTCCTCTCAGACACCACCAACAAGGAGTCCAGCTGGACCCCCAGGACAGCGCCAGCCTTCCTGACGATCCTGCTGATCTTGTTGGCGTCTGCTGACCTCAACCTGCTTCCCCAGCACACGACACCGGAGAAGATGGCACTGGCTACCACCGACTGGTTAGAACATCTTCAGCATCTGGTTGCAAACGTTGAAGGGGACCGGAGCCTCCGCAGGAAGTAGAGAGGCGTGCTCTGGCCCTTCTGGTACACAGCCTCAAGAGTTCTTGGCCCAGACCAGTTTGTCGTACCACACACACAATATGCACTAACATCCACGCACACACGACTACACACACCCACCACACACACATAAACGCACCTAAGACACGCATCTAACACACACCAACAAAACACACTACTAACACCACACACCACACACACACCACAAAACACACACTACTAACACCACACACACACACACACACACACAAAAAATACCACACGCACACACACATACAACAAAACACAGGAACACACAGACGCCACACCACATAACCCACACACACGCACAAACACCCAAATACACAACGCACACACACACACAAACACACACACATACACACTAACGATAAACACACACACACACACACACACAACACACATTACGCACTACCACACGCGCACACATACTAACACACAAACATATTCCAGTGACGGATCCGCTGTAAAAGTAGCTGATGATTTACTTTAAAGTGGGGGTCAAATTGTATTAACCCGACATGATGGTCCTGGCTACGGGCACAAAAACTAGTTAAAAACATGAATGGAATGAATCCTCATTCACGGTGGATGGATTCATCAGAGGGACCGACGGAATGATTTTTCAAACTGAAGTGGCGGGTTTTCTCTCGGTGGCTTGAACAGACAGTTGCAATAGCGTCCTTCCTACCGCTAGGTGGCTCGCGCCAGAGATCGTCCCTCGCTAGAACGGGAAAACCGCGTGTAGTACTTTTAGGGGCCCACATGGGTCCATCCAAGAGATCAATATCCAGGAGAGGAACAACCAGCCGGGCCAACCCAATCCATGGTACCTGTACGTGTGTGTGTGTGTGTGGTGTGTGGTGTGTGTGTGTGTGGTTGTGGTTTGTGTGTGTGTGTGTGTGTTGTGTGTGTGTGTGTGTTGTGTGTGTTTTGTGGTGTGTGTGTGTGTGTGTGTGTGTGTGTGTGTGTGTGTGTGTGTGGGTGTGGTGTGGTGCCTGTGTGCGTGTGCGTGTCGTGTGTGTGTTTGTGTGATTGTTACCCCCACCTAGGTGACCACCTATGTGACCCCACAAGGTCAACCAGCTCTGCTGGGGGATCCCGAGAGGCGTTCCCCGGCCAGCTTGTAGATGTTATCCACCCACCTGTACCTTTGTCTTCCCCTTGGTCTACTCACAGCTGGACATGAACATCATGGAAGGTGACCAGGACTAAGCGGTGCTGATCCTCATCCCAGCTGCTTCACATCTCGTCACCTATATCCACCCGAGTGCTGCTGCCACAAGGACATCATCATCTGCCAACGCAGTGACACAATCCTGAGCCAACCACCACTGCAAGTCCTCACCGAAGCTACTGAGGACAATAAGGCATATGTTGAATTGTAATGGAGAAACTTCACCCTACAGAAGTGGAAGTGCACCCCGTGATTCTTCTCTGACCGTCCTCCCTTACCCTCTGCTGTCTTTCTTGTCATGCCAGTGGTGTCTCCGTACCACACGGTGGCGCCACCTCATCGGGACACTCTCTTACGGGCCACGGTAAAAGTTTTCACTAGCACCTCTGCCTATTCCCGCTTTTTCTGAGGCACCAGAAGGACGCTTATTTTCTTATTTGTCGAATTGCGTATATCTATTATTACAATAATATTATCAACAAAAAAAATTGAACGCCATGCAACACCGCATTGAGACCAGGGCCTGTCCCTTATTGTGCACGTACATGAATTATGAATAGTGCTTACTACCAACCAAAAGATAACAAAACACCATCCGGAAAATATACACAGGCTGTCGCACATTTTTGCATTCCCAATAATAAACCCAAGAAAGTGGAGAGGATGTACAAATGTACAAATCATTATAATGTTATTTGACACGGTTGGCCATACCTGTATCCTAAAAAAGTCGCCTATGGGAGGAATCTTCGACCCAAGTGGCCCAACAGAAGGACCTGTACAGCAAAAGGATTCTGACGAGAAGGCCAAACAAGCCTTCTACTACAACCGCCACCATGGGAGCCAGGCCTTTACCGCCTCTAACAGCGGGAGACATGTGTCCACACACCCAGCGGGAGCCGGACACAAGGCTTGGACGGCACCAAGCGGTGGATTTGAAGGAACGAGTGTATCACCTCCAAGGTCATACCTCATCAACACAGCGGGGAGGGTGCTGCGGCGGACACCGTCGCCATCTCCTTGGGGGGATGACGGTAACCAACGCCTCGTCCTTCCCAAACCGACCACCTGCATACCGCTGGTAGTACTGGGGTGGTTCC
>CM051013.1:25529813-25563124 GCA_027704905.1 Muraenolepis orangiensis | reverse complement strand
GATAGTTTAATGTAATATGGAAGACAATGTTATGATAGTGGCATCTCTCCTATCAGTTCAGTTTCCGTCGTCCTCACGACCCGCACAAACAACAGAATTATCAACACCAATTAGCCACGGAAAAAGAACAGGATAAATCAGATGCATGTTGGTGAAGGTTATGATAAGGTGTGACTGGCTTCACTCTGGCTAATCCATTGAGCTCATCATCTAACCTGGTTTCCTTTCCCTATCCCTTGTATTTCAAGCTTTGATTGAATTTTGCCAAAAATGTGTTTTTGTCACATTCCTCGTGACCTATTCTCTCTAACTTTCCAGCAGAGAGCCCCATAGAGGTTTGTCATCTCTCACAGAACCAAAGTGTGTCTGTGCATAGCTAATTCCTTCATGCAAATACACGTTTGCCTGGTGCTTATCTTGGATTCACCGGTGAACAACGGTAACGACAATCCAAGATAAATCACTGGTGCCACCTACCCAATTTCAACTCACATTCTAGGGCAGGATAGTGTAGTGGCTCGGGCTTTGGACTCCCAGCCAAAACGTACTGGGGTTGATCCCTAATGACCTCAATCTGCTCAGAAGTGTCTTTGGACAAAAGTTTGAATTAATAAATAGCATAGAAAATTGTATTCCCAGAAAATTCATGACACATATGCTCCAAACCAGTGCTCTGCAACAGCTGGACAAACAGCAGCTACTGGCATCAGGTTTCTGATCCCTACCTTCACCAGGCTACTGTAACTTCTCTGTCTCCATTCCTCAGGTGTGCCATCATCAACCATCATCAATCGACTGTCCAGTGCTGGGGAATGGAGGGGCACTTCATCAACTGGGTGGCGTTATGTGAGGTCAAAGTGTACCGAGGTAAGAACCAGGTCTAACATTAAATGTCATCTAAGGTGGATGGGTGGACCAATGCAACTTTTAGTCTTCATTGGTCCATTCTTCTCCAATATTCTTGAATGAAAGTTGAATAAAAAAAGGTGTGTGTGTGTGTGTGTGTGTGTGTGTGACCTATTTACGACCTATTTACTGGGAATATATACATGACACATTGGTAATCTTCACAGGCTGAAATATATCCGTCTGAAATTGATATTAATAAGAGGAATCCACACAAAAACACTGGGCCTCCACAAATGCATAATAAAAGCATCTGTCAAATGTCTAAATAGTAGGTAGGGATTATGTGTCTTTCCAAATATTGTATACTTCAGGAACTCAGGGCTCTGACCAGGGCTGAGAGTGGAACTCCCTCAAAACCACCGGTCTCTTGTTTCTCCAGAGTTGGCACCTCCTCCACCCTCCATCAGCATTCAGGAGATGGGGAGGAAGGTCACACTGGTGGGAAAGAGGCTGTGCTGGTCAGACGCTGCTCTACTGCAGAGACTTTCACTGGGACCTGCTGAGCATCAGGGGCCCTGAGGAGCAGGAGATCATTGATGAGATGGTGGCTCGTGCCAACTTCCCACTAAGCAGCCACCTCTTGGTGGGCCTGCCTGGGTACAGGCCAGGCCTAACTGGTTGCGTTATCTCTCAGAGGTTTGTTGTTCTTTTTTTCTTTCCACACTGGCTGCATGTTGGACGTGTGCAAGATGCAAATACATTGATTTCTACACAGATATTATTTTGTGTTTATATGTACAGAGAACTACGGCATGAAATCTCATTTACACTATGACAGGGAGTTCTGATGTATATTTAGAATGACTTACATCACAATCGAACAGAATTAGAATCTTTGAATGATCCACTGGAACTCTGATCAAACAAGCCTTTTCAGTAAGAAGCTGTTGTTATTGAGCTCATCTCTCGTGTTCAACACTTTTGTCGTTAAGGGACTGAATGCACCCGGTATCCACTATAACATCACATGTCTAGTTCAAACACTTGATGGAATCACAAGAAAATGCCAAATAAAGAGGAACTAAATATGTCTTGACTAAATGGGCTGACCGCCTTATTTAGGCAATTGTTTAATGTTCCCACAAGATGAAACATTAGAAATTGGGTTGCCTATAGTTTAATTACTAACTAAATAGTATTTGCACTAGAATGTATTTGTGCTTGCTTATGGTATGCGGCTGTATTGCATAGTTATGGCACATTATGGGATGTTATTTCCTTCTTATTATTCCACCCATGTAACTTTTTCAGTGTCTGTAGGTCAATTTTAGGAACCTCCTGGTTTTGTATGTCAGGTGACCCAATGGACTTCACCCAATGGGAGCATGGTTCACACCAGTCCAGCCCCTGTGGAAGCCTGGCCAGTATGGAACCGTCCACATGGAGGCAACGCTCTTGTGAAGGACATCATTATTTCTTCTGCTTTACAGGTTGGTGTCCAGCCTATAGACACATTACCAGGTCCTTATCAAGCTAAACATGCTTAACCTTCTGCAAATCCAGGCCACTTTCATTAACCTTCTTGTATGTCCATCTCTGTAGGTCCAACAGAGGGAGAGAACAAGGTGCACTTCTATAGCTCCACAAGAGAGAACAAAACCATGCTAGAGCTCAGAGCTTGTTTGTGCTAGCAAGTTCTGACCTAGCATTTTGTCATTGTGTGAACTGTTGCACATTTATAGAATATGTGCATGGATGCTTACTAGAATAGAAAACGTTAACCTGTTAGCTGTGTGATATTTAACTTAAAGCTACAGTATGCCATATTTGCTATTTAAAGTTAGCTCCAGTCTGAATTTTAAACCTTGCTCCTCAATCGCGCCCACCCTTAAAAAGCAAAAAGGGTTTTTTTCACCTGTGAAGCACCCCCTGGTGGCCAATCTTGAAATCGTAAAACACCTGAACTCAAATCAGTTCGTACCCTCATTGATCTCTACACATGTGCCAAACAAGAAATATCAATTGGAAATAATGTTTGAGTTATCCTGTTCACACCAATGTTTATGTTTGTTTTGGATCTGTGGCTGTGGCGGACCAGGTACGCCACAATCCAATCCAAGACTGAATTTATTAGCTGACTTCGAGTTGTATTTACTTTTGACATTTTACTCTAGTGGATACATCCCTCTGTGATTGTTGTGTTATTGTGGTTATTTTAGTAACCATTTTAACGTGACATTTCTCGATTTGGAGCAATTAGCCTTCATCCCTGTAGCTAACCTTATTGAATTTCCATGATGTTTTCATCACAAAAATAAAATATACCAAAAAATAACATTCTAAATATTGTCATGATTATTATTAATAGTCCATGGGAATAATTGTTATTTTATTAATATAAACTATTCACAGTCAAACTGTGGAAACCAATTGTATTTTTAGGGTTTATGTAAAAAAAGATATATTTCAAGCGCCCATATCTCCACCTGGGATTGGTTAAACATTTAAAATGTGTCAAACATATATGTATCCCGGTAAAGCATGTCTTCAAAAGGTTTGGTATGACTTTGCCCATAGTGGGTGCTATAGTCAAAGTTGAACAATCAGCCCCAAGTTAAGAGAGAGACAATGGCCTACATAGTATTCTGCTGTGGGTAAGTAGACATAAGATTTATTGTTGTTCTTAGTATTTGTGTTGATAAAATTGTAGAACCTTTTTCTCAAAGCTAGTTACCTGTACATAGTAAGTGAGGTGTACAGGCCTATTGTTGTGCTAAGATAATCACCCAGTCTGGCCCATACAGCCATAGTCAATAGAGTTAACGACAGGGAGGAGCCTAACCCTGCATGAGCCTCCCTCCCTATCGCATAGGCTATTAACATAGAAGTAGTTTGTTAGCGTCAGCATTTAGCGTCAGGCCCCAGGAACTAAGACCCAGAACAAAGACCAAGGAGTCATTCTACAGGAGTCCCAGAACAAGACCCAGAACAAAGATCAAGGAGTCATTCTACTGGAGTCCCAGAACAAGACCCAGAACAAAGATCAAGGAGTCATTCTACAGGAGTCTGTCTAGGGAGTCCGAGTTAATCCTAGTCCTAGTTAGTCAAATCCAGTCCCCCTACCCTTGCTATGTGTCGTCATTCCATTGTAGTCTGGACATCCTCCCGCAATAGATGGCATCGAGGCTCTCCCTCTCGACGCCGCAACCCTTCCAATCTCCTCTATCCTACCATTTCTACCTTCACAGATCTTGTGGTGAAAGGGGGACTCTGGAATTGCCAATCGTCGGTCAAGAAGACTGAAACCATTCTGGCCTACGCCGCACTCCAGTCTCTCCACTTCCTGGCTCTCACCGAGACCTGGATCACCCCTGAGAACACGGCTACCGCAGCTGCTCTCTCCGCGACCTACTCCTTCACCCACACCCCCCGACCCTCTGGGCGTGGTGGAGGAACGGGACTCCTAGTCTCTCCAACTGGTCATATCAGGTACTCCCTCTGGGTCACCTGACCAGATCGGCACTCGAATTTCATGCTGTTTCTGTTACCATCCCCCTCCCTCCTCCCTCTCAGCTGATGACTTTGTCACCTTCTTTACGAAGAAGGTGAACGACATTACCTCCTCCTTCACCCCCACCGCCTGTTTCAACCCCCTCTCCCCTGATGAAGTTAACAAACTGGTGACATCTAACCACCCTACCACCTGCCCCCTCGACCCAATCCCTTCCTCTCTTCTCCAGGACATCTCGGGCGATATCCTTCCCTTCCTTACATCCCAAATCAACATCTCCCTTGAGGCAGGCCTGTTTCCGGCAGCCTTCAAGACTGCCAGAATCAAGCCGCTCCTCAAGAAACCATCCCTAGACACCACTGATGTCCAAAACTACAGACCGGTATCTCTCCTATCATTCCTGTCCAAAACCCTTGAACGGGCTGTCTCCTCACAACTTTCTTCCTATCTCTCCCAGAACAACCTCCTCGACCCTCACCAGTCAGGCTTCAAGGCTGCGCACTCCACGGAGACGGCACTGCTCGCAGTGACAGAGTCTCTTTGTGATGCCAGAAGCTCGTCCCTCTCATCGGTACTGATCCTTCTCGACCTGTCTGCGGCGTTCGACACAGTGAACCACCAGATCCTCCTCTCCACTCTCGCCGAGCTTGGAATCGCTGGAACTGCGTTATCCTGGTTCACCTCCTACCTTGCAGATCGCACTTATCAGGTCACATGGAACGGTTCCCTGTCCAGACCCTGCACCCTGGACACCGGAGTCCCTCAAGGCTCAGTATTGTGACCCCGTCTGTTTTCTCTTTACACTAAATCGCTGGGCTCTGTAATCACATCTCATGGCTTCTCCTATCACTGCTATGCAGATGACACTCAACTGTTTCTCTCCTTTCCCCCCTCAGAAACCCAAATAGCAACACGCATCTCTAAATGCCTGGCCGACATCAGCAGATGGACTGAGCTCCTCTTCATACCGGGGAAAGACTGCCCTCAGATGGACCTACTGGTCACCATCGAGAACACCCAAGTCTCCCCCTCAACCACAACAAGAGACCTTGGTGTGGTGGTAGATGACCAGCTGTCCTGCAATGCCAACGTCACCGCGGTGGCCCGATCTTGCAGAATTGCCCTCTACAACATCCGCAGGATCCGGCCCTTCCTCACACGTGAAGTGGCGCAGATCCTGGTCCAAGCGCTCGTCATCACCCGCCTCGACTACTGCAACTCTCTCCTGGCGGGACTCCCCGCCTCTGCAACCAAGCCCCTCCAACGCATTCAGAACGCAGCAGCACGCCTGGTATTCAACCTACCGAAATTCTCCCACGTGACCCCTCTCTTCCGCGATCTCCACTGGCTTCCGGTAAATGCTCGCATCAAATTCAAGACTCTGGTGCTGACCTTTAGGGCAGTCAATGGAACTGCCCCGGCCTACCTCCAGGCGTTGGTCAAACCCTACATCCCAGCCAGAGCGCTCCGCTCAACTTCTGCCAGGCGACTTGTTCGACCTTCACTAATGTCAACCAAACATCGCTCGTCCAAGACCCAGCTCTTCACGGCTCTGGCTCCTTTGTGAAACCCCTAAACTTGCTTAAGTCCTGACATTAATAGCTCTTAGCATGTTGCATATGTTAGCAAGTGTATATCCTTAATGTTGATAACACGCTCTTATCACAGCAACTTAAGCAGGTGACCTAGCAGTACGAAATAGTGTTATTCATCTTGTTAATATGAATGCTTGTGAACTGCTGTATTTTTATGTTTGCGTACCTCAGTGTTATGCTATTGTCTGCTTCAACTAATGTACACCTTGTAAGTCGCTTTGGATAAAAGCGTCTGCCAAATGCCCTAAATGTAAATGTAAATGTAGAGATATTTATTTGATATTAGAGAGGTCCGGGTCCCTGGGCTTTGTACCTTGGTATGCACAAAGAGGACATCCCTCTTAACAAGTGTGGAAAAAAGAGTTGCCAGAAACTGGGTGACTGGGTCCATTTCAGTAAGTGTTCACTTAAGCACTGGACACAACTTTGCCAGGGGCGAATCTAGCCTTTTTTTCGAAGAGGGGGAAAATCCATAGGGGGCCAATTGCAGGGGGACCAAATCCATACAAAAATAGCAATAGCTCAATCTGTGACTGGGTCAAAGCTATCAAAATAGCTTTGCCCTGGCACTGTAATTTGTGGTCAAAATCAAATGATCTGCTCCACCTGTCACATCCACTAGGGATCTCAGGTTGGTCGGCCTCGCCCTCTTTCTAGTGCAGCCAATCCCAATCCCGATCAGCTTTTCAAACATTCATTGCCAGATCATTGTCTCTGCTAGCATACCTCGTTTGAAGCACTATTGTATCCAGACCTCGTTCGCCTGACGCTGGTTCGCCAGACCTCATTCGCTTGCCTGACGCCGATCCCGCCTTCACCGATCCAGCCTTCAAAAACTCCCTCTCCCTCTAACGTCAGTACAACAGCCTCGCACTGAATGTCAGCAAGACTAAGGAGCTCATCGTGGACTTCAGGAGCCACTCTATGCTCTGCGGTGCCTCAGAAAAACCAAGTGGTGTCACTGTGTGGTACGGCAACACCACTGCATGAAACAAGAAAGCCATCCAGAGGGTTGTGAGGATGGCAGAGAAGATCATTGGGTTTGCACTTCCATGCATTGAGGAGATCAAGTCAAGTCAAGTCAAGTTTATTGTCACTTCACAGTTTACACAAGTATAAAGCAGTGGGTGAAAATGTTATGTGCAAAACCCGACGACAGACAGCAGTTATAAAAATATGATAAAATAAAAATAAAAACAGAATAGAATAAAATAAGTAAAAAATAAAATAAAATAAAAGAAACAAAACTGTATAAAGTTAAATTTATAAAATAAAAATGCAATTTATAAAATGCAATATATCGCCACAGAAAACAGCAATATGTATATATAAATCAATGTAATAAAATATACATTGTTATATGCTATACGTCCTTGTTCAGCAACCTGATGGCCTGACTGTGGAAGCTATCTCTGAGTCTATTTGTACGGCACTTGATACTGCGGTATCGCCTCCCTGACGGTAAAAGTGAATACAGTTCGTGGCTGGGGTGGGCATTGTCTTTATGATGCGTTTGGCCTTGGCCACGCACCGCTGGTTGTATATATCCATATCTGTAGGACCAGATGTCGGAAGAATGCCATGTCTATCATAAAGGACTGCAACCACCCTGGGCACCCTCTCTTCTCCCTCCTACCGTCTGGTCGCCGGTTGCGCAGCATCCGTACAAGTACTACCTGTCACGGTTACGGTGGTTGACAGGGGGCGTGGCCAAGCCACGTGCGCTGGCGGCGCACACACCTCCTGTCAATGGTGGTTGACAGGGGGCGTGGCCAAGCCACGTGCGCACACGCACACCTGTCAGCAATTGCTGTGGCTGATTGCTAATCCCCTCACCTGGGGTATATAGACCCTGGCTTCAAGTTACCCCAATGTTAGGTGGTACGTCTTACTGCACGTCATACGGTGTTCGTGTTACGTCGTACATTCTGGACGGAATCGCCACGCTGATGTCCCAGAGATCCAGATCCTTTACCTATCCCGCATCACCCGCCTGTCTCGCGTTACGCCGGTCTATACGAGCTCCCCGGTAATTATAATTAGCTGTCTGGTACCTGTCGCTATTCCGACCTCCCGGTACCCAGACTCCTCCCCCGTCCCGGACTACTCGCCGGTCTACTACCTGCCGGTACTCCGCGGATCGACCTCCCGGTATCCAGACCCCTGGACTGTCCCTGATCACTCTCGTGTTGTGTTTGAGTTGTGTTGTGCTTTAAATAAAGCTTTATGTTATAGCTCCCCCCGAACAATCCCACTTGTGACACTACCAGGTTTAAGGATAGTTTGTATCCACAGGCAGTGCACCTACTGAACAGCTAGGAGTGCTGCCACTTTCACTTTCATAACATTTGCTTGACTTTTTGGACTCATTACAGCTACTGCACTGTACTGCACTTTAAATGCTTTAAACTCTGTTTGCACATTCAACAGATGTTCATACCATCTATCAGTCACTTTGCTGTCAATTTTTTGTTCACTTTAATTTTTATTGTACATATTATTTGTATGGTATTGTTTTTTGAGATGTATACTGCAGGAGGGAATGGGGATTAAGCATTCAAATGTACAAATGGCAAATAAATATCTTGTATCTTGTATCTTGTATCTTGAATAGTGTGGGGTTGACAGTGTGTGAGGTTTGCAGTGTGTGTGGGGGGTTGGCAGTGTGTGTGGGGGGGGCAGTGTGTGGTGTTGACAGTGTGTGTGTGGGGTTGGCAGTGTGTGTGGGGTTGGCAGTGTGTGTGGGATTGACAGTGTATGGGATTGGCAGTGTGTGGGATTGGCAGTGTGTGGGGGGTAGGCAGTGTGTGGGGTAGGCAGTGTGTGGGATTGGCAGTGTGTGGGGGGTAGGCAGTGTGTGGGGTTGGCAGTGTGTGGGATTGACAGTGTGTGGGATTGGCAGTGTGTGTGGGATTGACAGTGTATGGGATTGGCAGTGTGTGGGATTGGCAGTGTGTGGGGGGTAGGCAGTGTGTGGGGTAGGCAGTGTGTGGGGTTGGCAGTGTGTGGGCAGTGTGTGGGATTGGCAGTGTGTGGGGGGTAGGCAGTGTGTGGGGTAGGCAGTGTGTGGGGTTGGCAGTGTGTGGGATTGACAGTGTGTGGGATTGGCAGTGTGTGGGGGGTAGGCAGTGTGTGGGGGGTAGGCAGTGTGTGGGGGGTAGGCAGTGTGTGGGGGTAGACAGTGTGTGGGGTTGACAGTGTGTGGGGGGTAGGCAGTGTGTGGGGTAGGCAGTGTGTGGGGTTGACAGTGTGTGGGATTGGCAGTGTGTGTGGGGTAGGCAGTGTGTGGGGTTGGCAGTGTGTGGGATTGACAGTGTGTGGGATTGGCAGTGTGTGGGGGGTAGGCAGTGTGTGGGGGGTAGGCAGTGTGGGGGGTAGGCAGTGTGTGGGGTTGACAGTGTGTGGGATTGACAGTGTGTGTGGGGTAGGCAGTGCGTGGGATTGACAGTGTGTGGGGGTTGGCAGTGTGTGGGATTGACAGTGTGTGTGGGGTTGGCAGTGTGTGGGATTGGCAGTGTGTGGGATTGACAGTGTGTGGGGGGTAGGCAGTGTGTGGGATTGACAGTGTGTGGGATTGGCAGCGTGTGGGGTTGGCAGTGTGTGGGATTGACAGTGTGTGTGGGGTTGGCAGTGTGTGGGATTGGCAGTGTGTGGGATTGACAGTGTGTGGGGGGTAGGCAGTGTGTGGGATTGACAGTGTGTGGGATTGGCAGCGTGTGGGGGGTAGGCAGTGTGTGTGGGGTAGGCAGTGTGTGGGGTTGGCAGTGTGTGGGGGGTAGGCAGTGTGTGTGGGGTAGGCAGTGTGTGGGGTTGGCAGTGTGTGGGATTGACAGTGTGTGGGATTGGCAGCGTGTGGGGGGTAGGCAGTGTGTGTGGGGTAGGCAGTATGTGGGGTTGGCAGTATGTGGGATTAGGACTGGGCGATATGGACCAAAAATCATATCCCGGTATTTTAAGGCTGCATGGCGATATACGATATATATCAGTATTTTATTTGAATTTGGCAAATTTTTCAGTTCTGTATGTATGGTGAAGATAAGGGGCTTCAAGACATTCTACAGATGGCTTCAGCTGACCTTACAAGCTGCCTTCAAGGAACTGTTGTCATTCATAAACTGTATGGGAGTGAAAAGGCAACTAAAGCTAAACAGTTAGCACAGGCTAAATGTATTGCATTGACTGGAGACCACTGGACATCAGTAAGTAACCACAACTACCTCGGTGTAACAGCACACCTAATTGATGATGAATGGTATCTACATTTGTTTGCTTTAGGTGTTGTTAAACGCAGGACAGGCATTTTGCAGAAGCATGCGCTAGCCAGTTTCTTGAAGTTGCAAACGAGACAAACAGTAACGGACAAAGTGACCACAATAGGGACCGATAGCGCTCGCAATATGATTGCGGCAGCAATGAAAAAGACTGTAGATTTGATGGTGCTTTAGAATAGTGCTGTAAAATAGTTTATTCAAGTTCATTTCAAACACAGTCCTGCAAACAAAGCGGAGCTGAAAGCCCAGCAAGCCTCTCATGGGCAGAAGGAGGAGCCACTCATTCAGGATGGACCCACGCGCTGGAATTCTACTTTTGAAATGATAAAGCGGGTCCAACACAACAAAGATGCAATACATGCAACACTGGCACAGCAGAAGCACAAGTTAGCCATGCTAAGCTGAATATTGTAGTGCCGAAAGATGGGAGTCGGAGGCGGTGTATCAAAAGAGGAACTTGTGGTTTTATTAGCCATATAAAAACACACAGTAGCAACTAGAACGCTAACCGGAACAAGAACAAGTCCGGTGCTCAAAACAGTCCGTGCGGGAGCACGCCCCCCCAACCATAGTTCCCAGGTGAATTATGTAACTCACCACACAAGCCCCCCAGAATTCACCCATAGTCAAAATCCCCGCGCCGGGGAGGGACCACTACCCGACCCCGGCGAGTAAGGACGACGGGTGTCGAGGAGGGCGGGGCAGCCAGTGCGTCCGCGCCCTCGACAAAATTGGAGGGTAAGGGTGCCAACGAGGCGGGAACTCCAACAGGGTTAAGGGGGCGGGGACGGGGAGGACGGCCCCGACGTGGGGGTTGGGCCAACTCCAATGGCCTGGAAACGTCCACATGAGCCGGCTTAATCCTGTCCACGGAGACAGTCTCCGCTTTGCCGCCAACGTCCACCACCAAGGTCTTATCCCCGTGTCTTATGACCCTGAACGGGCCGTCGTAAGGGGGACGTAGGGGACCGCGGTGGGCATCGTGACGGATGAAAACAAAACCTGCCGAGCGCAGACCGGGGGACACCTGGAACGCAGGAGTGCCGTGCAGCGACGTGGGGACGGGAACGAATGCCCCGGCGGTCTCCAGTAGGGAGGAGCGCTGCCTGGCCGCAGACCAGGGCATGTTGGCCTCCGGAATAAAATCCCCGGGGACCCGTAGAGTCTGGCCGTACACCAGCTCCGCCGACGAGGACTGCAGGTCCTCTTTAGGGGCGCACCTGAGGCCAAGCATCACCCACGGAAGCTTATCCACCCAGTTGCCATCCGTCAAGCTAGCGCGTAGGCTTGCCTTCATGGATCGGTGGAACCGCTCACACAAACCGTTAGCCTGGGGGTGATAGGCGGTGGTGCGATGTAGCTTGACCCCCAGAACTTCAGCAACCGCACTCCATAGCTCCGACGTAAACTGGGAACCGCGGTCAGAGGAGAGGTCGGACGGTGTCCCGAAACGCGCGACCCACGTGCCGATGAATGCGCGGGCCACGTCGGAAGCTGCCGTTGAGGTGAGGGGAACGGCCTCGGGCCAGCGGGTCGTCCTGTCCACCATAGTGAAGAGGTAGGTGAACCCATGAGATGTGGGAAGTGGACCCACGAGGTCCACATTAACGTGGTCGAACCTCCTCTCGGGAACCGTAAAAGGCTCGAAAGGGGCTCTAGTGTGTCGGTGCACCTTAGCCCGTTGACAGGCCACGCATGTGTCAACCCAGGTCTTCACGTCCTTCTTAGTCCCTGCCACACAAATTTTTGCGACACTAGCCTCACGGAAGGCTTCCTGCCGGGGTGGGAAAGGTTGTGTATCGCCTCAAAAACGGGTCGGCGCCAGTTCACAGGGACTAGCGGCCGGGGTTGGCCCGTGGAGACATCACACCACAACATTGCGCCTGAGTCGCCGACCGCGACCTCCTCCAGGCGCAACCCTGTGTCTGAAGCTCTGAGGGTCTGGATCCCGTGGTCCAAGGCTTGGTCCGTGCTCATGCTGGCGTAGTCGAGGCCCAGCTGCACGGCTCCGATGACCGCTCTGGAGAGGCAGTCCGCGACCACGTTGTCTTTCCCAGCGATGTGTCGGATGTCTGTCGTATACTCCGATATATACGACAGCTGTCGCTGTTGGCGGGCGGACCACGGCTCTGCCACCTTGGACATGCAGAATGTGAGCGGTTTGTGGTCCACAAACGCTGCAAAGTCCCGACCTTCCAGCAGGAACCGGAAGTGGCGAATCGCCAACCAGAGGCCAAGTAGTTCTCTGTCGAACGTGCTGTACTTGCGCTCCCTGGGGGTCAACTGCCGGCTGAAAAAGGCGAGCGGTTGCCAGGCGCCGTCGACCCATTGCTCGTGTACCGCTCCGACGGCATAGTCGGACGCATCGGTGGTAATAGCGATAGGGGCCTTGTGCGACGGGTGAGCCAACATGGCGGCTTGGCTCAGGGCGGCCTTGGTGGCATCGAAGGCGGTCTCCCTTTCGGCCGTCCAGTCGATGGCCTGGCCGGGGGACTTGTCCTTGAGAGCCTCGTACAGCGGGCGCATGGTGTGGGCGGCCCGGCGGATGAACCGGTGGTAAAAGGTTACCATCCCGAGGAACTCCCGGAGCGCCCGAGCTGTGTTTGGTCGGGGAAAAGCGGATACAGCTTCCACTTTCGCCGGGAGGGGGGCGGCCCCCTCTTTGGTGATGAGATGACCGAGGAAGTGGATGGAGGACAACCCGAACAGACACTTTGCCGGGTTGACAATAAGGCCGTGTTGGTTAAGCCTTTCGAAAAGGATCCGCAGATGTGCCTGGTGCTCCTCCTCAGAGGAGCTGGCGACGAGTATGTCATCTAAGTAGACAAAAAGGAATGGCATGTCCCTTAGTGTCGCATCCATTAACCGCTGAAAGGACTGCGCTGCGTTTTTAAGACCAAACGGCATGCGCAAGAACTCAAAAAGTCCGAACGGCGTGACTACCGCCGTTTTGGGGACGTCTGAGGGGTGTACCGGAACCTGGTGGTAGCCACGCACCAGGTCCACCTTGGAGAACACCAGCTTGCCCGCCAGGTGTGCAGAGAAGTCCTGGATGTGAGGGACCGGGTAGCGGTCCGGAGTAGTAGCGTCGTTAAGGCGGCGGTAGTCTCCACACGGCCGCCACCCGCCGTCTGGCTTGGGGACGATGTGGAGCGGTGATGCCCACGGGCTGTCTGAGCGGCGGATGATGCCCAGACGTTCCATATTGGCAAACTCAGCCTTAGCGACCGCCAGCCTGTCAGGGTTGAGCCGTCGGGCCCTAGCGTAGACCGGAGGGCCGTTAGTGTCGATGTGGTGCTCGACCCCGTGTTTAGTAGTGGCGGCGGAGAAAGTGGGCTGCGTCAAGCTGGGAAACTCACCGAGAAGTCGCTGGTAGCTGTCACCTTCCGAGAGTGAGCTGGAGAGCCCGCCGTATGCTGCCTCGCCGCGGACGCATGCGAGCGAGGAAAACGTCATAGCGTCCACCAGGCGGCTGTTCTTAACGTCCACCAGCAGCCCGTGGGCGCACAGGAAATCCGCGCCGAGGAGGGGGAAAGAGATGTCGGCCGTGACAAAGTCCCATGTGAACCGCTGTCCCCCGAAACACAGGTCTACTGTCCTCGTGCCATAGGTGCGGATAGGGGTGTCATTAGCGGACATCAAACGCGGGCCGTGGTCTCCTCTTGCGGTGTCGCCCACAGAAGCTGGCAGGACGCTCCTCTGAGCCCCGGTGTCGCAAAGGAATTTGCGCCCGGAGCAAGAGTCTCTGATGAACAGGAGCCGGTTTGTTATGCCCACGCTCGCGGCCACTACTGAGCGCAGGCCCTGTCGTTTCCCGTCGGCTTGTAGTTACAGGGGGGAACGCACTTGTTGGCTTTTGGTCCGAAACGAGCGTGGAAATAACACATGCCAGTGTTAGCACGGCCGTTAGCGGTCCCGGTGCTCCCGCCGGCTAGCACATCCCTGCCAGGCGGGGTGTAGCTACGTGTCGGGGCCAGTACTTCTGGGGCGAAACACTGGGTAGCCAGGAAGTAACGGTCAGCCTCTTCAGCCAACTCGCGGGGCTCCGTTATGTGGGTGTTAGCGAGCGCTGTCTGGACGTGTGGCGGCATATGTTGCAGAAACATCTCCATGAATAAAAAATTAGGCTCCTCCGCACCTAGCAGCTTTAGCATGATGTCCATGTGTACGGAGGGCTTGTTGTCTCCTAGGCCACGCATCGCCAAAAGACGTCGGGCTCGTTCCCGTCGGGACAACTCGAAAGTCTTAAGCAGATAGCTCTTGAAAGCCTCATATTTACCCAGGAAGGGGGGATTGGTAATGAAGCTTACCGACCGAGACGCCGTGGAGCTACCCAGTGCCGTGACAACGTGTAGATAGCGTGTCTCGTCATCGTCTATCCCGCGGAGGGCGAGTTGAGCGTCCGTCTGTGCGAACCATGCCGCGGCTGCATTTTCCCAAAATTCCGGCAATTTCACGAAAAAGGGGCTAATTGCCATGTTCTGTTCTGTCTCGGATACTTCGACGAGACTTATGTCGGGGTCACCAATGTAGTGCCGAAAGATGGGAGTCGGAGGCGGTGTATCAAAAGAGGAACTTGTGGTTTTATTAGCCATATAAAAACACACAGTAGCAACTAGAACGCTAACCGGAACAAGAACAAGTCCGGTGCTCAAAACAGTCCGTGCGGGAGCACGCCCCCCCAACCATAGTTCCCAGGTGAATTATGTAACTCACCACACAATGAACAAATGGAAAACTTGGAAACACTGCTTGAGCCATGCAGGTGGGATATTTTCTTTAACTCTCCTTTTCTTTAATATTTAATAGATATATTAGTCACTTTAACTGCAATTCAGAAATAATTTCAAGCCATATTGATGTCATCTGAGTGTAAAGTGTAGTCATTAATTCTGTTGGTCTTGTGTGTTTGTAGGTAAGTCACCGAGCTCCTTGGTGGTGATGTGACCTGCTCTGTGGTGTAACCTGCACTCTGCCACCTCACGCTGGAGCTCTCTGATGGTGACCCGGCCTACATAGTGCACTTCAAGGCTGCATTCACAGAGGACCTCAAGAGGTCAAAGGAGAACACAAACATAGACGGCTACAACTAGCAACAGCTTTGGATCCCAGATTCAAGGACCTCCGGAGCCTGCCCAGAACCAAGAGGGGAGAGGTGTGGCTAAAGCTAAGGGAGATGCTGAAGGACAGGGACAGTCCACCTCCACCACAGCCAGAGCCTGTACCAGAGCCACCAAAGAAAAGGAGGGCCCTCCTACTGAGGTCAAAGTCTGAGTCTGATGAAGAGACACTAGCTGGAGACCAAAGCCTAGACAGGTATAGAGCAGAGCCTAGTGTTGGCATAGAGGAGTGTCCTCTACAGTGGTGGTCAGCACACGCAGGTGTCCATGGTAAGCTGGCCCATATAGCACAGAGATACCTCACCACACCACCATCAACAGAGCCATGCCAGAGAGGGTTTCCTCTGGCAGGGCGCATTGTGCAGAAGAAGAGGTCAGCTCTCTCATCTGAAAATGTAAACAAGCTTGTGTGTCTGAGCAACTGGTTAAAATAACAATAGACTCCATCAACCTGACTGGACTCATGCCACTAAAGTTGACACTGTTTCAATGTCATTTTACAGCTTAGAATGTGAAAAAGGATTGTTCACTTTGTCTCTTTGTTATTCAGTCTCTTAAAGTGGTCTACTTGTTGCAACATTCATTTGCATGCGATGTTTCTTTGCAAACAATTGACAGGCAAGCTGCTTATGTTCACTTTGTTGCAGACATTATTTTGTATTTATGCAGTTGTCTGCTTAATATTAATCTTATTATCAGTGTTTTGGGCAATACTAAGCACTCCCTGAGACCTTTTTGGTCAGAAAAAAGTGAAAAGTAACAAATCAAATTCTAATAATCTTGATCTCTAACTGCTTTTATCATTTCATTCTTCCATACCTGTGTAGCAGGAGAGACTCTGCTCTGCTCCTGTAGGCTACTTTCCCCCCGCCCATTAATTGTAGTCCAATTAGGTGCACCTGTCCTGTATAAAACAGGTAGACTGGTGCCATGTGGGGATCAGATTGTTGGTGGGTGCCTGCGTCCGTTTGCCGTCCGTTCCCCTCGATGGCGTCTCCGTTCGTCGTCCTCTGGTCTGTCTGCGTGTGATTACAGCTAAGCTGTCATCTTTACTTGCAGGAATGTGGTTGTCTTTTGGTGGGAGTTATGTAGTGTTGAGGGAAGGGAAAGTGAGACGACTGTTTTCTAATCTCGGTTTGCGCCCTGTGTTGTCCACCTCTGGCTGGCCCCCAGCTGGGTTGTATCATGGTGGCTTGCTCCCCAGGTATGACAGTCGGGATTGTAAATCGTGGGCAATGAGTTCATTGTGGTTGTGTTTTATTTTTAATGTCAATGGCCTGCTGCTCTCTCTGTTGCTCACTGGTCCCCGAGAACAGAGGCCAGATTAATAGCATGAATTGTTTACTATTCTTTCAGACTGAATATTACTGTCGTTACAGGAGCTACCGGTCAGCTCTGCTCCTGCTGGTTTGTTTTGACCCATCGTCGCGTGCGCTCTCTCTGCCCAACTTAGTCTCTCCTGGCGGTCTCCTGGACTGTGAAGTGGGGAGGCTGATCACTAATGAGGCCGGTGTATAGTGCGTGTGGCGTGTGGCCCTTGGAGGCCTGGTGTGTTCACCTCTCTGCTAGAGTATCCCCCTCCGTCTCCACCTGGTCTCTGCTAGAGTATCCCCCTCCGTCTCCACCTGGTCTCTCCTAGAGTATCCCCCTCCGTCTCCACCTGGTTGGCTTGTTGGGCCGGCATGTGAAAGTGTTTTCATAGTCATTTGTGTTCAGTATATATTTACTGTTTAAAGAAATGATTGTAAATATGAACCGGAGACGCGTCTCAAGCATTTTTATTAAGGCAACGAATCTGTGTGACCTTGATTGAGGGAAACCCCTAAAAACCTTTCCTTGGGCTAAACTCCCAAGGTGGCGTTGTGTCTAACTCCATCGTCTCACCACACCTGCATATGTTTTACCACCCGCAAAAAACACAACTACAAGTAAATATTGTATTCACCATGCTGCTGCACTGCTGGCACTTGTTTTTGTAAAAAAAATAATAATAATCAAAAAAACATAGAATTGAAGTCACTTTGCTGTTCTTTTTATTTGATTGTGTATATAATTGTTATGGTGTTTTTGAGATGTATACTGTGGGGGGGAATGGGGAGTAAGCGTTCCTATCTACTTCCTATGTGTTCCTATGTAAAAAATCTTGTATCTTGTATTTGTTTATTTTTAACTTTTAACTTTAACTTTTATCTGTTGACAGCACTAATTGATGTATATATATATATATATATATGTATGTGTATGTGTGTATATACACACACATACACATACATATGCCCCCATCCACGTGCAGCTGGATACTGGACATCCTGTCGGACCGCCGCCAGGTGGTGAGGATGGGCAGCACCACATCAGAGCCACTGACCCTCAACACGGGAGCCCCCCAGGGATGCGTGCTGAGCCCTCTCCTTTACTCCCTCTACACCCACGACTGCATGGCTATGCACAGCTCCAAAGTCATCATCAAGTTTGCTGACGACACGACAGTGATGGGCCTGATCGCCGGCGACGACGAGACAGCCTACAGGGAGGAGGTTGGGCTCCATGGGGCTCCATGGAGGGGAGCAGGGAGCCAATCATCCAGGCCCTGGGCTCCATGAGAGGGAAGCAGGGAGCCAATCATCCAGGCCATAGGCTCCATGAAAGGGGAGCAGGGAGCCAATCATCCAGGCCTGGCTCCATGAGAGGGGAGCAGGGAGCCAATAACGCACTAACACACACACACACACACACACACGCACACACATTCAGATTCAGATTCAGATTACTTTATTAATCCCGAGGGAAATTAAGGTGCAACAGTTGACACAGGGGGAATAAATGCACACACAAATATACTAATACCTAAGCTAAAAACTAAATAACAACAACTAACTAAATAAAACAAGTATAAACAAAAATATAGTTAAAATAATTCTAAATGAAATCTAAATGTATTGATAGATGAAGATAAATTTACAGTATTATTACAGTAATACGTAGGTATATACAATACACAACAATACGTATAGTGCAAATTGGCAGTAATAATATATTAATAAATAACTAATAAGTACGTTGGCCTCAGGTCACTGAGTCTCCACTGTCCCTCTCACGACCCGAGGTGATGAATTAAAGAGTATGATGGCCACAGGAAGAAAGGACTTCCTATAGCGTTCTGTGGTGCACCTGGGTGGAATGAGTCTGTTGCTAAAGGTGCTTCTATATGAGGTCAGCACCTGATGGAGAGGGTGAGAGTTGTTGTCAAGGATACTACGCAGCTTGCGCAGCATCCTTCTCTCAGACACCACCAACAAGGAGTCCAGCTGGACCCCCAGGACAGCGCCAGCCTTCCTGACAATCCTGCTGATCTTGTTGGCGTCTGCTGATCTCAACCTGCTTCCCCAGCACACGACACCGGAGAAGATGGCACTGGCTACCACCGACTGGTAGAACATCTTCAGCATCGTGTTACAAACGTTGAAGGACCGGAGCCTCCGCAGGAAGTAGAGACGGCTCTGGCCCTTCTTGTACACAACCTCAGAGTTCTTGGCCCAGACCAGTTTGTTGTCCACACACACATATGCACTAACATACACGCACACACACACACACACACACACACACATAAACGCACTAAGACACGCACTAACACACACAAACACACACACTAACACACACACACACACACACAAATACACACGCACACACACACACACACAGTAACACACGCACACACACACACACACACACTAACACACACACGCACAAACACACAAATACACACGCACACACACACACACACTAACATAAACACACACACACACACACACACACACACACACACACACACACACACACACACACACACACACACACACACACACACACACACACACACACACACACATACGCACTAACACACGCACACATACTAACACACAAACATATTAATGACCGGATCCGCTGTAAAAGTAGCTTATGATTTACTTTAAAGTGGGGTAAATTGTATTAACCGACATATGTTCCTGGCTACGGGCACAAAACATTTAAAAATGAATGAATGAATCCTCATTCACGGTGGATGGATTCATCAGACCGACGAATGATTTTCAAACTGAAGTGGCGGATTTCTCTCGCTGGCTTGACAGACAGTTGCAATAGCGTCTTCCTGCCGCTAGGGGCCGCCAGAGATCGTCCCTCGCTAGACGGGAACCGCGTGTAGTACTTTAGGGGCCCATCATGGGTCATCCAGAGAGATCAGGATCCAGGAGAGGAACACCATGCGGGCCAGACCCAATCCAGTACCTGTACGTGTGTGTGTGTGTGTGTGTGTGTGTGTGTGTGTGTGTGTGTGTGTGTGTGTGTGTGTGTGTGTGTGTGTGTGTGTGTGTGTGTGTGTGTGTGTGTGTGTGTGTGTGTGTGTGTGTGTGTGTGTGTGTGTGTGTGTGTGCCTGTGTGTGTGTGCGCGTGTGCGTGTGTGTGTGTGTGTGTATTGTGACCCCCACCTAGGTGACCACCTATGTGACCCCCACATCAACCAGCTCTGACTGGGGGATCCCGAGGCGTTCCCAGGCCAGCGTGTAGATGTTATCATCCCACCTGTACCTCGGTCTGCCCCTTGGTCTACTCACAGCTGGACATAAACATTCATGGGGAGGTGACCAGGACTAAGAGGTGCTGATCCTCCCAGCTGCTTCACACTCGGTAACCGATCCACCGAGTGCTGATGCCACAAGGACCTCATCATCTGCAAACAGCAGTGACACAATCCTGAGCCAACCAACCACTGCAGTCCTCACCTGAAGCTACTGAGGACAATAAGGCATATGTTGAATTTTAATGGAGAAACTTCACCCTACAGAAGGTGGAAGTGCACACCCGGTGATCTTCTCTGCCGTCCTCCTGACCCTCTGGATGTCTTTCTTGTCCTGTTCAGTGGTGTCTCCGTACCACACGGTGGCGCCACTCATCAGGACGCTCTCTACGGGCCACGGTAGAAGTTCACTAGCCACCTCTGGCCTATTCCGCTTTTTCTGAGGCACCAGAAGGACTTATTTTCTTATGTTGTCGAATTGCGTATATCTATTATTACATTATATTATCAACAAAAGAAATTGAACGCCATGCAACACAGCATTGAGGACCAGGGCTGTCTTATTGTGCACGTAGCATGATTATGAATAGTGCTTACTACCAACCAAAAGTATAACAAAAACACCATCGGAAAAGTATACACAGGCTGTCCACATTTGCATTCCAATAATAACCAAGAAGTGAAGAGGATGTACAAATGTACAAATCATTATAATGTTATTTGACACGGTTGGCCATAACACTGTATCCTAAAGAAAGTCTCCTATTGGGGAGGAATCTTCGACCCAAGTGGCCCAACAGGAGGACTGTAAAGCAAAAGGATGCTGACGAGAAGGCCAAACAAGCCTTCTACTACAACCGCCACCATGGGGCCAGGCCTTTACCGCCTCTACAGCGAGGAGACATGGTCCACACCAAGCTGGAGCAGGAAAAGGCTTGGACGACACCAGCGGTGGATTTGAAGGACGAGTGTATCACCCCAAGGTCATACCTCATCAACACACAGGGAGGAGCGGTGCTGCGGCGGAACCGTCGCCATCTCCGGACGGTACCAACGCCTCGTCCTGCCCAAACCGACTCACCTGCAGCCGCTGGGAGTACTGGGGTGGTTCCCCAGTCGCAAAACCTGAACAAACACCGGGACTGGTTGAGACCAGGTCTGGACGTGTCATTAAGCCAGTTGTCAGACTTATTGAGACAAGTTAAAGTAAAAGTAGCCCAAATTAAATATTATTTGTTACAGTTATTGACTGTTTACGTGCTACTTGTCATGTCATATGTGTTTACACTCTGTCCCTACGTCCCTACGTCACCATATAAGCGGCACCTGCGACAAGCTGGCCGGCGTTGAACAAAGCACGAGTGTAATTGTTTGTACGAAGTTGAGATCTACAAATAAAGACAGCAAGCAGAAACCTCTGTGTGATCATTTCACTCCACTGTCCAACACAGTGTTGAGTGTTTTAAGACACACTAGAGTACTGCTGAGCTTCAATCATGTCCACGTTCTCCTAACATGTTCATTTAACAGTTGACAAGGGAGAGGTCGCTTTCATTATACAAAAAAACACTGTTATTTGGTCTGCACAAGCTCCATACATATAAAGTATGTCATCAAATAGAACCCAACTAGGTTAGTTGAGTTTGGTATGTGACCCCCACCTATGTGAAGCCACTCGTTAGGACGCTCTCTACGGGGCCACGGTAGAAGTTCACTAGCCACTTCTGGCCTATTTTGCTTTTTCTGAGGCAACGCAGAGCATAGAGGCTGGTGTGCCTTCTTCAACATGACCTCCGTGTTGCTGGTCCAAGCCAGGTCATCGGAAATCTGTAGTCCAAGGAATTGGAAGCAGCTGACGACTTCAACCGGTGTCCCGTCCAGGCTGATGGTGGAGTGGGTGCCCCGGTGGCTCCTGAAGTCCAAGATGAGCTCCTTGGTCTTGTTCAGTGCAAGGCTCCTCACACCATCGCGTCAGCTGGACTAGTGACGTGCCCACCATCTATCGTTTACAAACACAGCCCTCCTCCTTTCCTCTTACCACTCTCCTTTGTCCTGTACGCCCGTAGCAGATTGAAGCCTTACAGATTCACCATAGTGTTAGTTCGGCTGAAAATAAATAAGTTTGCTACCTGTACCTAAAACGTTCATTATTAGACGTATCTTCACTAGTGTCTACTATCTGTGTCTTGGAACAAACAACACAAATACCCATAATTAGTGTTCTCCATAACACCTGTGTTTTTATTATGATTATTACTCCTTTCAAATGTGATGTTCAGTGATGTTAGTCAATTAGGTGTGAGGTCACTTCTAATTGTAGATATAATAACATCTAGTATCGGATCCAGGCTTTCTTGTGTATCTACATGTAGCATTACCCACTATGTATGAGAAAAATAAAGAAGCAAGGTTGGAGAGCAAAAAAGTATTTATTTATTAAACAGACTCTTACCTAACAGCACGCACTCAAGTCTAAAGATCATTTCTGGATTTCGACAAACAAACAACGATAAACGAAAAAATTCAAATGCACTCAAGCCGCTAGATGCCAGTAAAAACTAGGTGACATGCAAGAAATCCACATCAAAGAACACTCAACAAAACACACTGTTGCACAAATGATAAAACTCTACTCGATCGTACTACCAGCTCAATTACCTGCTTGAAACTCACAGAGTGCTTGCCTCAGGCTTGCCTCATGTAACACATATATATATATATATATAACAAATATAACAAATTAAAACCCCAAAAACGGCATAAAACCATAAAACAGCAGCTGACAACCTGTGCAAAAGTTGCAGTGTGCAAACGGCTCCCAGTTGGTGTTGGCAGGTCCTTTGCCTCTTCCAGTCTCTCACATTTAGACTCCTTTGTTCCTCTAGATTGTCCCTTGCCGCTTTACAGGTTAACCACTGCAGTCCTCTTATGTTCGCCTTTCACCAAAAGCAGAAGAACCCCAGACAATGAGCGCGATGGTCTGCCACATGCAACGCTATCGCCGTTCACCGCTCATCAAAAGCCCTAGACAACGAGAGCGGCCCCTGCTAATGTCTGTGAATAAATTCATGCTTTTGTGGATGTGGGGCTTTATCAATGATTACCTACACCTGTCCTAGGTAATCAGGTCCCTGGGGCTACATAGCTTTATCAATGATTACCTACACCTGTCCAAGGTAATCAGGTCCCTGGGGCTACATAGCTTTATCAATGATTACCTACACCTGTCCTAGGTAATCAGGTCCCTGGGGCTACATAGCTTTATCAATGATTACCTACACCTGTCCTAGGTAATCAGGTCCCTGGGGCTACATAGCTTTATCAATGATTACCTACACCTGTCCTAGGTAATCAGGTCCCTGGGGCTACATAGCTTTATCAATGATTACCTACACCTGTCCTAGATAATCAGGTCCCCGGGGCTACATAGCTTTATCAATGATTACCTACACCTGTCCTAGGTAATCAGGTCCCTGGGCTACATAGCTTTATCAATGATTACCTACACCTGTCCAAGGTAATCAGGTCCCTGAAGCTACATAGCTTTATCAATGATTACCTACACCTGTCCTAGGTAATCAGGTCCCTGGGGCTACATAGCTTTATCAATGATTACCTACACCTGTCCTAGGTAATCAGGTCCCTGGGGCTACACAGCTTTATCAATGATTACCTACACCTGTCCTAGGTAATCAGGTCCCTGGGGCTACATAGCTTTATCAATGATTACCTACACCTGTCCTAGGTAATCAGGTCCCTGGGGCTACACAGCTTTATCAATGATTACCTACACCTGTCCTAGGTAATCAGGTCCCTGGGGCTACTAGCTTTATCAATGATTACCTACACCTGTCCTAGGTAATCAGGTCCCTGGGGCTACATAGGTTTATCAATGATTACCTACACCTGTCCTAGGTAATCAGGTCCCTGGGGCTACATAGCTTTATCAATGATTACCTACACCTGTCCTAGGTAATCAGGTCCCCAGGGCTACATACAAAATTGGCAGGAAAATATTTTCAACACACAACAACTTCACACTGTCTCAAATGTTAGATTTATGTTTTTGAACCACTTTGAACCTCTGAATCAATAAAACAAATGTCACTGTCCTTTTCCCACTAAAGTTCTATTTCCATTGCTGCCAGTGTCTCTGGCCAAGCTAGCTACTGTTTCTCTCTTGTGGAACTATAGAAGTGCACCTGGTTCTCTCCATCTGTGGGACCTGGGGAAATGGAGATAGGAAATACACTTGAACCAGATTTGTACCATTAGAATGTGAGAAGGATATGCAAATGAAAAATGATTAATTATCAATTATCAATTATCTCTTTCCACTCTCTACTGCATCCATAGTCCCATTTAATGAAACTTACTTTCGAGCCAATGACCTTGATCGCTGGTCAGGTAGAACCAGTTTAAATTGTTTAGCCACTCTCTACTGCAGACATACTCAACAGGCGGCCCGCGGGCCGCATCCGGCCCGCAGACGCCTATTTTGTGGCCCCCCACATGCCTGGTTATGAATGCATAATATTTATAATTAGCCAACCAAAAAATAATAATAATAAATAAAAAATAAACAAAATCCTGACCTGCTTTGGATCTACTTATGTGTGTGAAAGCTCCTTCTCTGCCATGGGAATAATAAAATCAAAGCAGCGTTCCCGTCTAATTGACAGACATTTGGCAGACTATCTCAGAGCAGCTACAACTGAGCAACAACCAGATCTGAAAGTACTTGTGAAAAGAATGCAGACTCAGAGCTCTCACTAGGAATAAGTAACAACTGTTTGTTATATTGTTAATGTTATTAGTATTTGTGAAATGCAGACTCAGAGCTCTCAATGGGAATAAGTAAAAAGTTGTTTGTTATATTGTTATTGTTATTAATATTTGTGAAATGCAGACTCAGAGCTCTCACTAGGAATAAGTAGCAATTGCAAACTTTATCAATGTCATCAATGCAAAGCTATTCACTCCAGTGTTAATAAAACATCAGCTTGACCAACACTTGACACAGTAACATTTGTTACTCAAATTGAGAATATTTGTTAAATATTCCATGATGCTTTGGAATGCATTAAAAATGACAAGCAATACAGCATATTAAACAGCAGTAGTAAATACAGCGAATAAAATGGTACAAATATATGTTAATAATAATTTGTGGCCCTTTGCACCTGTTGTGGTTTAAATCAAGTCAAGTCAAGTCAAGTCAAGTTTATTGTCACTTCACAGTTTACTGTTTAGTATAAAGCAGTGATGTGAAATTCTTGTGTGCAATACCCGACGACAGACAGCAGTTATAAAATAAGATAAAATAAAAATAGATAAAAAATAGAATAAAAAATAGAATAAAGAATATAAAATAAAAATAAAAAATGCAATTTATAAAATGCAAAAATCAGCACAGAAAAGAGCAATTTATATATATAAATCAATGTAATAAAATATACATTGTTATATGTTATACGCCCTTGTTCAGCAGCCTGATGGCCTGACTGTGGAAGCTGTCTCTAAGCCTATTTGTACGACACTTGATACTGCGGTATCGCCTGCCTGACGGTAATAGTGAGTAAAGTTCGTGGCTGGGGTGGGCAATGTCTTTTATAATTCTTTTGGCCTTGGCCACGCACCGCTGGTTGTAAATGTCCAGGAGGGAGGGGAGCTCACCTCCAACGATATACTGGGCCGTCCGCACCACCCTTTGAAGCGCTCTGCGCTCGAGTGCCGTGCAGTTCCCGTACCAGGCGGTGATACACCCTGTCAGAACACTCTCGATGGTGCCGTTGTAGAATGTTCTCAGGATGCGGGGGCCCATGCTGAATTTCTTCAGACGCCTGAGAAAATACAGGCGTTGTTGGGCCCTTTTCACCACGTGTGTGGTGTGCGTGGACCATGTGAGGTCCTCGGAGATGTGCACGCCGAGGAACTTGAAGCTGCTGACCCTCTCTACTGCAACGCCGTCGATGTAGATAGGGCTGTGCTCTCCCCTCTGCCTCCTGAAGTCCACGATCAGCTCCTTGGTCTTCTTGACGTTGAGGGCGAGGCTGTTCTCCTGGCACCACTGCTCCAGCGATCCGACCTCCTCCCTGTAGGCTGTCTCGTCGTCGCCGGCGATCAGGCCCATCACTGTCGTGTCGTCAGCAAACTTGACGATGACGTTGGAGCTGTGCATAGCCATGCAGTCGTGGGTGTAGAGGGAGTAGAGGAGAGGGCTCAGCACGCATCCCTGGGGGGCTCCCGTGTTGAGGGTCAGTGGCTCTGATGTGGTGCTGCCCATCCTCACCACCTGGCGGCGGTCCGACAGGAGGTTCAGTATCCAGCTGCACATGGATGGGGGTACGCCTAGACCTCTCAGCTTGGTGTCGAGCTTGGCAGGAACTATTGTGTTGAATGCTGAGCTGTAGTCCACAAACAGCATTCGCACATAACAGTTCTTCCCCTCCAGGTGGGAAAGGGCAGTGTGGAGGGCCATGGCAATTGCGTCGTCCGTGGATCTATTTTGACGATATGCAAATTGCCATGGGTCCAGCGTGGTAGGTAACACGGAGCAAATAAAGTCCTTGACCAACCTCTCGAAGCATTTGCTAACGATCGAGGTGAGGGCCACAGGTCTGTAGTCATTCAGGCATGTTACCTTGGTTTGTTTAGGAACAGGCACGATGGTGGATATCTTGAAGACCGCGGGGACAACAGCCTGGGACAGGGAGAGGTTGAAGATGTCTGCAAAGACTCCTGCCAACTGGTCTGCGCATGCTCTGAGGACGCGGCCCGGGATGTCGTCGGGGCCTGCCGCCTTACGGATGTTCAGCCGCTTAAAGGTGCGGCGCACATCCGCCTCCGAGATGCGCAGCTGGCTGGTCTCCCCAGTCGGTGCTGGCTTCGGCGGGCTGCCGTTTACGTCGAACCGAGCAAAAAAAGTATTTAGCTCTCCTGGGAGGGAGGTAGAGGAGTTCTCTACACAACTGGTTCTCCCTCTGAAGTTCGTTATCTTCTGCAGCCCCTGCCACATACCCCTCGCATCGTGTTTCTTGAATTTATCTTCCACTCTGTCCTTATACTCCCGCTTGGCAGTGACGATGGTCTTACGGAGGTCGTAACGGGCTCTCGTATATTCCTCCGTATTCCCGGAACCAAAGGCGGCGTTACGCGCATGTAGGGCAGCGCGAACATCGCCGTTAATCCACGGTTTCTGGTTGGGATATATCCGAACCGACTTGGTCGGAACAACGTCATCTATGCACTTCTTGATGAACCCGGTGACCGACGACGCGTACTCGTTGATGTTATTGTCCGAGGCAACGCGGAACATGTGCCAGTCAGCGTGATCAAAACAATCCTGCAGCGTAGAATCTGAGCATTGGACCTCCCTCACAGCGATCGGTTGCTGCTTCAGTCTCTGCCTATAGGCGGGGAGTAGCTGGATAGAGCGGTGATCTGATTTGCCGAACGGTGGGCGGAGGAGGGCCTTGTAGCCATCACGGAAGGGAGTGTAGCAGTGGTCGAGGATCCGCTCGCCCCGTGTGTTGCTCTTTATGTGTTGGTAGAACTTCGGGAGAACCTTCTTCAGGTTCGCCTTGTTGAAGTCCCCCGCCACGATGAGAGCAGCCTCGGGGTGGGCCGACTCCTGTTCGCTGATAGCCCCGTACAGTTCCTTCAGCGCTGTGTCCGTGTTGGCTTGTGGGGGAATGTAAACAGCGGTCACGGTTACCGCTGTAAACTCCCGAGGTAGCCAGTATGGACGGCACATAAGCATCAGGTACTCCAGGTCCGGGGAACAGAAAGACTTGAGGGGATGTACATGACTTTGGTTGCACCAAGATCTGTTTATCATGAGACATACCCCCCCTCCGCGATCTTTACCGGAGAGAGCCTTTGTTCTGTCCGCCCGGTGTACGGAAAATCCCGTCGGCTCGATAGCTGCGTCGGTAACCCCCTCCGACATCCATGTCTCCGTAAGGCAGATAATACAATTGTCCCTAGTTTCCCGGTGGAATTGAATACGAGCCTGTAGTTCGCTTAACTTATTGTCCAGAGACTGTACATTAGCCAGTAGAATGGTGGGTAGTGGGGGGCGATCGGATCGACATCTCAGCCTGACTAGCACGCCGGCTCGCTTCCCTCGCTTCCTCCGGCGACGCTTGCGCGTAATCGTGCCCAAAATGGACGGAGATAATCCAGCTGTGACTTCGGGCGGGATGTCCGAGCCGAAAGAATGAAAAAACTCCGGTAGGCGGCGAGCGACTGTCGATCTGATCTCCCAAAGTGTGCAGAAGTTATAAGTGAACTTGCTGCTAACATCCTGAACTAGAATAGTTGCGATAAAAAGAATAAATAACAAAAAACTGCGTCGTCGTGCGGGAGCTCGCGACACGGCAGCCATCTCGTACGGCGCCATACTCCCGATGAAATGTGGCCCTCTTGGCCTCTGAAGGTGAGTACCCCTGCTCTACTGCATAGACAGTCCCATTTAATGAAACGTCTTACTTTCTAGCCAATTAATGTTGAACATACCTCATTTCCTTATTATTCAGACTTTTATGCACAAAGTACTTTCATTTTCCCAAAGAGGAAGCAAAAAACCTGTGTTTCAAACTGAATCATGTCACACATGTAGGAAGTATGAATAGTGAAAGAATATGGAGGTTCTTAAAGTGCAGTACGTTCTGTACTTCATGCAAGCTGGATCTACATATTTAGTTACTTGTTCAACTATTTGGCTTGATAAGAACCTGGTAAAAGGTTTCTAGGTTTGACACCAACCTGTATAACAGAAGAAGTTAAGATGTTCTTCACAAGAGCGTTGCCTCCATGCGGACGGTTCCATACTGGCCAGGCTTCCACAGGGGCTGGACTGGTGTGAACCATGCTCCCATTGGGTGAAGTCCATTGGGTCACCTGACATCCAAAACCAGGAGGTTCCTAAAATTGACCTACAGACACTGAAAGAGTTACCTGAAAGGAAGGATGAATGACGTTGCCAAATATTTTACTTTAATGCATACTTTAATGATTTAATGCCTGATAGACACTAAGGCCTGGCCTGTACCTGCGCAGGCCAACCCAGAGGTGGCTGGTTAGTGAGAATGGGGCACGAGCCACCAGCTCATCAATCATCTCTTGCTCCTCAGGGCCCCTGATGCTCAGCAGGTCCCAGTGAAAGTCTCTGCAGTAGAGCAGGGCGTCTGACCAGCACAGCCTCTTTCCCACCAGTGTGATGTTCCTCCCCATCTCCTGAATGCTGATGGAGGGTGGAGGAGGTGCCAACTCTGGGGAAACATTGTGACAAAGTCATGGTGAGGAAAATCTACTCTCAGCCTTGGTCACAGCCCTGGGTTCCTTCTGTTCAACTATCTTTGGGAAGTCAGCTCATCCCTACCTTCTATTATAATATTTAGACATTTGGCAGATGCTTTTATTAGGTAGGTGTGAACAAAAATGATATTTGTGTGGATTATTATAATTTGTATTTTTATTATTATTATTATTATTATGAGGTATTCGGAGAGCATCTGTGGAGACCCATTGTTTTTATGTGGATTCTTCCTATATTTTAATATAGATTAGATTCAAATGTATTGTCATTGCACAGCACAGTACAGTACAGGGAAAATAATTTGCCATCTAACCAGAGTGAACATTTTACAGTAAAGAGCATGGTGATATATAATGTACAGTGGTTAAATAAGATGTAAACAGTCTACTAAAAAACTATTTTATATATATAAACAGTATATATTATATAATTGGGGAAAACTTCAGCAACCTGATTCTAAATAACCACTAACCCTAATTTAAAAAGTGGTATGGATGCCCTATGGAAGTGTCTGATCTAAAAAACATTGATTGAAAGAAATATGTAAATGTAATAATTAGTTATGCAGGAATTCAATGATTGACATGAGCAAATATTGAAGCTTCGAGCAGCTTCATTATATATATTTATTTGATTCAATGGGACTTCACAGTTGACCAATGACCAAAAGTTGCACTGTTACACCCTTTGATAACATTTAATGTTAGATTCGGTTCCTACCTCCGTAAACTTTGACCTCACACAACGTCACAACGTCAGAGGACTTGTAGAAGTTGATGAAGCTTCCCTCCATTCCCCTGCACTGGACAGTCTGAGTCAAGCTCTCTGGGACATCGTAGATGACGGCACACCTGAGGAAAAGAGACAGAGAGTAGTTACAGGAGCCTGGTGAAGATAGGTATCACAAACTAGATACCAGTAGCTGGTGTGTGTCAAGGTGTACTTTAGCAGAGCACTGCTTGTACATTTGAGTTCTCTTTTTTATATTCTATGCTATTTAGTAATTTTAACTATTATCAATTATCAATGTTGGTTCAGGTCATGGTCATTAGGGATCAAACCCAGTATATTTTTAGCTGGTCCAGGGTCATTTCATGAAACCCTTTTTGATTTAGCCCCAGCTCAATGTATCGTAAAGCTGTGAGACGGACACACTCTGGATACTGTTGTTTCCTTGATTAGATCATTTCCGACGGGTCAAACAGCCACATTAAGTTACATTCAAAAGTATATTAGTGCATTTTTCATAAGCGTATTGGCCAATCACATATTGTGTTACTGTAATTAATTGATTGAATGTATGCTTATACATCATCATTTGTTGATTTAAGGGAGGGAATGGGGAGTAAGCATTCCATAGTACTTTGTACGGAAGGCAAAAACAAGAAAAATCATCCATGGGGAAACCAAAAATAACACAGTGATCGCCACACAGTATCCATGAGGGAATAGGCTAGAGGGTTTCACAGTTGTATCAACGGGAAAGTTCTGGCAACAAATGAGAGATGTACTGTTGGGATGAATCGGGGTTATCCGATACCGCAGTATCAAGTGCCGTACAAATAGACTTAGAGATAGCTTCCACAGTCAGGCCATCAGACTGCTGAAGAAGGGCGTATAGCATATAACATATATATATATATATACATTGATTTAAATATACATATTGCTGTTTTCTGTATATATATATTTAGCATTTTATAAATTGCATTCCAATTTTTATTCAATTTTTATCTATTTTTATCTTATTTTATAATTGCTGTCTGTCGTCGGGTTTTGCACATAAGATTTTCACATCATATACTTGTGTAAACTGTGAAGTGACAATAAACTTGACTGGGTGGGATAGCACCAGAGCGGCTGTGAACAGGCCCTTCGAGGCTGAAAAGGCGGACTCTGCTTCTGGGGATCAGGAGAAACAGCGGAGAGTGATGGTATGCCCCTTCTCCCCGATGTGGCCAAGGAACTCCACAGAAGTTGTGTGAAAAATGAATTTCTCAGCCTCGACGAAGATTTTATTCTCCAGGAGTCGTTCGAGAACCAGGCGTACATGCTGCAGATGCTCCTGCTCTGACTGGGAGAAGATCAGTATGTCGTCAAAATACACCAGCACAAATTCATTAAGCATGTTCCAAAGGAGGTTGTTGACCAAGGCCTGAAATACAGCCGGGATGTTGATCAACCCAAATGGCATCACTCGATACTCAAAGTGTCCGAGGTGTGTATTGATTGCCGTCTTTCACTCATCCCCCTTCCTGATGCAGGTGGTAGGCGTTGTGGGGATAAAGCTTGGTGTAGATGGTGGCTTGAGTTAGAGGTTCATAGTAGTCTTCTCTGGAAGGTAGAGGTTGTACAGCCGCCCGTAGGGAAGAGGGCACCAGGGAGGAGGTAAATGGCACAGTTGTAGGGAGGATGAGGTGGAAGGGAGAGAGACCACTTCTTACTGAACCCCTCAGCAAGGTGGTGGTAGTCAAGAGGAAGGAGTTGTCTGAGTATGTGGAGTAGAAGGCATGGGTCTTGGGTCTGAGGCAAGAGGAGCAGCTGACCACAGGCCTTTGGCAAAACAAGATACAATCCATCCAAGGATACGGCCCGTGGTCCAGCAAATAGATCTGCAGAAGACCAGTGGAGCGGTAGGGGCATCGACGACAAGGAACTTCTTGGATTCATGGTCATTTCCTGAGATGGTTGATGGAAACGGTACTCTGGGTGATCTTGTCCAGGGGATGGCCATCAAAGGTGTGAGCATTGAGGGGTTTGTCGAGAGACACCAGTGGAATGCCAGTCTGCCTGGCCAGGCTGGTATCAATGAGGCTCTCATCTGCTTTCTACTTTTGCGAGTAGTAGTACTCTTTTGCGACCTCAGTCTTTCCAGATTGTCTTTTTGATTTAGATTCCAAGAGAGCCAAGTACCTCCGCAGCAAAACGATGTACGTCCAGTTAGAGAATTTAGTTAATGTTAAGATATTAGTCTTAGTCTACAGTTGAAGCAAAGCGTGCTAGGGTTTAGTATGGGGAATAAGGTAAGGGTTTAGTTTTTGGGTTTTGTTCTTTTTGTTTTTGTTTATTTACTCCCCATTACTTATTAATCCTAATTACACCCTATTATTTCTGTTAATTAATGTAATTCAAAGGAGGAAGTAATGCTTGTAGTGTATCATAGAATTACTGATTTTGGATGATAACTTCAACTTCAGATTGACTAAATTGGGTAAGTGCGTTAATATCTACAATAAATTATTATATCCAATATTAAGTTATATTCCTGTTATATATTCCTGTTATATTTGAGTGTTAAAATAATTAAAGTTGTGTTTCGATCAGTTTAGCCACCTCATTATACTATCCTGCCCCAGCATTTGAGTATAAGCTGTGTATTTGGCACCAGTGATTTACCCTGGATTGTCATTGCTGTTGTTCACCAGTGAATTCCCGATGAGTATTTCAAAACCGTTGAGCCTCTCTTCAACAAAATTCCTATTTGTGACATGGATCTCTAGCACCCAGTACACACCGGGCAGCTGGAGCCTCCACCACGGTTTGTACTGGTTTGTACTGGTTTGTACTGGTATGGCTGCAGCTACCATGGCCGTATTCAGGGTCGCTGTTCCCATCGATGTTCAGCCTGATCATTACTCTCAGTTGAAGACTGAGTCGCTGTGCCACCCAGTGCCAAGTTAATTCAACAGAGTGAAACCACATATTAGTTATTAGGTTGCATTGTAAAACGCATTGAAATACATGTTTGGAGAACTTGCCGCATAGAAATACCTGAAAGTCCAGCTGAGTTCCACAGGTGGATGACAACACCTGATGCAAGAGAACACTTTATACATACGTAAATAATAAACCACAATGGGGTGTGCCGTTATTGTACGACGGGGGTGGTGTATCACACATCCAACAATGATTAGATGTTAGTTACTTTAATCTATAATGAAAGTAACTAATATCAGTATTATTTAGTATTTTTCCAAAATATTTACCCAATGACAATAAGCACAATGTAACAATTGAGGGTGTGCAGAAGGGGGAACCTGTGATATATATATCTATATATATATATT
>CM051013.1:25490188-25528813 GCA_027704905.1 Muraenolepis orangiensis | reverse complement strand
TTTTTATTTATTATTATTATTTTTTGGTTGGCTAATTATAAATATTATGCATTCATAACCAGGCATGTGGGGGGCCACAAAATAGGCGTCTGCGGGCCGGATGCGGCCCGCGGGCCGCCTGTTGAGTATGTCTGCAGTAGAGAGTGGCTAAACAATTTAAACTGGTTCTACCTGACCAGCGATCAAGGTCATTGGCTCGAAAGTAAGTTTCATTAAATGGGACTATGGATGCAGTAGAGAGTGGAAAGAGATAATTGATAATTGATAATTAATCATTTTTTATTTGCATATCCTTCTCACATTCTAATGGTACAAATCTGGTTCAAGTGTATTTCCTATCTCCATTTCCCCAGGTCCCACAGATGGAGAGAACCAGGTGCACTTCTATAGTTCCACAAGAGAGAAACAGTAGCTAGCTTGGCCAGAGACACTGGCAGCAATGGAAATAGAACTTTAGTGGGAAAAGGACAGTGACATTTGTTTTATTGATTCAGAGGTTCAAAGTGGTTCAAAAACATAAATCTAACATTTGAGACAGTGTGAAGTTGTTGTGTGTTGAAAATATTTTCCTGCCAATTTTGTATGTAGCCCTGGGGACCTGATTACCTAGGACAGGTGTAGGTAATCATTGATAAAGCTATGTAGCCCCAGGGACCTGATTACCTAGGACAGGTGTAGGTAATCATTGATAAACCTATGTAGCCCCAGGGACCTGATTACCTAGGACAGGTGTAGGTAATCATTGATAAAGCTAGTAGCCCCAGGGACCTGATTACCTAGGACAGGTGTAGGTAATCATTGATAAAGCTGTGTAGCCCCAGGGACCTGATTACCTAGGACAGGTGTAGGTAATCATTGATAAAGCTATGTAGCCCCAGGGACCTGATTACCTAGGACAGGTGTAGGTAATCATTGATAAAGCTGTGTAGCCCCAGGGACCTGATTACCTAGGACAGGTGTAGGTAATTATTGATAAAGCTATGTAGCCCCAGGGACCTGAATACCTAGGACAGGTGTAGGTAATCATTGATAAAGCTATGTAGCTTCAGGGACCTGATTACCTTGGACAGGTGTAGGTAATCATTGATAAAGCTATGTAGCCCAGGGACCTGATTACCTAGGACAAGTGTAGGTAATCATTGATAAAGCTATGTAGCCCCGGGGACCTGATTATCTAGGACAGGTGTAGGTAATCATTGATAAAGCTATGTAGCCCCAGGGACCTGATTACCTAGGACAGGTGTAGGTAATCATTGATAAAGCTATGTAGCCCCAGGGACCTGATTACCTAGGACAGGTGTAGGTAATCATTGATAAAGCTATGTAGCCCCAGGGACCTGATTACCTAGGACAGGTGTAGGTAATCATTGATAAAGCTATGTAGCCCCAGGGACCTGATTACCTTGGACAGGTGTAGGTAATCATTGATAAAGCTATGTAGCCCCAGGGACCTGATTACCTAGGACAGGTGTAGGTAATCATTGATAAAGCCCCACATCCACAAAAGCATGAATTTATTCACAGACATTAGCAGGGGCCGCTCTCGTTGTCTAGG
Organism: Muraenolepis orangiensis; assembly: GCA_027704905.1. Lineage (NCBI taxonomy): Eukaryota > Metazoa > Chordata > Actinopteri > Gadiformes > Muraenolepididae > Muraenolepis > Muraenolepis orangiensis. The sequence goes on along the minus strand of CM051013.1, from coordinate 25,527,258 downwards.
GCTTTTGATGAGCGGTGAACGGCGATAGCGTTGCATGTGGCAGACCATCGCGCTCATTGTCTGGGGTTCTTCTGCTTTTGGTGAAAGGCGAACATAAGAGGACTGCAGTGGTTAACCTGTAAAGCGGCAAGGGACAATCTAGAGGAACAAAAGGAGTCTAAATGTGAGAGACTGGAAGAGGCAAAGGACCTGCCAACACCAACGGGAGCCGTTTGCACACTGCAACTTTTGCACAGGTTGTCAGCTGCTGTTTTTATGGTTTTATGCCGTTTTTGGGGTTTTAATTTGTTATATTTGTTATATATATATATATATGTGTTACATGAGGAAAGCCTGAGGCAAGCACTCGTGAGTTTCAAGCAGGTAATTGAGCTGGTAGTACGATCGAGTAGAGTTTTATCATTTGTGCAACAGTGTGTTTTGTTGAGTGTTCTTTGATGTGGATTTCTTGCATGTCACCTAGTTTTTACTGGCATCTAGCGGCTTGAGTGCATTTGAATTTTTTCGTTTATCGTTGTTTGTTTGTCGAAATCCAGAAATGATCTTTAGACTTGAGTGCGTGCTGTTAGGTAAGAGTCTGTTTAATAAATAAATACTTTTTTGCTCTCCAACCTTGCTTCTTTATTTTTCTCATACATAGTGGGTAATGCTACATGTAGATACACAAGAAAGCCTGGATCCGATACTAGATGTTATTATATCTACAATTAGAAGTGACCTCACACCTAATTGACTAACATCACTGAACATCACATTTGAAAGGAGTAATAATCATAATAAAAACACAGGTGTTATGGAGAACACTAATTATGGGTATTTGTGTTGTTTGTTCCAAGACACAGATAGTAGACACTAGTGAAGATACGTCTAATAATGAACGTTTTAGGTACAGGTAGCAAACTTATTTATTTTCAGCCGAACTAACACTATGGTGAATCTGTAAGGCTTCAATCTGCTACGGGCGTACAGGACAAAGGAGAGTGGTAAGAGGAAAGGAGGAGGGCTGTGTTTGTAAACGATAGATGGTGGGCACGTCACTAGTCCAGCTGACGCGATGGTGTGAGGAGCCTTGCACTGAACAAGACCAAGGAGCTCATCTTGGACTTCAGGAGCCACCGGGCACCCACTCCACCATCAGCCTGGACGGGACACCGGTTGAAGTCGTCAGCTGCTTCCAATTCCTTGGACTACAGATTTCCGATGACCTGGCTTGGACCAGCAACACGGAGGTCATGTTGAAGAAGGCACACCAGCCTCTATGCTCTGCGTTGCCTCAGAAAAAGCAAAATAGGCCAGAAGTGGCTAGTGAACTTCTACCGTGGCCCCGTAGAGAGCGTCCTAACGAGTGGCTTCACATAGGTGGGGGTCACATACCAAACTCAACTAACCTAGTTGGGTTCTATTTGATGACATACTTTATATGTATGGAGCTTGTGCAGACCAAATAACAGTGTTTTTTTGTATAATGAAAGCGACCTCTCCCTTGTCAACTGTTAAATGAACATGTTAGGAGAACGTGGACATGATTGAAGCTCAGCAGTACTCTAGTGTGTCTTAAAACACTCAACACTGTGTTGGACAGTGGAGTGAAATGATCACACAGAGGTTTCTGCTTGCTGTCTTTATTTGTAGATCTCAACTTCGTACAAACAATTACACTCGTGCTTTGTTCAACGCCGGCCAGCTTGTCGCAGGTGCCGCTTATATGGTGACGTAGGGACGTAGGGACAGAGTGTAAACACATATGACATGACAAGTAGCACGTAAACAGTCAATAACTGTAACAAATAATATTTAATTTGGGCTACTTTTACTTTAACTTGTCTCAATAAGTCTGACAACTGGCTTAATGACACGTCCAGACCTGGTCTCAACCAGTCCCGGTGTTTGTTCAGGTTTTGCGACTGGGGAACCACCCCAGTACTCCCAGCGGCTGCAGGTGAGTCGGTTTGGGCAGGACGAGGCGTTGGTACCGTCCGGAGATGGCGACGGTTCCGCCGCAGCACCGCTCCTCCCTGTGTGTTGATGAGGTATGACCTTGGGGTGATACACTCGTCCTTCAAATCCACCGCTGGTGTCGTCCAAGCCTTTTCCTGCTCCAGCTTGGTGTGGACCATGTCTCCTCGCTGTAGAGGCGGTAAAGGCCTGGCCCCATGGTGGCGGTTGTAGTAGAAGGCTTGTTTGGCCTTCTCGTCAGCATCCTTTTGCTTTACAGTCCTCCTGTTGGGCCACTTGGGTCGAAGATTCCTCCCCAATAGGAGACTTTCTTTAGGATACAGTGTTATGGCCAACCGTGTCAAATAACATTATAATGATTTGTACATTTGTACATCCTCTTCACTTCTTGGTTATTATTGGAATGCAAATGTGGACAGCCTGTGTATACTTTTCCGATGGTGTTTTTGTTATACTTTTGGTTGGTAGTAAGCACTATTCATAATCATGCTACGTGCACAATAAGACAGCCCTGGTCCTCAATGCTGTGTTGCATGGCGTTCAATTTCTTTTGTTGATAATATAATGTAATAATAGATATACGCAATTCGACAACATAAGAAAATAAGTCCTTCTGGTGCCTCAGAAAAAGCGGAATAGGCCAGAGGTGGCTAGTGAACTTCTACCGTGGCCCGTAGAGAGCGTCCTGATGAGTGGCGCCACCGTGTGGTACGGAGACACCACTGAACAGGACAAGAAAGACATCCAGAGGGTCAGGAGGACGGCAGAGAAGATCACCGGGTGTGCACTTCCACCTTCTGTAGGGTGAAGTTTCTCCATTAAAATTCAACATATGCCTTATTGTCCTCAGTAGCTTCAGGTGAGGACTGCAGTGGTTGGTTGGCTCAGGATTGTGTCACTGCTGTTTGCAGATGATGAGGTCCTTGTGGCATCAGCACTCGGTGGATCGGTTACCGAGTGTGAAGCAGCTGGGAGGATCAGCACCTCTTAGTCCTGGTCACCTCCCCATGAATGTTTATGTCCAGCTGTGAGTAGACCAAGGGGCAGACCGAGGTACAGGTGGGATGATAACATCTACACGCTGGCCTGGGAACGCCTCGGGATCCCCCAGTCAGAGCTGGTTGATGTGGGGGTCACATAGGTGGTCACCTAGGTGGGGGTCACAATACACACACACACACACACGCACACGCGCACACACACACAGGCACACACACACACACACACACACACACACACACACACACACACACACACACACACACACACACACACACACACACACACACACACACACACACACACACACACACACACACACACACACACACACACACACACGTACAGGTACTGGATTGGGTCTGGCCCGCATGGTGTTCCTCTCCTGGATCCTGATCTCTCTGGATGACCCATGATGGGCCCCTAAAGTACTACACGCGGTTCCCGTCTAGCGAGGGACGATCTCTGGCGGCCCCTAGCGGCAGGAAGACGCTATTGCAACTGTCTGTCAAGCCAGCGAGAGAAATCCGCCACTTCAGTTTGAAAATCATTCGTCGGTCTGATGAATCCATCCACCGTGAATGAGGATTCATTCATTCATTTTTAAATGTTTTGTGCCCGTAGCCAGGAACATATGTCGGTTAATACAATTTACCCCACTTTAAAGTAAATCATAAGCTACTTTTACAGCGGATCCGGTCATTAATATGTTTGTGTGTTAGTATGTGTGCGTGTGTTAGTGCGTATGTGTGTGTGTGTGTGTGTGTGTGTGTGTGTGTGTGTGTGTGTGTGTGTGTGTGTGTGTGTGTGTGTGTGTGTGTGTGTGTGTGTGTGTGTGTGTTTATGTTAGTGTGTGTGTGTGTGTGCGTGTGTATTTGTGTGTTTGTGCGTGTGTGTGTTAGTGTGTGTGTGTGTGTGTGTGCGTGTGTTACTGTGTGTGTGTGTGTGTGCGTGTGTATTTGTGTGTGTGTGTGTGTGTGTTAGTGTGTGTGTTTGTGTGTGTTAGTGCGTGTCTTAGTGCGTTTATGTGTGTGTGTGTGTGTGTGTGTGTGTGCGTGTATGTTAGTGCATATGTGTGTGTGGACAACAAACTGGTCTGGGCCAAGAACTCTGAGGTTGTGTACAAGAAGGGCCAGAGCCGTCTCTACTTCCTGCGGAGGCTCCGGTCCTTCAACGTTTGTAACACGATGCTGAAGATGTTCTACCAGTCGGTGGTAGCCAGTGCCATCTTCTCCGGTGTCGTGTGCTGGGGAAGCAGGTTGAGATCAGCAGACGCCAACAAGATCAGCAGGATTGTCAGGAAGGCTGGCGCTGTCCTGGGGGTCCAGCTGGACTCCTTGTTGGTGGTGTCTGAGAGAAGGATGCTGCGCAAGCTGCGTAGTATCCTTGACAACAACTCTCACCCTCTCCATCAGGTGCTGACCTCATATAGAAGCACCTTTAGCAACAGACTCATTCCACCCAGGTGCACCACAGAACGCTATAGGAAGTCCTTTCTTCCTGTGGCCATCATACTCTTTAATTCATCACCTCGGGTCGTGAGAGGGACAGTGGAGACTCAGTGACCTGAGGCCAACGTACTTATTAGTTATTTATTAATATATTATTACTGCCAATTTGCACTATACGTATTGTTGTGTATTGTATATACCTACGTATTACTGTAATAATACTGTAAATTTATCTTCATCTATCAATACATTTAGATTTCATTTAGAATTATTTTAACTATATTTTTGTTTATACTTGTTTTATTTAGTTAGTTGTTGTTATTTAGTTTTTAGCTTAGGTATTAGTATATTTGTGTGTGCATTTATTCCCCCTGTGTCAACTGTTGCACCTTAATTTCCCTCGGGATTAATAAAGTAATTTGAATCTGAATCTGAATCTGAATGTGTGTGCGTGTGTGTGTGTGTGTGTGTGTGTTAGTGCGTTATTGGCTCCCTGCTCCCCTCTCATGGAGCCCAGGGCCTGGATGATTGGCTCCCTGCTCCCCTTTCATGGAGCCTATGGCCTGGATGATTGGCTCCCTGCTTCCCTCTCATGGAGCCCAGGGCCTGGATGATTGGCTCCCTGCTCCCCTCCATGGAGCCCCATGGAGCCCAACCTCCTCCCTGTAGGCTGTCTCGTCGTCGCCGGCGATCAGGCCCATCACTGTCGTGTCGTCAGCAAACTTGATGATGACTTTGGAGCTGTGCATAGCCATGCAGTCGTGGGTGTAGAGGGAGTAAAGGAGAGGGCTCAGCACGCATCCCTGGGGGGCTCCCGTGTTGAGGGTCAGTGGCTCTGATGTGGTGCTGCCCATCCTCACCACCTGGCGGCGGTCCGACAGGATGTCCAGTATCCAGCTGCACGTGGATGGGGGCATATGTATGTGTATGTGTGTGTATATACACACATACACATACATATATATATATATATACATCAATTAGTGCTGTCAACAGATAAAAGTTAAAGTTAAAAGTTAAAAATAAACAAATACAAGATACAAGATTTTTTACATAGGAACACATAGGAAGTAGATAGGAACGCTTACTCCCCATTCCCCCCACAGTATACATCTCAAAAACACCATAACAATTATATACACAATAAAATAAAAAGAACAGCAAAGTGACTTCAATTCTATGTTTTTTTGATTATTATTATTTTTTTTACAAAAACAAGTGCCAGCAGTGCAGCAGCATGGTGAATACAATATTTACTTGTAGTTGTGTTTTTTGCGGGTGGTAAAACATATGCAGGTGTGGTGAGACGATGGAGTTAGACACAACGCCACCTTGGGAGTTTAGCCCAAGGAAAGGTTTTTAGGGGTTTCCCTCAATCAAGGTCACACAGATTCGTTGCCTTAATAAAAATGCTTGAGACGCGTCTCCGGTTCATATTTACAATCATTTCTTTAAACAGTAAATATATACTGAACACAAATGACTATGAAAACACTTTCACATGCCGGCCCAACAAGCCAACCAGGTGGAGACGGAGGGGGTTACTAAAGGCAGAGAGGTGAACACACCAGGCCTCCAAGGGCCACACGCCACACGCACTATACACCGGCCTCATTAGTGATCAGCCTCCCCACTTCACAGTCCAGGAGACCGCCAGGAGAGACTAAGTTGGGCAGAGAGAGCGCACGCGACGATGGGTCAAAACAAACCAGCAGGAGCAGAGCTGACCGGTAGCTCCTGTAACGACAGTAATATTCAGTCTGAAAGAATAGTAAACAATTCATGCTATTAATCTGGCCTCTGTTCTCGGGGACCAGTGAGCAACAGAGAGAGCAGCAGGCCATTGACATTAAAAATAAAACACAACCACAATGAACTCATTGCCCACGATTTACAATCCCGACTGTCATACCTGGGGAGCAAGCCACCATGATACAACCCAGCTGGGGGCCAGCCAGAGGTGGACAACACAGGGCGCAAACCGAGATTAGAAAACAGTCGTCTCACTTTCCCTTCCCTCAACACTACATAACTCCCACCAAAAGACAACCACATTCCTGCAAGTAAAGATGACAGCTTAGCTGTAATCACACGCAGACAGACCAGAGGACGACGAACGGAGACGCCATCGAGGGGAACGGACAGGTGCACCTAATTGGACTACAATTAATGGGCGGGGGGAAAGTAGCCTACAGGAGCAGAGCAGAGTCTCTCCTGCTACACAGGTATGGAAGAATGAAATGATAAAAGCAGTTAGAGATCAAGATTATTAGAATTTGATTTGTTACTTTTCACTTTTTTCTGACCAAAAAGGTCTCAGGGAGTTCTTAGTATTGCCCAAAACACTGATAATAAGATTAATATTAAGCAGACAACTGCATAAATACAAAATAATGTCTGCAACAAAGTGAACATAAGCAGCTTGCCTGTCAATTGTTTGCAAAGAAACATCGCATGCAAATGAATGTTGCAACAAGTAGACCACTTTAAGAGACTGAATAACAAAGAGACAAAGTGAACAATCCTTTTTCACATTCTAAGCTGTAAAATGACATTGAAACAGTGTCAACTTTAGTGGCATGAGTCCAGTCAGGTTGATGGAGTCTATTGTTATTTTAACCAGTTGCTCAGACACACAAGTTTGTTTACATTTTCAGATGAGAGAGCTGACCTCTTCTTCTGCACAATGCGCCCTGCCAGAGGAAACCCTCTCTGGCATGGCTCTGTTGATGGTGGTGTGGTGAGGTATCTCTGTGCTATATGGGCCAGCTTACCATGGACACCTGCGTGTGCTGACCACCACTGTAGAGGACACTCCTCTATGCCAACACTAGGCTCTGCTCTATACCTGTCTAGGCTTTGGTCTCCAGCTAGTGTCTCTTCATCAGACTCAGACTTTGACCTCAGTAGGAGGGCCCTCCTTTTCTTTGGTGGCTCTGGTACAGGCTCTGGCTGTGGTGGAGGTGGACTGTCCCTGTCCTTCAGCATCTCCCTTAGCTTTAGCCACACCTCTCCCCTCTTGGTTCTGGGCAGGCTCCGGAGGTCCTTGAATCTGGGATCCAAAGCTGTTGCTAGTTGTAGCCGTCTATGTTTGTGTTCTCCTTTGACCTCTTGAGGTCCTCTGTGAATGCAGCCTTGAAGTGCACTATGTAGGCCGGGTCACCATCAGAGAGCTCCAGCGTGAGGTGGCAGAGTGCAGGTTACACCACAGAGCAGGTCACATCACCACCAAGGAGCTCGGTGACTTACCTACAAACACACAAGACCAACAGAATTAATGACTACACTTTACACTCAGATGACATCAATATGGCTTGAAATTATTTCTGAATTGCAGTTAAAGTGACTAATATATCTATTAAATATTAAAGAAAAGGAGAGTTAAAGAAAATATCCCACCTGCATGGCTCAAGCAGTGTTTCCAAGTTTTCCATTTGTTCATTGTGTGGTGAGTTACATAATTCACCTGGGAACTATGGTTGGGGGGGCGTGCTCCCGCACGGACTGTTTTGAGCACCGGACTTGTTCTTGTTCCGGTTAGCGTTCTAGTTGCTACTGTGTGTTTTTATATGGCTAATAAAACCACAAGTTCCTCTTTTGATACACCGCCTCCGACTCCCATCTTTCGGCACTACATTGGTGACCCCGACATAAGTCTCGTCGAAGTATCCGAGACAGAACAGAACATGGCAATTAGCCCCTTTTTCGTGAAATTGCCGGAATTTTGGGAAAATGCAGCCGCGGCATGGTTCGCACAGACGGACGCTCAACTCGCCCTCCGCGGGATAGACGATGACGAGACACGCTATCTACACGTTGTCACGGCACTGGGTAGCTCCACGGCGTCTCGGTCGGTAAGCTTCATTACCAATCCCCCCTTCCTGGGTAAATATGAGGCTTTCAAGAGCTATCTGCTTAAGACTTTCGAGTTGTCCCGACGGGAACGAGCCCGACGTCTTTTGGCGATGCGTGGCCTAGGAGACAACAAGCCCTCCGTACACATGGACATCATGCTAAAGCTGCTAGGTGCGGAGGAGCCTAATTTTTTATTCATGGAGATGTTTCTGCAACATATGCCGCCACACGTCCAGACAGCGCTCGCTAACACCCACATAACGGAGCCCCGCGGGTTGGCTGAAGAGGCTGACCGTTACTTCCTGGCTACCCAGTGTTTCGCCCCAGAACGTAGCTACACCCCGCCTGGCAGGGATGTGCTAGCCGGCGGGAGCACCGGGACCGCTAACGGCCGTGCTAACACTGGCATGTGTTATTTCCACGCTCGTTTCGGACCAAAAGCCAACAAGTGCGTTCCCCCCTGTAACTACAAGCCGACGGGAAACGACAGGGCCTGCGCTCAGTAGTGGCCGCGAGCGTGGGCATAACAAACCGGCTCCTGTTCATCAGAGACTCTTGCTCCGGGCGCAAATTCCTTTGCGACACCGGGGCTCAGAGGAGCGTCCTGCCAGCTTCTGTGGGCGACACCGCAAGAGGAGACCACGGCCCGCGTTTGATGTCCGCTAATGACACCCCTATCCGCACCTATGGCACGAGGACAGTAGACCTGTGTTTCGGGGGACAGCGGTTCACATGGGACTTTGTCACGGCCGACATCTCTTTCCCCCTCCTCGGCGCGGATTTCCTGTGCGCCCACGGGCTGCTGGTGGACGTTAAGAACAGCCGCCTGGTGGACGCTATGACGTTTTCCTCGCTCGCATGCGTCCGCGGCGAGGCAGCATACGGCGGGCTCTCCAGCTCACTCTCGGAAGGTGACAGCTACCAGCGACTTCTCGGTGAGTTTCCCAGCTTGACGCAGCCCACTTTCTCCGCCGCCACTACTAAACACGGGGTCGAGCACCACATCGACACTAACGGCCCTCCGGTCTACGCTAGGGCCCGACGGCTCAACCCTGACAGGCTGGCGGTCGCTAAGGCTGAGTTTGCCAATATGGAACGTCTGGGCATCATCCGCCGCTCAGACAGCCCGTGGGCATCACCGCTCCACATCGTCCCCAAGCCAGACGGCGGGTGGCGGCCGTGTGGAGACTACCGCCGCCTTAACGACGCTACTACTCCGGACCGCTACCCGGTCCCTCACATCCAGGACTTCTCTGCACACCTGGCGGGCAAGCTGGTGTTCTCCAAGGTGGACCTGGTGCGTGGCTACCACCAGGTTCCGGTACACCCCTCAGACGTCCCCAAAACGGCGGTAGTCACGCCGTTCGGACTTTTTGAGTTCTTGCGCATGCCGTTTGGTCTTAAAAACGCAGCGCAGTCCTTTCAGCGGTTAATGGATGCGACACTAAGGGACATGCCATTCCTTTTTGTCTACTTAGATGACATACTCGTCGCCAGCTCCTCTGAGGAGGAGCACCAGGCACATCTGCGGATCCTTTTCGAAAGGCTTAACCAACACGGCCTTATTGTCAACCCGGCAAAGTGTCTGTTCGGGTTGTCCTCCATCCACTTCCTCGGTCATCTCATCACCAAAGAGGGGGCCGCCCCCCTCCCGGCGAAAGTGGAAGCTGTATCCGCTTTTCCCCGACCAAACACAGCTCGGGCGCTCCGGGAGTTCCTCGGGATGGTAACCTTTTACCACCGGTTCATCCGCCGGGCCGCCCACACCATGCGCCCGCTGTACGAGGCTCTCAAGGACAAGTCCCCCGGCCAGGCCATCGACTGGACGGCCGAAAGGGAGACCGCCTTCGATGCCACCAAGGCCGCCCTGAGCCAAGCCGCCATGTTGGCTCACCCGTCGCACAAGGCCCCTATCGCTATTACCACCGATGCATCCGACTATGCCGTCGGAGCGGTACACGAGCAATGGGTCGACGGCGCCTGGCAACCGCTCGCCTTTTTCAGCCGGCAGTTGACCCCCAGGGAGCGCAAGTACAGCACGTTCGACAGAGAACTACTTGGCCTCTGGTTGGCGATTCGCCACTTCCGGTTCCTGCTGGAAGGTCGGGACTTTGCAGCGTTTGTGGACCACAAACCGCTCACATTCTGCATGTCCAAGGTGGCAGAGCCGTGGTCCGCCCGCCAACAGCGACAGCTGTCGTATATATCGGAGTATACGACAGACATCCGACACATCGCTGGGAAAGACAACGTGGTCGCGGACTGCCTCTCCAGAGCGGTCATCGGAGCCGTGCAGCTGGGCCTCGACTACGCCAGCATGAGCACGGACCAAGCCTTGGACCACGGGATCCAGACCCTCAGAGCTTCAGACACAGGGTTGCGCCTGGAGGAGGTCGCGGTCGGCGACTCAGGCGCAATGTTGTGGTGTGATGTCTCCACGGGCCAACCCCGGCCGCTAGTCCCTGTGAACTGGCGCCGACCCGTTTTTGAGGCGATACACAACCTTTCCCACCCCGGCAGGAAGCCTTCCGTGAGGCTAGTGTCGCAAAAATTTGTGTGGCAGGGACTCAAGAAGGACGTGAAGACCTGGGTTGACACATGCGTGGCCTGTCAACGGGCTAAGGTGCACCGACACACTAGAGCCCCTTTCGAGCCTTTTACGGTTCCCGAGAGGAGGTTCGACCACGTTAATGTGGACCTCGTGGGTCCACTTCCCACATCTCATGGGTTCACCTACCTCTTCACTATGGTGGACAGGACGACCCGCTGGCCCGAGGCCGTTCCCCTCACCTCAACGGCAGCTTCCGACGTGGCCCGCGCATTCATCGGCACGTGGGTCGCGCGTTTCGGGACACCGTCCGACCTCTCCTCTGACCGCGGTTCCCAGTTTACGTCGGAGCTATGGAGTGCGGTTGCTGAAGTTCTGGGGGTCAAGCTACATCGCACCACCGCCTATCACCCCCAGGCTAACGGTTTGTGTGAGCGGTTCCACCGATCCATGAAGGCAAGCCTACGCGCTAGCTTGACGGATGGCAACTGGGTGGATAAGCTTCCGTGGGTGATGCTTGGCCTCAGGTGCGCCCCTAAAGAGGACCTGCAGTCCTCGTCGGCGGAGCTGGTGTACGGCCAGACTCTACGGGTCCCCGGGGATTTTATTCCGGAGGCCAACATGCCCTGGTCTGCGGCCAGGCAGCGCTCCTCCCTACTACTGGAGACCGCCGGGGCATTCGTTCCCGTCCCCACGTCGCTGCACGGCACTCCTGCGTTCCAGGTGTCCCCCGGTCTGCGCTCGGCAGGTTTTGTTTTCATCCGTCACGATGCCCACCGCGGTCCCCTACGTCCCCCTTACGACGGCCCGTTCAGGGTCATAAGACACGGGGATAAGACCTTGGTGGTGGACGTTGGCGGCAAAGCGGAGACTGTCTCCGTGGACAGGATTAAGCCGGCTCATGTGGACGTTTCCAGGCCATTGGAGTTGGCCCAACCCCCACGTCGGGGCCGTCCTCCCCGTCCCCGCCCCCTTAACCCTGTTGGAGTCCCCGCCTCGTTGGCACCCTTACCCTCCAATTTTGTCGAGGGCGCGGACGCACTGGCTGCCCCGCCCTCCTCGACACCCGTCGTCCTTACTCGCCGGGGTCGGGTAGTGGTCCCTCCCCGGCGCGGGGATTTTGACTATGGGTGAATTCTGGGGGGGCTTGTGTGGTGAGTTACATAATTCACCTGGGAACTATGGTTGGGGGGGCGTGCTCCCGCACGGACTGTTTTGAGCACCGGACTTGTTCTTGTTCCGGTTAGCGTTCTAGTTGCTACTGTGTGTTTTTATATGGCTAATAAAACCACAAGTTCCTCTTTTGATACACCGCCTCCGACTCCCATCTTTCGGCACTACAATATTCAGCTTAGCATGGCTAACTTGTGCTTCTGCTGTGCCAGTGTTGCATGTATTGCATCTTTGTTGTGTTGGACCCGCTTTATCATTTCAAAAGTAGAATTCCAGCGCGTGGGTCCATCCTGAATGAGTGGCTCCTCCTTCTGCCCATGAGAGGCTTGCTGGGCTTTCAGCTCCGCTTTGTTTGCAGGACTGTGTTTGAAATGAACTTGAATAAACTATTTTACAGCACTATTCTAAAGCACCATCAAATCTACAGTCTTTTTCATTGCTGCTGCAATCATATTGCGAGCGCTATCGGTCCCTATTGTGGTCACTTTGTCCGTTACTGTTTGTCTCGTTTGCAACTTCAAGAAACTGGCTAGCGCATGCTTCTGCAAAATGCCTGTCCTGCGTTTAACAACACCTAAAGCAAACAAATGTAGATACCATTCATCATCAATTAGGTGTGCTGTTACACCGAGGTAGTTGTGGTTACTTACTGATGTCCAGTGGTCTCCAGTCAATGCAATACATTTAGCCTGTGCTAACTGTTTAGCTTTAGTTGCCTTTTCACTCCCATACAGTTTATGAATGACAACAGTTCCTTGAAGGCAGCTTGTAAGGTCAGCTGAAGCCATCTGTAGAATGTCTTGAAGCCCCTTATCTTCACCATACATACAGAACTGAAAAATTTGCCAAATTCAAATAAAATACTGATATATATCGTATATCGCCATGCAGCCTTAAAATACCGGGATATGATTTTTGGTCCATATCGCCCAGTCCTAATCCCACATACTGCCAACCCCACATACTGCCTACCCCACACACACTGCCTACCCCCCACACGCTGCCAATCCCACACACTGTCAATCCCACACACTGCCAACCCCACACACTGCCTACCCCACACACACTGCCTACCCCCCACACACTGCCAACCCCACACACTGCCTACCCCACACACACTGCCTACCCCCCACACACTGCCAATCCCACACACTGTCAATCCCACACACTGCCTACCCCCCACACACTGTCAATCCCACACACTGCCAATCCCACACACTGCCAACCCCACACACACTGTCAATCCCACACACTGCCAACCCCACACGCTGCCAATCCCACACACTGTCAATCCCACACACTGCCTACCCCCCACACACTGTCAATCCCACACACTGCCAATCCCACACACTGCCAACCCCACACACACTGTCAATCCCACACACTGCCAACCCCACACACTGCCTACCCCCCACACACTGTCAATCCCACGCACTGCCTACCCCACACACACTGTCAATCCCACACACTGTCAACCCCACACACTGCCTACCCCCCACACACTGCCTACCCCCCACACACTGCCTACCCCCCACACACTGCCTACCCCCCACACACTGCCAATCCCACACACTGTCAATCCCACACACTGCCAACCCCACACACTGCCTACCCCACACACACTGCCAATCCCACACACTGTCAACCCCACACACTGCCTACCCCACACACTGCCTACCCCCCACACACTGCCAATCCCACACACTGTCAACCCCACACACTGCCTACCCCCCACACACTGCCTACCCCCCACACACTGCCTACCCCCCACACACTGCCAATCCCACACACTGTCAATCCCACACACTGCCAACCCCACACACTGCCTACCCCACACACTGCCTACCCCCCACACACTGCCAATCCCACACACTGCCAACCCCACACACTGCCTACCCCACACACTGCCTACCCCCCACACACTGCCAATCCCACACACTGCCAATCCCATACACTGTCAATCCCACACACACTGCCAATCCCACACAGTCAATCCCACACACTGCCAACCCCACACACTGCCTACCCCCCACACACTGCCAATCCCACACACTGCCTACCCCACACACTGCCTACCCCCCACACACTGCCAATCCCACACACTGCCAATCCCATACACTGTCAATCCCACACACACTGCCAACCCCACACACACTGCCAACCCCACACACACACTGTCAACACCACACACTGCCCCCCCCACACACACTGCCAACCCCCCACACACACTGCAAACCTCACACACTGTCAACCCCACACTATTCAAGATACAAGATACAAGATACAAGATATTTATTTGCCATTTGTACATTTGAATGCTTAATCCCCATTCCCTCCTGCAGTATACATCTCAAAAAACAATACCATACAAATAATATGTACAATAAAAATTAAAGTGAACAAAAAATTGACAGCAAAGTGACTGATAGATGGTATGAACATCTGTTGAATGTGCAAACAGAGTTTAAAGCATTTAAAGTGCAGTACAGTGCAGTAGCTGTAATGAGTCCAAAAAGTCAAGCAAATGTTATGAAAGTGAAAGTGGCAGCACTCCTAGCTGTTCAGTAGGTGCACTGCCTGTGGATACAAACTATCCTTAAACCTGGTAGTGTCACAAGTGGGATTGTTCGGGGGAGCTATAACATAAAGCTTTATTTAAAGCACAACACAACTCAAACACAACACGAGAGTGATCAGGGACAGTCCAGGGGTCTGGATACCGGGAGGTCGATCCGCGGAGTACCGGCAGGTAGTAGACCGGCGAGTAGTCCGGGACGGGGGAGGAGTCTGGGTACCGGGAGGTCGGAATAGCGACAGGTACCAGACAGCTAATTATAATTACCGGGGAGCTCGTATAGACCGGCGTAACGCGAGACAGGCGGGTGATGCGGGATAGGTAAAGGATCTGGATCTCTGGGACATCAGCGTGGCGATTCCGTCCAGAATGTACGACGTAACACGAACACCGTATGACGTGCAGTAAGACGTACCACCTAACATTGGGGTAACTTGAAGCCAGGGTCTATATACCCCAGGTGAGGGGATTAGCAATCAGCCACAGCAATTGCTGACAGGTGTGCGTGTGCGCACGTGGCTTGGCCACGCCCCCTGTCAACCACCATTGACAGGAGTGTGTGCGCCGCCAGCGCACGTGGCTTGGCCACGCCCCCTGTCAACCACCGTAACCGTGACAGGTAGTACTTGTACGGATGCTGCGCAACCGGCGACCAGACGGTAGGAGGGAGAAGAGAGGGTGCCCAGGGTGGTTGCAGTCCTTTATGATAGACATGGCATTCTTCCGACATCTGGTCCTACAGATATGGATATATACAACCAGCGGTGCGTGGCCAAGGCCAAACGCATCATAAAGACAATGCCCACCCCAGCCACGAACTGTATTCACTTTTACCGTCAGGGAGGCGATACCGCAGTATCAAGTGCCGTACAAATAGACTCAGAGATAGCTTCCACAGTCAGGCCATCAGGTTGCTGAACAAGGACGTATAGCATATAACAATGTATATTTTATTACATTGATTTATATATACATATTGCTGTTTTCTGTGGCGATATATTGCATTTTATAAATTGCATTTTTATTTTATAAATTTAACTTTATACAGTTTTGTTTCTTTTATTTTAATTTTATTTTTTACTTATTTTATTCTATTCTGTTTTTATTTTTATTTTATCATATTTTTATAACTGCTGTCTGTCGTCGGGTTTTGCACATAACATTTTCACCCACTGCTTTATACTTGTGTAAACTGTGAAGTGACAATAAACTTGACTTGACTTGACTTGATCTCCTCAATGCATGGAAGTGCAAACCCAATGATCTTCTCTGCCATCCTCACAACCCTCTGGATGGCTTTCTTGTTTCATGCAGTGGTGTTGCCGTACCACACAGTGACACCACTTGGTTTTTCTGAGGCACCGCAGAGCATAGAGTGGCTCCTGAAGTCCACGATGAGCTCCTTAGTCTTGCTGACATTCAGTGCGAGGCTGTTGTACTGACGTTAGAGGGAGAGGGAGTTTTTGAAGGCTGGATCGGTGAAGGCGGGATCGGCGTCAGGCAAGCGAATGAGGTCTGGCGAACCAGCGTCAGGCGAACGAGGTCTGGATACAATAGTGCTTCAAACGAGGTATGCTAGCAGAGACAATGATCTGGCAATGAATGTTTGAAAAGCTGATCGGGATTGGGATTGGCTGCACTAGAAAGAGGGCGAGGCCGACCAACCTGAGATCCCTAGTGGATGTGACAGGTGGAGCAGATCATTTGATTTTGACCACAAATTACAGTGCCAGGGCAAAGCTATTTTGATAGCTTTGACCCAGTCACAGATTGAGCTATTGCTATTTTTGTATGGATTTGGTCCCCCTGCAATTGGCCCCCTATGGATTTTCCCCTCTTCGAAAAAAAGGCTAGATTCGCCCCTGGCAAAGTTGTGTCCAGTGCTTAAGTGAACACTTACTGAAATGGACCCAGTCACCCAGTTTCTGGCAACTCTTTTTTCCACACTTGTTAAGAGGGATGTCCTCTTTGTGCATACCAAGGTACAAAGCCCAGGGACCCGGACCTCTCTAATATCAAATAAATATCTCTACATTTACATTTACATTTAGGGCATTTGGCAGACGCTTTTATCCAAAGCGACTTACAAGGTGTACATTAGTTGAAGCAGACAATAGCATAACACTGAGGTACGCAAACATAAAAATACAGCAGTTCACAAGCATTCATATTAACAAGATGAATAACACTATTTCGTACTGCTAGGTCACCTGCTTAAGTTGCTGTGATAAGAGCGTGTTATCAACATTAAGGATATACACTTGCTAACATATGCAACATGCTAAGAGCTATTAATGTCAGGACTTAAGCAAGTTTAGGGGTTTCACAAAGGAGCCAGAGCCGTGAAGAGCTGGGTCTTGGACGAGCGATGTTTGGTTGACATTAGTGAAGGTCGAACAAGTCGCCTGGCAGAAGTTGAGCGGAGCGCTCTGGCTGGGATGTAGGGTTTGACCAACGCCTGGAGGTAGGCCGGGGCAGTTCCATTGACTGCCCTAAAGGTCAGCACCAGAGTCTTGAATTTGATGCGAGCATTTACCGGAAGCCAGTGGAGATCGCGGAAGAGAGGGGTCACGTGGGAGAATTTCGGTAGGTTGAATACCAGGCGTGCTGCTGCGTTCTGAATGCGTTGGAGGGGCTTGGTTGCAGAGGCGGGGAGTCCCGCCAGGAGAGAGTTGCAGTAGTCGAGGCGGGTGATGACGAGCGCTTGGACCAGGATCTGCGCCACTTCACGTGTGAGGAAGGGCCGGATCCTGCGGATGTTGTAGAGGGCAATTCTGCAAGATCGGGCCACCGCGGTGACGTTGGCATTGCAGGACAGCTGGTCATCTACCACCACACCAAGGTCTCTTGTTGTGGTTGAGGGGGAGACTTGGGTGTTCTCGATGGTGACCAGTAGGTCCATCTGAGGGCAGTCTTTCCCCGGTATGAAGAGGAGCTCAGTCCATCTGCTGATGTCGGCCAGGCATTTAGAGATGCGTGTTGCTATTTGGGTTTCTGAGGGGGGAAAGGAGAGAAACAGTTGAGTGTCATCTGCATAGCAGTGATAGGAGAAGCCATGAGATGTGATTACAGAGCCCAGCGATTTAGTGTAAAGAGAAAACAGACGGGGTCACAATACTGAGCCTTGAGGGACTCCGGTGTCCAGGGTGCAGGGTCTGGACAGGGAACCGTTCCATGTGACCTGATAAGTGCGATCTGCAAGGTAGGAGGTGAACCAGGATAACGCAGTTCCAGCGATTCCAAGCTCGGCGAGAGTGGAGAGGAGGATCTGGTGGTTCACTGTGTCGAACGCCGCAGACAGGTCGAGAAGGATCAGTACCGATGAGAGGGACGAGCTTCTGGCATCACAAAGAGACTCTGTCACTGCGAGCAGTGCCGTCTCCGTGGAGTGCGCAGCCTTGAAGCCTGACTGGTGAGGGTCGAGGAGGTTGTTCTGGGAGAGATAGGAAGAAAGTTGTGAGGAGACAGCCCGTTCAAGGGTTTTGGACAGGAATGATAGGAGAGATACCGGTCTGTAGTTTTGGACATCAGTGGTGTCTAGGGATGGTTTCTTGAGGAGCGGCTTGATTCTGGCAGTCTTGAAGGCTGCCGGAAACAGGCCTGCCTCAAGGGAGATGTTGATTTGGGATGTAAGGAAGGGAAGGATATCGCCCGAGATGTCCTGGAGAAGAGAGGAAGGGATTGGGTCGAGGGGGCAGGTGGTAGGGTGGTTAGATGTCACCAGTTTGTTAACTTCATCAGGGGAGAGGGGGTTGAAACAGGCGGTGGGGGTGAAGGAGGAGGTAATGTCGTTCACCTTCTTCGTAAAGAAGGTGACAAAGTCATCAGCTGAGAGGGAGGAGGGAGGGGGATGGTAACAGAAACAGCATGAAATTCGAGTGCCGATCTGGTCAGGTGACCCAGAGGGAGTACCTGATATGACCAGTTGGAGAGACTAGGAGTCCCGTTCCTCCACCACGCCCAGAGGGTCGGGGGGTGTGGGTGAAGGAGTAGGTCGCGGAGAGAGCAGCTGCGGTAGCCGTGTTCTCAGGGGTGATCCAGGTCTCGGTGAGAGCCAGGAAGTGGAGAGACTGGAGTGCGGCGTAGGCCAGAATGGTTTCAGTCTTCTTGACCGACGATTGGCAATTCCAGAGTCCCCCTTTCACCACAAGATCTGTGAAGGTAGAAATGGTAGGATAGAGGAGATTGGAAGGGTTGCGGCGTCGAGAGGGAGAGCCTCGATGCCATCTATTGCGGGAGGATGTCCAGACTACAATGGAATGACGACACATAGCAAGGGTAGGGGGACTGGATTTGACTAACTAGGACTAGGATTAACTCGGACTCCCTAGACAGACTCCTGTAGAATGACTCCTTGATCTTTGTTCTGGGTCTTGTTCTGGGACTCCAGTAGAATGACTCCTTGATCTTTGTTCTGGGTCTTGTTCTGGGACTCCTGTAGAATGACTCCTTGGTCTTTGTTCTGGGTCTTAGTTCCTGGGGCCTGACGCTAAATGCTGACGCTAACAAACTACTTCTATGTTAATAGCCTATGCGATAGGGAGGGAGGCTCATGCAGGGTTAGGCTCCTCCCTGTCGTTAACTCTATTGACTATGGCTGTATGGGCCAGACTGGGTGATTATCTTAGCACAACAATAGGCCTGTACACCTCACTTACTATGTACAGGTAACTAGCTTTGAGAAAAAGGTTCTACAATTTTATCAACACAAATACTAAGAACAACAATAAATCTTATGTCTACTTACCCACAGCAGAATACTATGTAGGCCATTGTCTCTCTCTTAACTTGGGGCTGATTGTTCAACTTTGACTATAGCACCCACTATGGGCAAAGTCATACCAAACCTTTTGAAGACATGCTTTACCGGGATACATATATGTTTGACACATTTTAAATGTTTAACCAATCCCAGGTGGAGATATGGGCGCTTGAAATATATCTTTTTTTACATAAACCCTAAAAATACAATTGGTTTCCACAGTTTGACTGTGAATAGTTTATATTAATAAAATAACAATTATTCCCATGGACTATTAATAATAATCATGACAATATTTAGAATGTTATTTTTTGGTATATTTTATTTTTGTGATGAAAACATCATGGAAATTCAATAAGGTTAGCTACAGGGATGAAGGCTAATTGCTCCAAATCGAGAAATGTCACGTTAAAATGGTTACTAAAATAACCACAATAACACAACAATCACAGAGGGATGTATCCACTAGAGTAAAATGTCAAAAGTAAATACAACTCGAAGTCAGCTAATAAATTCAGTCTTGGATTGGATTGTGGCGTACCTGGTCCGCCACAGCCACAGATCCAAAACAAACATAAACATTGGTGTGAACAGGATAACTCAAACATTATTTCCAATTGATATTTCTTGTTTGGCACATGTGTAGAGATCAATGAGGGTACGAACTGATTTGAGTTCAGGTGTTTTACGATTTCAAGATTGGCCACCAGGGGGTGCTTCACAGGTGAAAAAAACCCTTTTTGCTTTTTAAGGGTGGGCGCGATTGAGGAGCAAGGTTTAAAATTCAGACTGGAGCTAACTTTAAATAGCAAATATGGCATACTGTAGCTTTAAGTTAAATATCACACAGCTAACAGGTTAACGTTTTCTATTCTAGTAAGCATCCATGCACATATTCTATAAATGTGCAACAGTTCACATAATGACAAAATGCTAGGTCAGAACTTGCTAGCACAAACAAGCTCTGAGCTCTAGCATGGTTTTGTTCTCTCTTGTGGAGCTATAGAAGTGCACCTTGTTCTCTCCCTCTGTTGGACCTACAGAGATGGACATACAAGAAGGTTAATGAAAGTGGCCTGGATTTGCAGAAGGTTAAGCATGTTTAGCTTGATAAGGACCTGGTAATGTGTCTATAGGCTGGACACCAACCTGTAAAGCAGAAGAAATAATGATGTCCTTCACAAGAGCGTTGCCTCCATGTGGACGGTTCCATACTGGCCAGGCTTCCACAGGGGCTGGACTGGTGTGAACCATGCTCCCATTGGGTGAAGTCCATTGGGTCACCTGACATACAAAACCAGGAGGTTCCTAAAATTGACCTACAGACACTGAAAAAGTTACATGGGTGGAATAATAAGAAGGAAATAACATCCCATAATGTGCCATAACTATGCAATACAGCCGCATACCATAAGCAAGCACAAATACATTCTAGTGCAAATACTATTTAGTTAGTAATTAAACTATAGGCAACCCAATTTCTAATGTTTCATCTTGTGGGAACATTAAACAATTGCCTAAATAAGGCGGTCAGCCCATTTAGTCAAGACATATTTAGTTCCTCTTTATTTGGCATTTTCTTGTGATTCCATCAAGTGCTTAACGACAAAAGTGTTGAACACGAGAGATGAGCTCAATAACAACAGCGTCTTACTGAAAAGGCTTGTTTGATCAGAGTTCCAGTGGATCATTCAAAGATTCTAATTCTGTTCGATTGTGATGTAAGTCATTCTAAATATACATCAGAACTCCCTGTCATAGTGTAAATGAGATTTCATGCCGTAGTTCTCTGTACATATAAACACAAAATAATATCTGTGTAGAAATCAATGTATTTGCATCTTGCACACGTCCAACATGCAGCCAGTGTGGAAAGAAAAAAAGAACAACAAACCTCTGAGAGATAACGCAACCAGTTAGGCCTGGCCTGTACCCAGGCAGGCCCACCAAGAGGTGGCTGCTTAGTGGGAAGTTGGCACGAGCCACCATCTCATCAATGATCTCCTGCTCCTCAGGGCCCCTGATGCTCAGCAGGTCCCAGTGAAAGTCTCTGCAGTAGAGCAGCGTCTGACCAGCACAGCCTCTTTCCCACCAGTGTGACCTTCCTCCCCATCTCCTGAATGCTGATGGAGGGTGGAGGAGGTGCCAACTCTGGAGAAACAAGAGACCGGTGGTTTTGAGGGAGTTCCACTCTCAGCCCTGGTCAGAGCCCTGAGTTGCTGAAGTATACAATATTTGGAAAGACACATAATCCCTACCTACTATTTAGACATTTGACAGATGCTTTTATTATGCATTTGTGGAGGCCCAGTGTTTTTGTGTGGATTCCTCTTATTAATATCAATTTCAGACGGATATATTTCAGCCTGTGAAGATTACCAATGTGTCATGTATATATTCCCAGTAAATAGGTCGTAAATAGGTCACACACACACACACACACACCTTTTTTTATTCAACTTTATTCAAGAATATTGGAGAAGAATGGACCAATGAAGACTAAAAGTTGCATTGGTCCACCCATCCACCTTAGATGACATTTAATGTTAGACTGGGTTCTTACCTCGGTACACTTTGACCTCACATAACGCCACCCAGTTGATGAAGTGCCCCTCCATTCCCCAGCACTGGACAGTCGATTGATGATGGTTGATGATGGCACACCTGAGGAATGGAGACAGAGAAGTTACAGTAGCCTGGTGAAGGTAGGGATCAGAAACCTGATGCCAGTAGCTGCTGTTTGTCCAGCTGTTGCAGAGCACTGGTTTGGAGCATATGTGTCATGAATTTTCTGGGAATACAATTTTCTATGCTATTTATTAATTCAAACTTTTGTCCAAAGACACTTCTGAGCAGATTGAGGTCATTAGGGATCAACCCCAGTACGTTTTGGCTGGGAGTCCAAAGCCCGAGCCACTACACTATCCTGCCCTAGAATGTGAGTTGAAATTGGGTAGGTGGCACCAGTGATTTATCTTGGATTGTCGTTACCGTTGTTCACCGGTGAATCCAAGATAAGCACCAGGCAAACGTGTATTTGCATGAAGGAATTAGCTATGCACAGACACACTTTGGTTCTGTGAGAGATGACAAACCTCTATGGGGCTCTCTGCTGGAAAGTTAGAGAGAATAGGTCACGAGGAATGTGACAAAAACACATTTTTGGCAAAATTCAATCAAAGCTTGAAATACAAGGGATAGGGAAAGGAAACCAGGTTAGATGATGAGCTCAATGGATTAGCCAGAGTGAAGCCAGTCACACCTTATCATAACCTTCACCAACATGCATCTGATTTATCCTGTTCTTTTTCCGTGGCTAATTGGTGTTGATAATTCTGTTGTTTGTGCGGGTCGTGAGGACGACGGAAACTGAACTGATAGGAGAGATGCCACTATCATAACATTGTCTTCCATATTACATTAAACTATCATACACTATTTTTCAATGTTTTTTGCACTATTCAACCCATGCACATATAATCATAATAAATCGTCACTCTTTTGTTCTTTATATTAATTACTGTTTTTTTATATTTTATCGTTTAGTATTTTAGAAAATTCATTCTGCGGGAGGGAATGGGGAGTAAGCATTCCATTGTACTTGCATATGGCAAATACAAATCTTGAATCGTGAACATTAGAGGTGAATGGTAAGATGATAGGAGATGCAAATCCAGAGTTCTAAAAGGAAGAACCAAAGGATTTGCCATGTGGCAGATTTGCATTTTGGCTTAAGGACCACACCTTGATCCGGCAGAGATGAGAACAAGGTCATACCGACATTGAAAGAGTAACCAGGGTGGAAGCAACAACAACATGGCCAGTGGTTTAACTTGTGTAAGGGGTATTTTTTAAGACAAAGTCAGGACAGACTTGTTTGACTGATAGTTTGACTTATGACATTTAAGTAATCAAAGATACAAATAGGATAACTTACATTGATGAAATCAAAAGACGCATGGCAAACAGCTACTGAACACTACACATGTGGTCGTGTTTGGAGACAGAGGATGAAGGCCTCAACTAGGCCTCTATTTATAGCCTGTGAGGGAGCAAGGAACCAAGCAGCTGCTTAGTGCCCCCCTGTGGACAGGAGGGTTACACTTGCAGTTTCTAACAGCCGCCTCCGTATTTGTGCAGCAAATACGTTTATTCTTTATCCTCAGTGCATTCAGGGAGTGGAATTCATCTTGAAACGGGCCATTTATATAATTTTAAATAAACAACAGAACTTGCAAACTTGTTTTCCGGTGGTTTTGTGGCTCCAGTCAGAACATTCATCTCCAACAAATGGTCCTTGGAGCCGGAGACTGAGCCACACGCCACAGACTGAGCCACACGCCACACAGGGACCTAAATGGCTGATCCAGAGGCCAATGGCATGGATGAAACAATCAATGGAGGCCAGACTCCTTCTACTGAGAGTATGGATGAATCCCAAGGTGTCACAGACTCAACCCAGCTCTACCTCAATGAAGCTACCCCGGGAGTGTCTCAAACTTCACCTAGGCCATCCGCATCTGCTCATCAAACAGAGCCTTTCACCTCACCATTGCCTACCCCTCACACTGAGCTGCCACCAAACTCCTTTGCCCTCAAGAACTATTAGCCAAACCCCTTCCAAAGCCAATTCACCATCAGGACCTAGGTGCTAGACCTAAAAGGGATAGGAGGCCCCCTGATTACTACGGTATTCAACTTCCACATCAGAATGCATCAAGATCCAAAGGCTTACGTCGTTTTCAAAGTAAGAAAACACATTGCAGCAAGTCATCTTAGTCTCCCTACATGCTCTCACACTAGTAGGCATTCTAGGAGCAGCCATGCTTCTAATTTGAATGATCTCCAATCCTGCATTCTCCAGGAAAAGGAAAGAAAAGATGAGCTGGAGGAGCTTAAAAGACAACATGAGGAAAAGGATCTTGATGAAAAATGTCAGTTAATTGATGAAAAGGCCAGAGCTGCTCAGCAATGCCAAGAAAACGCACATAAGGAGAGAGAGAGAATTGTCAGACATGTACGACATCTGGTCCTAAAGATCTCCTCAATGCATGAAAGTGCACACTGTAAATCTTCTCCGCCATCTTAATGACCCTCTGGATGGCTTTCTTGTCCTGTGCAGTGGTGTTGCAGTACCACACAGTGACGCTAGTCAGTACACCAGTAGCCTAGTCAGTACGCTCTCTACAGTGCGATGGTAAAAGTTCACTAGCCCCATTTGCCTATGCCGCAATTCCTGAGGCACCGCAGGGCATAGAGGCGCTGGTGTGCCTTCTTCGGAATGACCTATGATGTGTTGCGGGTCCACACCCGGTCGTCTGAGATCTGTAGTCCTTCTAGTCCATCTGTAGGAAATGGAAGCAGTTGATGATTTCCATCAGTTTCCCGTCCAGGCTGATTGTGGAGTGGGTGCCTCGGTGGCTTCTGAAGTCCACTCCTTAGTCTTGCTGACATTCAGTGCAAGGCTGTTGTCCTTGCACTGAATGTCAGTCGGACAACCTCATCACTGTTCTCCTTTTTGTAGTGTTTGCTAATCAGGCCGATAACTGTGGTGTGGCCTGCACACTGGATAATCAGATGATTGCTGTGCATTGGTAGTCCAGGAGAGATCCTCAGCAATGTGGGTGCCCAGGAGTTCAGAGCGAGACTGTTCTAAATCTAAATCTGGAGAATGTATTCCTCTTTATTGGTCGCATACATGCACACACACAATGAAATGAGTTTGTCTTTATTTAACCTATACTAGTATTAGGAGCAGTGGGCAGCTATTGTACGTATATAGAGTGCCCAGGGAGCAGCGTAGGGGTCTAGCGCTCTATTGTACATATATAGAGCGCCCAGGGAGCAGTGTAGGGGTCTTTGCTCTATTGTACGTATATAGAGCGCCCAGGGAGCAGTGTAGGGGTCTAGCGCTCTAGTGTACGTATATAGTGCGCCCAGGGAGCAGTGTAGGGGTCTAGCGCTCTATTGTACGTATATAGAGCGCCCAGGGAGCAGTGTAGGGGTCTAGCGCTCTATTGTACGTATATACAGTGCCCAGGGAGCAGTGTAGGGGTCTAGCGCTCTAATGTACGTATATAGAGCGCCAAGGGAGCAGTGTAGGGGTCTAGCGCTCTATTGTACATATATAGAGTGCCCAGGGAGCAGTGTAGGGGTCTTTGCTCTATTGTACGTATATAGAGCGCCCAGGGAGCAGTGTAGGGGTCAAGCGCTCTATTGTACGTATATAGAGTGCCCAGGGAGCAGAGTAGGGGTCTTTGCTCAAGGGCACCTCGGCAGTGCCCAAGAGGCAAATTGGCACCTTTTTCCTAGTACTAGTTCTCACTCCTTACTTGGTCCGATCTGGGGACCTGAGTCCCAACAGACTGAACTCCTGCTGCCAGCTGTTGAACACCATAACACCTTTGGACTTCATCCCTGTAGGCTGTCCAACTACAGTCGTGTTGTCCGTGAACTTGATGATGATGTTGGTGCAAAGGGTGGGGGTGCAGTCATAGGTGTAGAGGGCGTAGAGGAGGGGGCTTAACACTCCCCCTGTGCGGTGCAGGAGCATCATAGTGGAAGAGAGGTGGGGTCCCAGTCTAACAGTCTGGGTGCGGTTAGTCAGGAAGCCCTTCATCCGGTGGCAGCCCAAAGTCCAAAGTCCGAGAGTGTAGTGACCAGTCTGCCCGGTGTGATGTTGTTGAAGGCAGAGCTGAAGTCTATGAAAAGCATCCTCACAATGCTGTGCTGGATGCCCTGCCATACCCGCCATGGGTCGTTGTTGGTGAAGTGGTCTTCAATCTTCCTCTCATGGGCCACTTTGTCATACCTGATGCCTCTCTTCAGGTGGGCTGTGCCACCGCTGTCTGAGGCTCCGTCGCCGATACCATCCTTGAAGAGAGTTTAGTGGCCTAGCATAGTTGCACTCTATATATTTGCTTACTTTGTACTGCAACTGCTGCACAATCATTTCCTTTCCTCTTGGACAAAGTGGCTGTGACTGGGACACATCCTGTCACAGTTTGCACTCCTGCATCCTCGCTTCCACAGCACTCGCCCGTATATCCACGCCCCCTTATCGCATTCCACATTCCCGTCTCCGAAATGGACCCAGTGCACACCACGTCAGCACTGGCCCGTCGCAAGTGGATTGAGGAAACCCTCCAACAGAGCGGTGCACAGCTGGCCATCCTAGTTCAATCTGTCTTGGCTAGTGCGCAGACGCTAGAGGCCGTAGTCGCACAGCGATACCCAGCGTCTCCTCCCGCTTCACCACCGCCTGTTCCAGTAGGATTCGCACCGGAGCCCCAGCCTTGCACCTTTACCTCTGAGGGGGCTAAGATACGACAGACTCCGACCTGCTCGTCCTTCCTGGCGCCTTTCGTCGCTCTGTCCCCGTACAGAGTCTCTCTGTCTCCGTACAGCGTCGCTCTGTCCCCGTACGTCAGCGTCGCTCTGCCCAACGCCGCACTGCCCCGTTCCGACGACGACGCGCTGCCCCGTTCCGACGACGCCGCGCTGCCCCCGTCTGAAAGCGCCGTGCTGCCCCGTTCTGACGCCGCCGTGCTTCCCCCGTCTGACAGCATCGCTCTTCCCCGTCTGACAGCGTCGCTCTTCCCCCGTCTGACAACATCGCTCTTCCCCCATGTGACAGCGTCGCTCTTCCCCCGTGTGACAGCATTGCTCTTCCCCCGTCTGACAGCATCGCTCTTCCCCCGTGTGACAGCGTCACGCTTCCCCTGTCTGCCGACGCTGCCGACGTCGTGCCATACCCGCCTGAAGACGTCGCGCTGCTCCCATCCGCCGACGCTGACGACAGCGTTATTCTCCTGTCTGACAGCGCCGCTCCTCCCCCGTCTGACAGCGCCGTGCTGCCCGAAGCTGCGCTGCCCGACGTTGCGCTTCCCCCATCTGCCGACGCTACCGACATCGCGCCGTACCCGCCTGATGACGTTACGCTTCCCCCATCTGCTGACGCTACCGACGTTGCGTCGTACTCGCCTGACGACTTCACTCTTCCCCCGTCTGCCAACGCTGCCGACGTCGCTCCGCACCCGCCTGACGACGTCGCTGCGTACCCGCCTGATGACGTCACGCTTCCCCCGTCTGCCGACGCTACCGATGTCGCACCATACCCGCCTGATGACGACACGCTTCCCCCGTCTGCCGACGCTACCGACGTTGCACCATACCCGCCTGATGACGTCACGCTTCCCCCGTCTGCTGACGCTACCGATGTCGTGCCGTACCTGCCTGACGACGTCACCCTTTCCCCGTTGCCGACGTGCCGTCGTCGTGGGAGATTCTTTCCCTCCGTTCATCGGAGTCCTCCTATGGGGACAGGGAGGGCTCATCCTCGGAGGAGGGGGGGACTCTCCAGGAAATGGCGGAGGAGATGGCTATTGAGAGGGGGACTTTTGTTTTTGTTTTTGTTGTTGTTTTGAGGACGTCAGGAGCCGTCCCTTAAGGGGGGGGTTCTGTCACAGTTTGCACTCCTGCATCCTCGCTTCCACAGCACTCGCCCGTATAGCCACGCCCCCTTATCGCATTCCACATTCCCGTCTCCTTTTCCACAGCACTCGCCCGAATAGCCACGCCCCCTTGTCGCATTCCACATTCCAGTCTCCTCGCTCCCACTACGCCCCCATGTTTAATTCTCACCCGCAGCTGCAGCGCATCATTATTACTTGGCTATTTAAGTCTACCCCGCACACTCATACTTTGCCAGATTGTTTCTTGCTTGATGACACAGACTCTCCAGCGTACCCAGACTGATTCCCGTTGCCGACCCTGCCTGCCCTGGACCTGCCCGCCCTGTCTGGTTCCCGATCTACTGCCTGTCCCTGACTACGCTTCTGCCTGTCCCTGCCTGGTTCCCGATATACCGCCTGTCCCTGACTACGCCTTTGCCTGTCCCTGCCTGGTTCGTCTGCTCTGCCTGGTTCTCGATCTACCGCCTGTCCCTGACTACGCCTCTGCCTGCCCCTGCCTGGTTCGTCTACCCTGCACCGGTTCTGATCACCTGCCTGTCCCCGACTACGTCTCTGCCTGTCCCTGTCTATGTGTGATATTTATCCCAATAAATACCACTATCTGCCTTTGGTGTCTGTGTGCAGCTCTTGGATCCAAACCTGTCCCGTGACACATCTAGACATGCTGAGAGCACTCCTGCTAGCTCCACCACCTGGGGAAACATGCCCAGCTGAGAAACATCAGAATTATCAACACCAATTGGTCACAGAATAAGAACGGTACAAATCAGATGCATGTTGGTGAAGGTTATGATAAGGTGTGACTGGCTTCACTCTGGTTAATCCATTGAGCTCATAAACCAACCAGGTTTCCCTTCCCTTGTATTTCAAACCAAGATAAGCTTTGTTGTAATCTTTTTTATCTTTCAAAATGATCTTTGAAAAGCTTTTTAACACATTCACCTCCTATCTCTAACCTTTTCTTTCCAGCAGAGAGAACCATAGAGGTTTGTCATTCCCCATCTCTCACAGTACCTCTCTGTGTGTGTCTGTGCATCGCTAATTCATTCATGCAAATCTAAGTTAGTTTGCTGCTGGTCTCGGATGCAGACGCTTCATTCACACCAGATGACCTCCCGACTCGGCTGGTGAGTAACACCTTCATCAGGGACCTCATTTTAGGATTTTAGATTCTTCTTATCACAATCAAGAAACAGTCATATTTATATATTGTCTATACAGTTACTTTCTTTCTTTGTCACTGACTTAGAATAAGTCTTTTATTTGGGTGTTTATCAATAAGGCAGTGATGGGTGGACCAGACCAGCAGGGATTTTGGGGCGGAAGAGACAGATTCAAGACCGAGTCTTTGGAGGGTCGAGACTGATTCAAGACCGAGTCTTTGGAGGGTCGAGACTGATTCAAGACCGAGTCTTTGGAGGGTCGAGACTGATTCAAGACCGAGTCTTTGGAGGTCGAGACCTAAAAAACTATTCATTTTCAAAACCATGGATTTTATTTGACTTAAATACCATCACCCCTTTATATGCAAGATCTCCAGGTTTTTTTACAGGGAGTTAAAATGAATAAATTCATGCACTCTTGTAGGCTGTCAATATGAGGTTTAAAGTTAAACATTTAAAAAGTATTCCAAAGCTGAATATGATGTAAAAGTCTTTGCGATACATATTGAGCTCCTTTGACAGGTCACATTATAGTGTGATATTAAATATACATTATATAGCCCTCAACATAAGTCACACAATTGCATTTGTAATGCAGTCATCATTTAAAAAATAAACCGTGTATCGTGTCATGTGGTGAAAAAAAGAGGCCTCCCTCAGGAATTGAGTCCAACCCATGCAGCTCTAGACCCATTCAAGACCGAGTAGAATTGCTTTTAATTCCGATACGAGACCGAGTACGTGAAAAAGACAGGACTCGATTACTACAACAAAGCAATGAGGCTACCCATCCTGTCACCGCCATACGGAACATTAGATTAGATTAGATTAGATTATAATGTAGTCTCATTGCACAGCACAAGTACAGTACAGCGAAAATTATTTAGCATCTAACCAGAGTGCAAATGTTGCAGTAAAGTGCATGTGATATAATATAATATACAGTTTAAATGTACAGGTTAAAGACAGTCTAGGTATAAATGTGATATGAGCATAATAATATGTATATGTATATACAGGTAAGTGATCATTTAACAGGTAGTGATCATATATAAATGTATGGCAAGTATAAATGTATATGTATATACAGGAGTAGGAGCAGGTCTATCAACAGATTTAAATACATATAGCAGGTACAGTAAACAGGTCTCTTAGTAATAAATATGTAAACTATAGAGAGGGAGGAAGTTGTGATAGTTTGTTGTTAATCAGATACATTGGTGGTGATTGTTATAGGTGTTGAGCAGAGGGGGGGGGCATTAGGGGTTGGGCAGCGGGGGGGGGGGGGCATTAGGGGTTGGGCAGCGGGGGGGGGGGCATTAGGGGTTGGGCAGCAGGGCAGGGGGGGGGGGCATTAGGGGTTGGGCAGCAGGGGGGGGGGGGCATTAGGGGTTGGGCAGCAGGGGGGGGGGGGGCTGTCTTCGTGGTGCAGAGTTCAGGGAGATGACAGCTGAGGGGAAGAAGCTGTTCCTAAGCCGGCTTGACTTGGAACAAAGGTTTCTATAGCGCCTCCCGGAGGGGAGGAGGGCTACCAGTCCATGGTTGGGGTGAGAGGGGTCATCCACTATTTTTTGTGCCTTTCTCAGACACCGTTTGTGGTCGGTAGTGTTTGAAGCTGGAGACACGCTGGACCTCCGCTCCGTTGATGAGGATGGGGCCGTGTGCGCCTGCTTTGGTCTTCCTGAAGTCGACGATGAGCTCCTTGGTCTTCTTGGTGTTGAGGGCCAGGTTGTTGTCAGCGCACCACACCACCAAGTGCTGGACCTCCTCCCTGTAGGCTGCCTCATCGTTGTTTTTGATGAGGCCCACCACCGTTGTGTCGTCAGCAAACTTGATGATGGTGTTTGTACCATGTACAGGAGTGCAGTCGTGGGTGAAGAGGGAGTAGAGGAGAGGGCTCAGTACACAGCCTTGTGGAACGCCGGTGTTTAGGGTGAGGGTGGAGGAGGTGAGATGGTCTAACCTGACAAACTGAGGGGTTGATGTCAAGGTTCTTGGTTTTCATGAGTTCACCAAGTTTGAAGATGAGTTTGGAGGGGATGATGGTGTTAAATTCTGAGCTGAAGTCTATGAACAGCATTCTCACGTGGGTGTTGCTCTCATCCAGGTGGGAGAGAGCGGAGTAAAGAGTTGAGGAAATGGCGTCCTCCGTGCTCCTGTTCTCACGGTAGACAAATTGGTATTTATCTAGTTTGGGTGACAGGCCAGATTTGGTTCTTCATGATGATGGGGGTGAGTGCAACAGGGCGGACGTTGTTGAGGCTCGCTGCAGAGGAGTGTTTTGGCACTGGCACAATGGAGTTGGTTTTAAAGCACACTGGGCTACCTGAGCTAGTGACATGTTGAAAATGTCAGTAAGGACCTCGGTCAGCTGCTCAGCGCAGTTCCTGAGCACGCGACCAGGGATGCCATCAGGACCAGCTGCCTTATGCGCATTTGTTCTGCTCAGTGCCGCATGCACGTCTGTGGGGGATAGGGTGAGGGGTTGGTGGTCAACGGGGAGAGTAGCCCTGGTGGGCAGTTCAGCGTGGTTCCGGTCGTTTATTATTGAGTTTGTCAGGGAGGGATAAGTCGGTGGTTGGGGGGTAGTTGGATGGTTTATAATCCATGATGGCCTGGATGCCCTGCCACATGCGTCGGGAGTCGGAATTGTTGAAGTGGTCTTCAACCCTTCGCTTGTGTTTGAGCTTGGCCTGCTTGAAGCCCTTTTTCAGATTAGCCCTGGCTAAACAGTAGGCCAGTGCATCGCCCGACCTAAAAGCAGCGTCACGTGCCTTTAGGAGTAGGAGGACCTCTCTGTTCATCCACGGCTTCTGGTTGTGGAATGTTGGGATCTGTTTGACCTGATGACCTGATGATCTTTTCCGCCGTCCTCACGACCCGCACAAACAACAGAATTATCAACACCAATTAGCTACGGAAAAAGAACAGGATAAATCAGATGCATGTTGGTGAAGGTTATGATAAGGTGTGACTGGCTTCACTCTGGCTAATCCATTGAGCTCATCATCTAACCTGGTTTCCTTCCCTTTCCCTTGTATTTCAAGCTTTGATTGAATTTTGTCAAAAATGTGTTTTTGTCACATTCCTCGTGACCTATTCTCTCTAACTTTCCTTTCCAGCAGAGAGCCCCATAGAGGTTTGTCATCTCTCACAGAACCAAAGTGTGTCTGTGCATAGCTAATTCCTTCATGCAAATACACGTTTGCCTGGTGCTTATCTTGGATTCACCGGTGAACAACGGTAACGACAATCCAAGATAAATCACTGGTGCCACCTACCCAATTTCAACTCACATTGTAGGGCAGGATAGTGTAGTGGCTCGGGCTTTGGACTCCCAGCCAAAACGTACTGGGGTTGATCCCTAATGACCTCAATCTGCTCAGAAGTGTCTTTGGACAAAAGTTTGAATTAATAAATAGCATAGAAAATTGTATTCCCAGAAAATTCATGACACATATGCTCCAAACCAGTGCTCTGCAACAGCTGGACAAACAGCAGCTACTGGCATCAGGTTTCTGATCCCTACCTTCACCAGGCTACTGTAACTTCTCTGTCTCCATTCCTCAGGTGTGCCATCATCAACCATCATCAATCCACTGTCCAGTGCTGGGGAATGGAGGGGCACTTCATCAACTGGGTGGCGTTATGTGAGGTCAAAGTGTACCGAGGTAAGAACCCAGTCTAACATTAAATGTCATCTAAGGTGGATGGGTGGACCAATGCAACTTTTAGTCTTCATTGGTCCATTCTTCTCCAATATTCTTGAATAAAGTTGAATAAAAAAAGGTGTGTGTGTGTGTGTGTGTGTGTGTGTGACCTATTTATGACCTATTTACTGGGAATATATACATGACACATTGGTAATCTTCACAGGCTGAAATATATCCGTCTGAAATTGATATTAATAAGAGGAATCCACACAAAAACACTGGGCCTCCACAAATGCATAATAAAAGCATCTGTCAAATGTCTAAATAGTAGGTAGGGATTATGTGTCTTTCCAAATATTGTATACTTCAGGAACTCAGGGCTCTGACCAGGGCTGAGAGTGGAACTCCCTCAAAACCACCGGTCTCTTGTTTCTCCAGAGTTGGCACCTCCTCCACCCTCCATCAGCATTCAGGAGATGGGGAGGAAGGTCACACTGGTGGGAAAGAGGCTGTGCTGGTCAGACGCTGCTCTACTGCAGAGACTTTCACTGGGACCTGCTGAGCATCAGGGGCCCTGAGGAGCAGGAGATCATTGATGAGATGGTGGCTCGTGCCAACTTCCCACTAAGCAGCCACCTCTTGGTGGGCCTGCCTGGGTACAGGCCAGGCCTAACTGGTTGCGTTATCTCTCAGAGGTTTGTTGTTCTTTTTTTCTTTCCACACTGGCTGCATGTTGGACGTGTGCAAGATGCAAATACATTGATTTCTACACAGATATTATTTTGTGTTTATATGTACAGAGAACTACGGCATGAAATCTCATTTACACTATGACAGGGAGTTCTGATGTATATTTAGAATGACTTACATCACAATCGAACAGAATTAGAATCTTTGAATGATCCACTGGAACTCTGATCAAACAAGCCTTTTCAGTAAGAAGCTGTTGTTATTGAGCTCATCTCTCGTGTTCAACACTTTTGTCGTTAAGGGACTGAATGCACCCGGTATCCACTATAACATCACATGTCTAGTTCAAACACTTGATGGAATCACAAGAAAATGCCAAATAAAGAGGAACTAAATATGTCTTGACTAAATGGGCTGACCGCCTTATTTAGGCAATTGTTTAATGTTCCCACAAGATGAAACATTAGAAATTGGGTTGCCTATAGTTTAATTACTAACTAAATAGTATTTGCACTAGAATGTATTTGTGCTTGCTTATGGTATGCGGCTGTATTGCATAGTTATGGCACGTTATGGGATGTTATTTCCTTCTTATTATTCCTCCCATGTAACTTTTTCAATGTCGGTAGGTCAATTTTAGGAAGTTCCTGGTTTTGGATGTCAGGTGACCCAATGGACTTCACCCAATGGGAGCATGTTTCACACCAGTCCAGCCCCTGTGGAAGCATGGCCAGTGTGGAACCGTCCACATGGAGGCTCTTGTGAAGGACATCATTATTTCTTCTGCTTTACAGGTTGGTGTCCAGCCTATAGACACATTACCAGGTCCTTATCAAGCTAAACATGCTTAACCTTCTGCAAATCCGGGCCACTTTCATTAACCTTCTTGTATGTCCATCTCTGTAGGTCCAACAGAGGGAGAGAACAAGGTGCACTTCTATAGCTCCACAAGAGAGAACAAAACCATGCTAGAGCTCAGAGCTTGTTTGTGCTAGCAAGTTCTGACCTAGCATTTTGTCATTGTGTGAACTGTTGCACATTACTGTATTTACCTAACTTGCTTAATTTCTGACGTTAATAGCTCTTAGCATGTTGTATATTCTAGCAAGTGTATATACTTAATGTTGATAACACGCTCTTATCACAGCTACTTAAGCAGGTGACCTAGCAGTACGAAATTGTGTTACTTTTGTGTTGCTTGTGAACTGCTCTATTTTTATGTTCGAGTACCTCAGTGTTATGCTATTGTCTACTTCAACAAATGTACTCCTTGTAAGTCGCTTTGGATAAAAGCGTCTGCCAATAGTCCTAAATGTGTCGTCTGCAAACTTGATAATCCGATTATTGCTGTGCGTGGCAGTACAGTCATGTGTGTACAGCGAGTACAGCCGGGGACTGAGGCAGCAGCCTTGGGGTGGTCTGGTGTTGAGGACCAGAGTGGATGACATGTTGTTCCCAATCTTCACCACTTGAGGCCTGCCCGTCAGGTAGTCCTAGGTCCTTCAGTTTCAGGACCAGCTTGGAGGGAACGATGGTGTTGAACGCCGAGCTGTAGTCAATGAACATCAGTCTGACGTAGGTGTCCCTCCTGTCTAGGTGCTGCAGGGCTGTGTGTAGTTCCAGCCAGGGAAATGGCGTTGTCTACAGACCTGTTTAGTGTGTATGCAAACTGGAGTTGGTCTAGGGACTCAGGGATGGAAAAGTTGATATACGGCACAATGGTCTTCGCTTTGAAGCACGCTGGGACGACAGACTGTTGTAGTGATGCGTTGTAGATGTCGGTGAACACAGGAGTCAGCTGGTCAGCGCAGGTCTTGAATACGCGGGATGGAACTCCGTCCGGGCCAGCTGCCTTCCCTGCCTTCACCCTCCTGAAGGTTCTGCGTACCTCGGACTCAGACAGCTGTAGAACGTAGTCCTCTGGGCTTATGTTGAAATTGTTTGTCGGCTCATGGTCCCTTTCAAAGTGAGCTAAAATCTTGTTTAGCTCGTCTGGTAGGTTAGGGTCGTTGTTGGTGACTGCCCCTGAGCTCTCCTGGTAGTTGGAGAGGACCCTCAGACCTTGCCACATATGTCTGGTTTCATAGCCTCCGAACTGTAATTCCAATTTCTTTTTGTAATCCAATTGACCCTTCTTAATGGTTTTTCTGAGTTCGTACTTCGTACTTGGCCTTCTTGTAGTGTCACCTGGTGAAAATGGTACTCCGTTCCATAAGTTTGATCTGTATGTCAGCCTTCATCCATGGTTTCCATTTTGGAAATGAGTGAACAGACCAGGTCGGGATGCATTCTTCCACTAGCCTGTTAATGTATGCTGTGACATGATCTGCATACTGTGGTGGGAATTCTCCGATACACGTCCAGTGGTCTAACTCTGAAAACTGTTTAAGAATAAAGTCATCCAAAACGAAGTCTGACTATTGTATTTATTATAATCATACAACAAACAATAGGTTGAGCACTCAGTCCGAGAGTTCTGTCGACACGTCTCGCAAGTCGTGTAGAGAGAAGTCCAATGCACTTACAAGAGCACCCCCCCTTTTCAACATTTAGCCACACTTAATGACGCGTAACTCACTTGACCGTGACAGTTCAGTTAGTTAAGAATGATTGTCAGATTGTCAGAAAATAATTGTAATCGTTATTAAAAGAGGGAGAGCTGGTGCACAGGAAGTCTGGTAGTAGTAAATACTTCAACCTTGAGGGGCCCAGATGCGCTTGTCTCTGGCCTTCTCCAGGTTGTTAGTGTTCGATGTAAAGTTTGTCCAATGCGATGTTCGCATCAGCCCGTGGTTGGATGTAAACCGCCGACATGAGAATAGCGGAGATATCCCTCGGCAAGTAAAAAGGGCGACACTTGATGGTCAGTAATTCCAGATTAGATGAGCAATGTTAAGAAATAACCTACACACACCAGCTGTTGTTCACCAAGCAGCATACGCCCCCACCTTCTTCTCCTTCTTCTTCTTCCCCGTGGACTCAGCTGTTCTGTCAGTCTGAAACAAAGAGTCCCGGTGGTTGCAGCACTGCTTCGTCAGGAATCACGGAGGTCAGCCAAGTTTCCGGAAAATCCTGGTGCAACACTCCCTGATGTCCCGCTGCGAGGCGATACCACAGTTCAGTTCATCGGGCATGTTTGCGAGAGACTAGACGTTGGCGAGGAGAATGCTCGGTAGGGCTTGTTTCCATGGCCTCCGGCGTGTCCTAACCAGTAGGCCGCCACGGGAACCTCTTCTGCGGGCTCGTTTGTTGTTGCTCCCTGGGGCTTGGAGGCTCCCCTCCCCCGCTCTCCTTTGTCCCTCTGGATCTCCGCTGGTAAGTCCCAGTGCTTTGTTGCGTTGTCTGTAGTTGTCTTAGTCCGTATTTCCAAGAGTGTTTGGCGATCATATGTGATAACACACATTAGCTATAGTCCTATAAAGCTATAGTCCTATAAAGTGACTTAAATTTAAAAGAAAATTCGAAAAACAGACAAGGAAAAAGTAAAGTAAGTAAAGTGAATAAAGTGCGGGAGCTGGTAGAGACACGTGGGCTTTCCTCCTGCGCTCATGAATCATTCCTCGGCTGCAGCTGCTCCTCCTCTTCTTCCTCTAGTTGTTTTCTCCCTCCCCTCAGCTCCCTCTGCACAGTCCTCAGCTCATCCCTGTTGCCTGACCTAAAGGCCCTCTTTGTGTCCTTGGCCTTCATGTCAGGATTGATCCACGCTTTGTTTGGTAAACAACGTAGAGTCTGAACTACATTTTCCACACATAAATGTATATAGTCTGTAAA
>CM051013.1:25461690-25489188 GCA_027704905.1 Muraenolepis orangiensis | reverse complement strand
ACGCTCACACCCAACCACCACCACGCTCACACCCAACCACCACCACGCTCACACTCACCCACCACCACGCTCACACTCACCCACCACCACGCTCACACCCAACCACCACCACGCTCACACTCACCCACCACCACGCTCACACTCACCCACCACCACGCTCACACTCACCCACCACCACGCTCACACCCAACCACCACCACGCTCACACTCACCACCACCACGCTCACACCAACCACCACCACGCTCACACTCACCACCACCACGCTCACACTCACCCACCACCACGCTCACACTCACCACCACCACGCTCACACTCACCACCACCACGCTCACACTCACCCACCACCACGCTCACACTCACCCACCACCACGCTCACACCCAACCACCACCACGCTCACACTCACCACCACCACGCTCACACTCACCCACCACCACGCTCACACTCACCCACCACCACGCTCACACTCAACCACCACGTCACACTCACACCACCACGCTCACACTCACCACCACCACGCTCACACTCACCCACCACCACGCTCACACTCACCCACCACCACGCTCACACTCACCCACCACCACGCTCACACTCAACCACCACCACGCTCACACTCACCCACCACCACGCTCACACCAACCACCACCACGCTCACACCCAACCACCACCACGCTCACACTCACCCACCACCACGCTCACACTCACCCACCACCACGCTCACACCCAACCACCACCACGCTCACACCCAACCACCACCACGCTCACACTCACCACCACCACGCTCACACTCAACCACCACGCTCACACTCAACCACCACCACGCTCACACTCACCACCACCACGCTCACACTCACCCACCACCACGCTCACACTCAACCACCACCACGCTCACACCCAACCACCACCACGCTCACACCCAACCACCACCACGCTCACACTCACCCACCACCACGCTCACACTCACCCACCACCACGCTCACACCACCACCACCACGCTCACACCAACCACCACCACGCTCACACCCAACCACCACCACGCTCACACTCACCCACCACCACGCTCACACTCAACCACCACCACGCTCACACTCAACCACCACCACGCTCACACCCAACCACCACCACGCTCACACTCACCACCACCACGCTCACACTCACCCACCACCACGCTCACACCCACCCACCACCACGCTCACACTCACCCACCACCACGCTCACACTCACCCACCACCACGCTCACACCCAACCACCACCACGCTCACACTCAACCACCACGCTCACACTCACCACCACCACGCTCACACCCAACCACCACCACGCTCACACTCACCCACCACCACGCTCACACCCAACCACCACCACGCTCACACTCAACCACCACCACGCTCACACCCAACCACCACCACGCTCACACTCAACCCACCACCACGCTCACACCCAACCACCACCACGCTCACACTCACCCACCACCACGCTCACACCCAACCACCACCACGCTCACACCCAACCACCACCACGCTCACACCCAACCACCACCACGCTCACACCCAACCACCACCACGCTCACACTCACCCACCACCACGCTCACACCCAACCACCACCACGCTCACACTCAACCACCACCACGCTCACACCCAACCACCACCACGCTCACACTCAACCACCACCACGCTCACACCCAACCACCACCACGCTCACACCCAACCACCACCACGCTCACACCCACCCACCACCACGCTCACACCCAACCACCACCACGCTCACACTCACCCACCACCACGCTCACACTCAACCACCACCACGCTCACACCCAACCACCACCACGCTCACACTCAACCACCACCACGCTCACACTCACCCACCACCACGCTCACACTCACCCACCACCACGCTCACACCCAACCACCACCACGCTCACACCCAACCACCACCACGCTCACACCCAACCACCACCACGCTCACACTCACCCACCACCACGCTCACACTCACCACCACCACGCTCACACTCAACCACCACCACGCTCACACCCAACCACCACCACGCTCACACTCACCCACCACCACGCTCACACCCACCCACCACCACGCTCACACCCACACCACCACCACGCTCACACTCAACCACCACCACGCTCACACCAACCACCACCACGCTCACACCCAACCACCACCACGCTCACACCCAACCACCACCACGCTCACACTCAACCACCACCACGCTCACACCCAACCACCACCACGCTCACACTCACCACCACCACCACGCTCACACCAACCACCACCACGCTCACACCCAACCACCACCACGCTCACACTCACACCACCACCACGCTCACACCCAACCACCACCACGCTCACACTCACCCACCACCACGCTCACACCCAACCACCACCACGCTCACACTCAACCACCACCACGCTCACACTCAACCACCACCACGCTCACACCAACCACCACCACGCTCACACCCAACCACCACCACGCTCACACCCACCACCACCACGCTCACACCCACCACCACACGCTCACACTCAACCACCACCACGCTCACACCCAACCACCACCACGCTCACACTCAACCACCACCACGCTCACACCCAACCACCACCACGCTCACACTCACCCACCACCACGCTCACACCCAACCACCACCACGCTCACACCCAACCACCACCACGCTCACACCCAACCACCACCACGCTCACACCCAACCACCACCACGCTCACACTCAACCACCACCACGCTCACACCAACCACCACCACGCTCACACTCACCCACCACCACGCTCACACTCAACCACCACCACGCTCACACTCAACCACCACCACGCTCACACCCAACCACCACCACGCTCACACTCACCCACCACCACGCTCACACTCACCCACCACCACGCTCACACTCACCCACCACCACGCTCACACTCACCCACCACCACGCTCACACCCAACCACCACCACGCTCACACCCACCACCACCACGCTCACACCAACCACCACCACGCTCACACCCAACCACCACCACGCTCACACCCAACCACCACCACGCTCACACTCACCCACCACCACGCTCACACTCACCCACCACCACGCTCACACTCAACCACCACCACGCTCACACTCACCCACCACCACGCTCACACTCAACCACCACCACGCTCACACTCACCCACCACCACGCTCACACTCACCCACCACCACGCTCACACCCAACCACCACCACGCTCACACCCAACCACCACCACGCTCACACTCACCCACCACCACGCTCACACTCACCCACCACCACGCTCACACTCACCCACCACCACGCTCACACCCAACCACCACCACGCTCACACTCAACCACCACCACGCTCACACCCAACCACCACCACGCTCACACTCAACCACCACCACGCTCACACCCAACCACCACCACGCTCACACTCACCCACCACCACGCTCACACCAACCACCACCACGCTCACACCCAACCACCACCACGCTCACACCCAACCACCACCACGCTCACACCCAACCACCACCACGCTCACACTCACCCACCACCACGCTCACACCCAACCACCACCACGCTCACACTCAACCACCACCACGCTCACACCCAACCACCACCACGCTCACACTCACCACCACCACGCTCACACCCAACCACCACCACGCTCACACTCAACCCACCACCACGCTCACACCCAACCACCACCACGCTCACACTCACCCACCACCACGCTCACACCCAACCACCACCACGCTCACACCCAACCACCACCACGCTCACACTCAACCACCACCACGCTCACACCCAACCACCACCACGCTCACACTCACCCACCACCACGCTCACACCCAACCACCACCACGCTCACACTCAACCACCACCACGCTCACACCCAACCACCACCACGCTCACACTCACCCACCACCACGCTCACACTCACCACCACCACGCTCACACTCACCACCACCACGCTCACACTCACCCACCACCACGCTCACACCCAACCACCACCACGCTCACACCCAACCACCACCACGCTCACACTCACCCACCACCACGCTCACACTCACCCACCACCACGCTCACACCCAACCACCACCACGCTCACACTCAACCACCACCACGCTCACACTCACCCACCACCACGCTCACACCAACCACCACCACGCTCACACTCACCCACCACCACGCTCACACCAACCACCACCACGCTCACACTCACCCACCACCACGCTCACACTCACCCACCACCACGCTCACACTCAACCACCACCACGCTCACACCCAACCACCACCACGCTCACACTCACCCACCACCACGCTCACACCCAACCACCACCACGCTCACACCCAACCACCACCACGCTCACACTCAACCACCACCACGCTCACACTCAACCACCACCACGCTCACACTCAACCACCACCACGCTCACACCCAACCACCACCACGCTCACACTCAACCACCACCACGCTCACACTCACCCACCACCACGCTCACACTCACCACCACCACGCTCACACTCACCCACCACCACGCTCACACCCAACCACCACCACGCTCACACCCAACCACCACCACGCTCACACTCACCCACCACCACGCTCACACTCACCACCACCACGCTCACACCCAACCACCACCACGCTCACACTCACCCACCACCACGCTCACACTCACCCACCACCACGCTCACACCCAACCACCACCACGCTCACACCCAACCACCACCACGCTCACACTCACCCACCACCACGCTCACACCAACCACCACCACGCTCACACTCAACCACCACCACGCTCACACTCAACCACCACCACGCTCACACTCACCCACCACCACGCTCACACTCACCCACCACCACGCTCACACTCCAACCACCACCACGCTCACACCCAACCACCACCACGCTCACACTCAACCACCACCACGCTCACACCCAACCACCACCACGCTCACACTCACCCACCACCACGCTCACACTCACCCACCACCACGCTCACACTCACCCACCACCACGCTCACACCCAACCACCACCACGCTCACACTCAACCACCACCACGCTCACACTCACCCACCACCACGCTCACACTCACCCACCACCACGCTCACACCCAACCACCACCACGCTCACACTCAACCACCACCACGCTCACACCCAACCACCACCACGCTCACACTCACCACCACCACGCTCACACTCACCCACCACCACGCTCACACTCAACCACCACCACGCTCACACCCAACCACCACCACGCTCACACTCACCCACCACCACGCTCACACCAACCACCACCACGCTCACACCCAACCACCACCACGCTCACACTCACCCACCACCACGCTCACACTCAACCACCACCACGCTCACACTCAACCACCACCACGCTCACACCCAACCACCACCACGCTCACACTCAACCACCACCACGCTCACACTCACCCACCACCACGCTCACACTCACCCACCACCACGCTCACACTCACCCACCACCACGCTCACACCCAACCACCACCACGCTCACACCCAACCACCACCACGCTCACACTCACCCACCACCACGCTCACACCCAACCACCACCACGCTCACACCCAACCACCACCACGCTCACACTCAACCCACCACCACGCTCACACCCAACCACCACCACGCTCACACTCACCCACCACCACGCTCACACCCAACCACCACCACGCTCACACCCAACCACCACCACGCTCACACTCACCCACCACCACGCTCACACCCAACCACCACCACGCTCACACTCACCCACCACCACGCTCACACCCAACCACCACCACGCTCACACTCACCCACCACCACGCTCACACCCAACCACCACCACGCTCACACTCACCCACCACCACGCTCACACTCAACCACCACCACGCTCACACTCACCCACCACCACGCTCACACTCACCACCACCACGCTCACACCCAACCACCACCACGCTCACACTCACCCACCACCACGCTCACACCCAACCACCACCACGCTCACACCAACCACCACCACGCTCACACCCAACCACCACCACGCTCACACTCAACCACCACCACGCTCACACCCAACCACCACCACGCTCACACTCACACCACCACCACGCTCACACCAACCACCACCACGCTCACACTCACCCACCACCACGCTCACACTCAACCACCACCACGCTCACACCCAACCACCACCACGCTCACACTCAACCACCACCACGCTCACACTCACCCACCACCACGCTCACACTCACCCACCACCACGCTCACACTCAACCACCACCACGCTCACACCCAACCACCACCACGCTCACACTCAACCCACCACCACGCTCACACCCAACCACCACCACGCTCACACTCACCCACCACCACGCTCACACTCACCCACCACCACGCTCACACCCAACCACCACCACGCTCACACTCAACCACCACCACGCTCACACTCACCACCACCACGCTCACACTCACCCACCACCACGCTCACACCCAACCACCACCACGCTCACACTCACCCACCACCACGCTCACACCCAACCACCACCACGCTCACACCCAACCACCACCACGCTCACACCCAACCACCACCACGCTCACACTCACCCACCACCACGCTCACACTCACCCACCACCACGCTCACACTCACCCACCACCACGCTCACACTCACCACCACCACGCTCACACTCAACCACCACGCACACTCACCCACGCTCACACCACCACCACCACGCTCACACTCACCCACCACCACGCTCACACTCACCCACCACCACGCTCACACTCAACCACCACCACGCTCACACTCAACCACCACCACGCTCACACCCAACCACCACCACGCTCACACTCACCCACCACCACGCTCACACTCACCCACCACCACGCTCACACTCAACCACCACCACGCTCACACTCACCCACCACCACGCTCACACCCAACCACCACCACGCTCACACCCAACCACCACCACGCTCACACTCACCCACCACCACGCTCACACTCACCCACCACCACGCTCACACTCACCCACCACCACGCTCACACCAACCACCACCACGCTCACACTCACCCACCACCACGCTCACACTCACCCACCACCACGCTCACACTCACCCACCACCACGCTCACACTCACCCACCACCACGCTCACACTCAACCACCACCACGCTCACACCCAACCACCACCACGCTCACACTCACCCACCACCACGCTCACACCACCACCACCACGCTCACACTCACCCACCACCACGCTCACACTCACCCACCACCACGCTCACACCCAACCACCACCACGCTCACACCCAACCACCACCACGCTCACACTCACCCACCACCACGCTCACACTCAACCACCACCACGCTCACACCCAACCACCACCACGCTCACACTCAACCACCACCACGCTCACACTCACCCACCACCACGCTCACACCCAACCACCACCACGCTCACACCCAACCACCACCACGCTCACACCCACCACCACCACGCTCACACTCAACCACCACCACGCTCACACCAACCACCACCACGCTCACACCCAACCACCACCACGCTCACACTCACCACCACCACGCTCACACCCAACCACCACCACGCTCACACTCAACCACCACCACGCTCACACCCAACCACCACCACGCT
This sequence comes from Muraenolepis orangiensis, assembly GCA_027704905.1. Taxonomy (NCBI): domain Eukaryota; kingdom Metazoa; phylum Chordata; class Actinopteri; order Gadiformes; family Muraenolepididae; genus Muraenolepis; species Muraenolepis orangiensis. The sequence continues at coordinate 25,481,523 of CM051013.1, read as the reverse complement.
CACACTCACCCACCACCACGCTCACACTCACCCACCACCACGCTCACACTCACCCACCACCACGCTCACACTCAACCACCACCACGCTCACACCCAACCACCACCACGCTCACACCCAACCACCACCACGCTCACACTCACCCACCACCACGCTCACACTCACCCACCACCACGCTCACACCCAACCACCACCACGCTCACACCCAACCACCACCACGCTCACACTCAACCACCACCACGCTCACACCCAACCACCACCACGCTCACACTCACCCACCACCACGCTCACACTCAACCACCACCACGCTCACACCCAACCACCACCACGCTCACACTCACCCACCACCACGCTCACACTCACCCACCACCACGCTCACACCCAACCACCACCACGCTCACACCCAACCACCACCACGCTCACACTCACCCACCACCACGCTCACACCCAACCACCACCACGCTCACACCCAACCACCACCACGCTCACACTCACACCACCACCACGCTCACACCCAACCACCACCACGCTCACACTCACCCACCACCACGCTCACACCCAACCACCACCACGCTCACACCCAACCACCACCACGCTCACACTCAACCACCACCACGCTCACACTCACCCACCACCACGCTCACACTCACCCACCACCACGCTCACACTCACCCACCACCACGCTCACACTCACCCACCACCACGCTCACACTCACCCACCACCACGCTCACACCCAACCACCACCACGCTCACACTCACCCACCACCACGCTCACACCCAACCACCACCACGCTCACACTCAACCACCACCACGCTCACACCCAACCACCACCACGCTCACACTCAACCACCACCACGCTCACACCCAACCACCACCACGCTCACACTCACACCACCACCACGCTCACACCCAACCACCACCACGCTCACACTCACCCACCACCACGCTCACACCCAACCACCACCACGCTCACACCCAACCACCACCACGCTCACACCCAACCACCACCACGCTCACACCCAACCACCACCACGCTCACACTCAACCACCACCACGCTCACACTCACCCACCACCACGCTCACACTCACCCACCACCACGCTCACACCCAACCACCACCACGCTCACACCCAACCACCACCACGCTCACACTCACCCACCACCACGCTCACACTCACCCACCACCACGCTCACACCAACCACCACCACGCTCACACTCACCCACCACCACGCTCACACTCAACCACCACCACGCTCACACTCACCCACCACCACGCTCACACTCACCCACCACCACGCTCACACTCAACCACCACCACGCTCACACTCAACCACCACCACGCTCACACTCACCCACCACCACGCTCACACTCACCCACCACCACGCTCACACCCAACCACCACCACGCTCACACTCAACCACCACCACGCTCACACCCAACCACCACCACGCTCACACTCACCCACCACCACGCTCACACTCACCCACCACCACGCTCACACTCACCCACCACCACGCTCACACCCAACCACCACCACGCTCACACCCAACCACCACCACGCTCACACTCACCCACCACCACGCTCACACTCACCCACCACCACGCTCACACTCACCCACCACCACGCTCACACTCACCCACCACCACGCTCACACCCAACCACCACCACGCTCACACCCAACCACCACCACGCTCACACTCAACCACCACCACGCTCACACTCACCCACCACCACGCTCACACTCACCCACCACCACGCTCACACTCACACCACCACCACGCTCACACCCAACCACCACCACGCTCACACCCAACCACCACCACGCTCACACCCAACCACCACCACGCTCACACTCAACCACCACCACGCTCACACCCAACCACCACCACGCTCACACTCACCCACCACCACGCTCACACTCACCCACCACCACGCTCACACTCACCCACCACCACGCTCACACCCAACCACCACCACGCTCACACTCACCCACCACCACGCTCACACTCAACCACCACCACGCTCACACCCAACCACCACCACGCTCACACTCACCCACCACCACGCTCACACCCAACCACCACCACGCTCACACCCAACCACCACCACGCTCACACCCAACCACCACCACGCTCACACTCACCCACCACCACGCTCACACTCACCCACCACCACGCTCACACTCACCCACCACCACGCTCACACTCACCCACCACCACGCTCACACTCAACCACCACGCTCACACTCACCCACCACGCTCACACTCAACCACCACCACGCTCACACTCACCCACCACCACGCTCACACTCAACCACCACCACGCTCACACCCAACCACCACCACGCTCACACTCAACCACCACCACGCTCACACCCAACCACCACCACGCTCACACTCACCCACCACCACGCTCACACCCAACCACCACCACGCTCACACTCACCCACCACCACGCTCACACCCAACCACCACCACGCTCACACCCAACCACCACCACGCTCACACCCAACCACCACCACGCTCACACCCAACCACCACCACGCTCACACCCAACCACCACCACGCTCACACTCACCCACCACCACGCTCACACTCACCCACCACCACGCTCACACTCACCCACCACCACGCTCACACTCAACCACCACCACGCTCACACTCACCCACCACCACGCTCACACTCAACCACCACCACGCTCACACTCAACCACCACCACGCTCACACTCACCACCACCACGCTCACACCACCCACCACCACGCTCACACTCACCACCACCACGCTCACACTCACCCACCACCACGCTCACACTCACCCACCACCACGCTCACACCAACCACCACCGCTCACACTCACCACCACCACGCTCACACTCACCCACCACCACGCTCACACTCACCCACCACCACGCTCACACCCAACCACCACCACGCTCACACTCAACCACCACCACGCTCACACCCAACCACCACCACGCTCACACTCACACCACCACCACGCTCACACCCAACCACCACCACGCTCACACTCACCCACCACCACGCTCACACCCAACCACCACCACGCTCACACCCAACCACCACCACGCTCACACTCAACCACCACCACGCTCACACCCAACCACCACCACGCTCACACTCAACCACCACCACGCTCACACCAACCACCACCACGCTCACACTCAACCACCACCACGCTCACACTCAACCACCACCACGCTCACACTCAACCACCACCACGCTCACACCCAACCACCACCACGCTCACACTCAACCACCACCACGCTCACACTCACCCACCACCACGCTCACACTCACCCACCACCACGCTCACACTCACCCACCACCACGCTCACACTCAACCACCACCACGCTCACACTCACCCACCACCACGCTCACACCCAACCACCACCACGCTCACACCCAACCACCACCACGCTCACACTCACCCACCACCACGCTCACACTCACCCACCACCACGCTCACACTCACCCACCACCACGCTCACACCCACCCACCACCACGCTCACACTCACCCACCACCACGCTCACACCCAACCACCACCACGCTCACACCCAACCACCACCACGCTCACACTCACCCACCACCACGCTCACACTCACCCACCACCACGCTCACACCCAACCACCACCACGCTCACACCCAACCACCACCACGCTCACACCCAACCACCACCACGCTCACACTCAACCACCACCACGCTCACACTCAACCACCACCACGCTCACACCCAACCACCACCACGCTCACACTCAACCACCACCACGCTCACACTCACCCACCACCACGCTCACACCCACCACCACCACGCTCACACCCAACCACCACCACGCTCACACCCAACCACCACCACGCTCACACTCACCCACCACCACGCTCACACCCAACCACCACCACGCTCACACTCACCCACCACCACGCTCACACCCAACCACCACCACGCTCACACCCAACCACCACCACGCTCACACCCAACCACCACCACGCTCACACCCAACCACCACCACGCTCACACCCAACCACCACCACGCTCACACTCACCCACCACCACGCTCACACTCACCACCACCACGCTCACACTCACCCACCACCACGCTCACACTCAACCACCACCACGCTCACACCCAACCACCACCACGCTCACACTCACCCACCACCACGCTCACACCCACCCACCACCACGCTCACACTCACCCACCACCACGCTCACACTCACCCACCACCACGCTCACACTCACCACCACCACGCTCACACCAACCACCACCACGCTCACACTCACACCACCACCACGCTCACACTCACCCACCACCACGCTCACACTCACCCACCACCACGCTCACACCCAACCACCACCACGCTCACACTCAACCACCACCACGCTCACACCCAACCACCACCACGCTCACACTCAACCACCACCACCACGCTCACACCCAACCACCACCACGCTCACACTCAACCACCACCACGCTCACACCCAACCACCACCACGCTCACACTCAACCACCACCACGCTCACACTCAACCACCACCACGCTCACACTCAACCACCACCACGCTCACACCCAACCACCACCACGCTCACACTCAACCACCACCACGCTCACACTCACCCACCACCACGCTCACACTCACCCACCACCACGCTCACACTCACCCACCACCACGCTCACACCCAACCACCACCACGCTCACACCCAACCACCACCACGCTCACACTCACCCACCACCACGCTCACACTCACCCACCACCACGCTCACACCCAACCACCACCACGCTCACACTCACCCACCACCACGCTCACACTCAACCACCACCACGCTCACACCCAACCACCACCACGCTCACACTCACCCACCACCACGCTCACACCCACCCACCACCACGCTCACACTCACCCACCACCACGCTCACACTCACCCACCACCACGCTCACACTCACCCACCACCACGCTCACACCCAACCACCACCACGCTCACACTCACCCACCACCACGCTCACACTCACCCACCACCACGCTCACACTCACCCACCACCACGCTCACACCCAACCACCACCACGCTCACACTCAACCACCACCACGCTCACACCCAACCACCACCACGCTCACACTCAACCACCACCACCACGCTCACACCCAACCACCACCACGCTCACACTCACCCACCACCACGCTCACACCCAACCACCACCACGCTCACACTCAACCACCACCACGCTCACACCCAACCACCACCACGCTCACACCCAACCACCACCACGCTCACACTCAACCACCACCACGCTCACACCCAACCACCACCACGCTCACACCCAACCACCACCACGCTCACACTCACCCACCACCACGCTCACACCCAACCACCACCACGCTCACACCCAACCACCACCACGCTCACACCCAACCACCACCACGCTCACACCCAACCACCACCACGCTCACACCCAACCACCACCACGCTCACACTCACCCACCACCACGCTCACACTCACCCACCACCACGCTCACACTCACCCACCACCACGCTCACACTCAACCACCACCACGCTCACACTCACCCACCACCACGCTCACACTCAACCACCACCACGCTCACACCCAACCACCACCACGCTCACACTCACCCACCACCACGCTCACACCCACCCACCACCACGCTCACACTCACCCACCACCACGCTCACACTCACCCACCACCACGCTCACACTCACCCACCACCGCGCTCACACCCAACCACCACCACGCTCACACTCACACACCACCACGCTCACACTCACCCACCACCACGCTCACACTCACCCACCACCACGCTCACACCCAACCACCACCACGCTCACACTCAACCACCACCACGCTCACACCCAACCACCACCACGCTCACACTCAACCACCACCACCACGCTCATACCCAACCACCACCACGCTCACACTCAACCACCACCACGCTCACACCCAACCACCACCACGCTCACACTCAACCACCACCACGCTCACACTCAACCACCACCACGCTCACACTCAACCACCACCACGCTCACACCCAACCACCACCACGCTCACACTCAACCACCACCACACTCACACTCACCCACCACCACGCTCACACTCACCCACCACCACGCTCACACTCACCCACCACCACGCTCACACCCAACCACCACCACGCTCACACCCAACCACCACCACGCTCACACTCACCCACCACCACGCTCACACTCACCCACCACCACGCTCACACCCAACCACCACCACGCTCACACTCACCCACCACCACGCTCACACTCACCCACCACCACGCTCACACCCAACCACCACCACGCTCACACTCACCCACCACCACGCTCACACCACCCACCACCACGCTCACACTCACCCACCACCACGCACACACTCACCCACCACCACGCTCACACTCACCCACCACCGCGCTCACACCCAACCACCACCCGCTCACACTCACCCACCACCACGCTCACACTCACCCACCACCACGCTCACACTCACCCACCACCACGCTCACACCCAACCACCACCACGCTCACACTCAACCACCACCACGCTCACACCCAACCACCACCACGCTCACACTCAACCACCACCACCACGCTCATACCCAACCACCACCACGCTCACACTCACCCACCACCACGCTCACACCCAACCACCACCACGCTCACACCCAACCACCACCACGCTCACACCCAACCACCACCACGCTCACACTCAACCACCACCACGCTCACACTCAACCACCACCACGCTCACACCCAACCACCACCACGCTCACACTCAACCACCACCACGCTCACACTCAACCACCACCACGCTCACACTCAACCACCACCACGCTCACACCCAACCACCACCACGCTCACACTCAACCACCACCACGCTCACACTCACCACCACCACGCTCACACTCAACCACCACCACGCTCACACCCAACCACCACCACGCTCACACTCAACCACCACCACGCTCACACTCACCCACCACCACGCTCACACTCACCCACCACCACGCTCACACTCACCCACCACCACGCTCACACTCACCACCACCACGCTCACACTCACCCACCACCACGCTCACACCCAACCACCACCACGCTCACACCCAACCACCACCACGCTCACACTCACCCACCACCACGCTCACACCCACCCACCACCACGCTCACACTCACCCACCACCACGCTCACACCCACCCACCACCACGCTCACACTCACCCACCACCACGCTCACACCCAACCACCACCACGCTCACACCCAACCACCACCACGCTCACACTCACCCACCACCACGCTCACACTCACCCACCACCACGCTCACACCCAACCACCACCACGCTCACACCCAACCACCACCACGCTCACACCCAACCACCACCACGCTCACACTCAACCACCACCACGCTCACACTCACCCACCACCACGCTCACACCCAACCACCACCACGCTCACACTCACCACCACCACGCTCACACCACCCACCACCACGCTCACACCCACCACCACCACGCTCACACCCAACCACCACCACGCTCACACCCAACCACCACCACGCTCACACTCACCCACCACCACGCTCACACCCAACCACCACCACGCTCACACTCACCCACCACCACGCTCACACCCAACCACCACCACGCTCACACCCAACCACCACCACGCTCACACCCAACCACCACCACGCTCACACCCAACCACCACCACGCTCACACCCAACCACCACCACGCTCACACTCACCCACCACCACGCTCACACCCACCACCACCACGCTCACACTCACCCACCACCACGCTCACACCCAACCACCACCACGCTCACACTCACCCACCACCACGCTCACACCCAACCACCACCACGCTCACACCCAACCACCACCACGCTCACACTCACCCACCACCACGCTCACACTCACCCACCACCACGCTCACACCCAACCACCACCACGCTCACACCCAACCACCACCACGCTCACACCCAACCACCACCACGCTCACACTCAACCACCACCACGCTCACACTCACCCACCACCACGCTCACACCCAACCACCACCACGCTCACACTCACCCACCACCACGCTCACACTCACCCACCACCACGCTCACACCCACCACCACCACGCTCACACCCAACCACCACCACGCTCACACCCAACCACCACCACGCTCACACTCACCCACCACCACGCTCACACCCAACCACCACCACGCTCACACTCACCCACCACCACGCTCACACCCAACCACCACCACGCTCACACCCAACCACCACCACGCTCACACCCAACCACCACCACGCTCACACCCAACCACCACCACGCTCACACCCAACCACCACCACGCTCACACTCACCCACCACCACGCTCACACTCACCCACCACCACGCTCACACTCACCCACCACCACGCTCACACTCAACCACCACCACGCTCACACTCACCCACCACCACGCTCACACTCAACCACCACCACGCTCACACCCAACCACCACCACGCTCACACTCACCCACCACCACGCTCACACCCACCACCACCACGCTCACACTCACCCACCACCACGCTCACACTCACCCACCACCACGCTCACACTCACCCACCACCACGCTCACACCCAACCACCACCACGCTCACACTCAACCACCACCACGCTCACACTCACCCACCACCACGCTCACACTCACCCACCACCACGCTCACACCCAACCACCACCACGCTCACACTCAACCACCACCACGCTCACACCCAACCACCACCACGCTCACACTCAACCACCACCACGCTCACACCCAACCACCACCACGCTCACACTCAACCACCACCACGCTCACACCCAACCACCACCACGCTCACACTCAACCACCACCACGCTCACACTCAACCACCACCACGCTCACACTCAACCACCACCACGCTCACACCCAACCACCACCACGCTCACACTCAACCACCACCACGCTCACACTCACCCACCACCACGCTCACACTCACCCACCACCACGCTCACACTCACCCACCACCACGCTCACACCCAACCACCACCACGCTCACACCCAACCACCACCACGCTCACACTCACCCACCACCACGCTCACACTCACCACCACCACGCTCACACCCAACCACCACCACGCTCACACTCACCCACCACCACGCTCACACTCACCCACCACCACGCTCACACCCAACCACCACCACGCTCACACTCACCCACCACCACGCTCACACCCAACCACCACCACGCTCACACTCACCCACCACCACGCTCACACTCACCCACCACCACGCTCACACTCACCACCACCACGCTCACACCCAACCACCACCACGCTCACACTCACCCACCACCACGCTCACACTCACCCACCACCACGCTCACACTCACCCACCACCACGCTCACACCCAACCACCACCACGCTCACACTCAACCACCACCACGCTCACACCCAACCACCACCACGCTCACACTCACACCACCACCACGCTCATACCCAACCACCACCACGCTCACACTCACCCACCACCACGCTCACACCCAACCACCACCACGCTCACACCCAACCACCACCACGCTCACACCCAACCACCACCACGCTCACACCCAACCACCACCACGCTCACACTCAACCACCACCACGCTCACACCCAACCACCACCACGCTCACACTCAACCACCACCACGCTCACACTCAACCACCACCACGCTCACACTCAACCACCACCACGCTCACACCCAACCACCACCACGCTCACACTCAACCACCACCACACTCACACTCACCCACCACCACGCTCACACTCACCCACCACCACGCTCACACTCACCCACCACCACGCTCACACTCACCCACCACCACGCTCACACCCACCCACCACCACGCTCACACTCACCCACCACCACGCTCACACCCAACCACCACCACGCTCACACCCAACCACCACCACGCTCACACTCACCCACCACCACGCTCACACTCACCCACCACCACGCTCACACCCAACCACCACCACGCTCACACCCAACCACCACCACGCTCACACCCAACCACCACCACGCTCACACCCAACCACCACCACGCTCACACTCAACCACCACCACGCTCACACTCACCCACCACCACGCTCACACCCAACCACCACCACGCTCACACTCACCCACCACCACGCTCACACTCACCCACCACCACGCTCACACCCACCACCACCACGCTCACACCCAACCACCACCACGCTCACACCCACACCACCACCACGCTCACACTCACCCACCACCACGCTCACACCCAACCACCACCACGCTCACACTCACCCACCACCACGCTCACACCCAACCACCACCACGCTCACACCCAACCACCACCACGCTCACACCCAACCACCACCACGCTCACACCCAACCACCACCACGCTCACACCCAACCACCACCACGCTCACACTCACCCACCACCACGCTCACACTCACCCACCACCACGCTCACACTCACCCACCACCACGCTCACACTCAACCACCACCACGCTCACACTCACCCACCACCACGCTCACACTCAACCACCACCACGCTCACACCCAACCACCACCACGCTCACACTCACCCACCACCACGCTCACACCCACCCACCACCACGCTCACACTCACCCACCACCACGCTCACACTCACCCACCACCACGCTCACACCCAACCACCACCACGCTCACACTCACACACCACCACGCTCACACTCACCCACCACCACGCTCACACTCACCCACCACCACGCTCACACCCAACCACCACCACGCTCACACTCAACCACCACCACGCTCACACCCAACCACCACCACGCTCACACTCAACCACCACCACCACGCTCACACCCAACCACCACCACGCTCACACTCAACCACCACCACGCTCACACCCAACCACCACCACGCTCACACTCAACCACCACCACGCTCACACTCAACCACCACCACGCTCACACTCACCCACCACCACGCTCACACCCAACCACCACCACGCTCACACTCAACCACCACCACGCTCACACTCACCACCACCACGCTCACACTCACCACCACCACGCTCACACTCACCCACCACCACGCTCACACCCAACCACCACCACGCTCACACCCAACCACCACCACGCTCACACTCACCCACCACCACGCTCACACTCACCCACCACCACGCTCACACCCAACCACCACCACGCTCACACTCAACCACCACCACGCTCACACTCACCCACCACCACGCTCACACCCAACCACCACCACGCTCACACCCAACCACCACCACGCTCACACTCACCCACCACCACGCTCACACTCACCACCACCACGCTCACACCCAACCACCACCACGCTCACACTCAACCACCACCACGCTCACACTCACCCACCACCACGCTCACACCCAACCACCACCACGCTCACACTCACCCACCACCACGCTCACACCAACCACCACCACGCTCACACTCACCCACCACCACGCTCACACCCAACCACCACCACGCTCACACCCAACCACCACCACGCTCACACTCACCCACCACCACGCTCACACTCACCCACCACCACGCTCACACCCAACCACCACCACGCTCACACCCACCCACCACCACGCTCACACTCACCCACCACCACGCTCACACCCACCCACCACCACGCTCACACTCAACCACCACCACGCTCACACCCAACCACCACCACGCTCACACCCAACCACCACCACGCTCACACTCACCCACCACCACGCTCACACTCACCCACCACCACGCTCACACCCAACCACCACCACGCTCACACCCAACTACCACCACGCTCACACCCAACCACCACCACGCTCACACTCAACCACCACCACGCTCACACTCACCCACCACCACGCTCACACCCAACCACCACCACGCTCACACTCACCCACCACCACGCTCACACTCACCCACCACCACGCTCACACCCACCACCACCACGCTCACACCCAACCACCACCACGCTCACACCCAACCACCACCACGCTCACACTCACCCACCACCACGCTCACACCCAACCACCACCACGCTCACACTCACCCACCACCACGCTCACACCCAACCACCACCACGCTCACACCCAACCACCACCACGCTCACACCCAACCACCACCACGCTCACACCCAACCACCACCATGCTCACACCCAACCACCACCACGCTCACACTCACCCACCACCACGCTCACACTCACCCACCACCACGCTCACACTCACCCACCACCACGCTCACACTCAACCACCACCACGCTCACACTCACCCACCACCACGCTCACACTCAACCACCACCACGCTCACACCCAACCACCACCACGCTCACACTCACCCACCACCACGCTCACACCCACCCACCACCACGCTCACACTCACCCACCACCACGCTCACACTCACCCACCACCACGCTCACACTCACCACCACCACGCTCACACCCAACCACCACCACGCTCACACTCACACCACCACCACGCTCACACTCACCCACCACCACGCTCACACTCACCCACCACCACGCTCACACCCAACCACCACCACGCTCACACTCAACCACCACCACGCTCACACCCAACCACCACCACGCTCACACTCAACCACCACCACCACGCTCACACCCAACCACCACCACGCTCACACTCAACCACCACCACGCTCACACCCAACCACCACCACGCTCACACTCAACCACCACCACGCTCACACTCAACCACCACCACGCTCACACTCAACCACCACCACGCTCACACCCAACCACCACCACGCTCACACTCAACCACCACCACGCTCACACTCAACCACCACCACGCTCACACTCACCCACCACCACGCTCACACTCACCCACCACCACGCTCACACTCACCCACCACCACGCTCACACTCACCCACCACCACGCTCACACCCAACCACCACCACGCTCACACCCAACCACCACCACGCTCACACTCACCCACCACCACGCTCACACTCACCCACCACCACGCTCACACCCAACCACCACCACGCTCACACTCAACCACCACCACGCTCACACTCACCACCACCACGCTCACACCAACCACCACCACGCTCACACTCACCCACCACCACGCTCACACCCACCCACCACCACGCTCACACTCACCACCACCACGCTCACACCCAACCACCACCACGCTCACACCCAACCACCACCACGCTCACACTCACCACCACCACGCTCACACTCACCCACCACCACGCTCACACCCAACCACCACCACGCTCACACCCAACCACCACCACGCTCACACTCAACCACCACCACGCTCACACCCAACCACCACCACGCTCACACTCAACCACCACCACGCTCACACTCAACCACCACCACGCTCACACTCAACCACCACCACGCTCACACCCAACCACCACCACGCTCACACTCAACCACCACCACGCTCACACTCACCCACCACCACGCTCACACTCACCCACCACCACGCTCACACTCACCCACCACCACGCTCACACCCAACCACCACCACGCTCACACCCAACCACCACCACGCTCACACTCACCCACCACCACGCTCACACTCACCCACCACCACGCTCACACCCAACCACCACCACGCTCACACTCACCCACCACCACGCTCACACTCACCCACCACCACGCTCACACCCAACCACCACCACGCTCACACTCACCCACCACCACGCTCACACCCACCCACCACCACGCTCACACTCACCCACCACCACGCTCACACCAACCACCACCACGCTCACACCCAACCACCACCACGCTCACACTCACCCACCACCACGCTCACACTCACCCACCACCACGCTCACACCCAACCACCACCACGCTCACACCCAACTACCACCACGCTCACACCCAACCACCACCACGCTCACACTCAACCACCACCACGCTCACACTCACCCACCACCACGCTCACACCCAACCACCACCACGCTCACACTCACCCACCACCACGCTCACACTCACCCACCACCACGCTCACACCCACCACCACCACGCTCACACCCAACCACCACCACGCTCACACCCAACCACCACCACGCTCACACTCACCCACCACCACGCTCACACCCAACCACCACCACGCTCACACTCACCCACCACCACGCTCACACCCAACCACCACCACGCTCACACCCAACCACCACCACGCTCACACCCAACCACCACCACGCTCACACCCAACCACCACCACGCTCACACTCACCCACCACCACGCTCACACTCACACCACCACCACGCTCACACTCACCCACCACCACGCTCACACTCAACCACCACCACGCTCACACCCAACCACCACCACGCTCACACTCACACCACCACCACGCTCACACTCACCCACCACCACGCTCACACCCACCCACCACCACGCTCACACTCACCCACCACCACGCTCACACTCACCCACCACCACGCTCACACTCACCCACCACCACGCTCACACTCAACCACCACCACGCTCACACCCAACCACCACCACGCTCACACCCAACCACCACCACGCTCACACCCAACCACCACCACGCTCACACTCACCCACCACCACGCTCACACTCACCCACCACCACGCTCACACCCAACCACCACCACGCTCACACCCAACTACCACCACGCTCACACCCAACCACCACCACGCTCACACTCAACCACCACCACGCTCACACTCACCACCACCACGCTCACACCCAACCACCACCACGCTCACACTCACCCACCACCACGCTCACACTCACCCACCACCACGCTCACACCCACCACCACCACGCTCACACCCAACCACCACCACGCTCACACCCAACCACCACCACCACGCTCACACTCACCCACCACCACGCTCACACCCAACCACCACCACGCTCACACTCACCCACCACCACGCTCACACCCAACCACCACCACGCTCACACCCAACCACCACCACGCTCACACCCAACCACCACCATGCTCACACCCAACCACCACCACGCTCACACTCACCCACCACCACGCTCACACTCACCCACCACCACGCTCACACTCACCCACCACCACGCTCACACTCAACCACCACCACGCTCACACCCAACCACCACCACGCTCACACTCACACCACCACCACGCTCACACTCACCCACCACCACGCTCACACCCACCCACCACCACGCTCACACTCACCCACCACCACGCTCACACTCACCCACCACCACGCTCACACTCACCCACCACCACGCTCACACTCAACCACCACCACGCTCACACCCAACCACCACCACGCTCACACTCACCCACCACCACGCTCACACCCACCCACCACCACGCTCACACTCACCCACCACCACGCTCACACTCACCCACCACCACGCTCACACTCACCCACCACCACGCTCACACCCAACCACCACCACGCTCACACCAACCACCACCACGCTCACACCCAACCACCACCACGCTCACACCCAACCACCACCACGCTCACACTCAACCACCACCACGCTCACACCCAACCACCACCACGCTCACACTCAACCACCACCACGCTCACACTCAACCACCACCACGCTCACACTCAACCACCACCACGCTCACACCCAACCACCACCACGCTCACACTCAACCACCACCACACTCACACTCACCCACCACCACGCTCACACTCACCCACCACCACGCTCACACTCACCCAGCACCACGCTCACACCCAACCACCACCACGCTCACACCCAACCACCACCACACTCACACTCACCCACCACCACGCTCACACTCACCCACCACCACGCTCACACCCAACCACCACCACGCTCACACTCACCCACCACCACGCTCACACTCACCCACCACCACGCTCACACCCAACCACCACCACGCTCACACTCACCCACCACCACGCTCACACCCACCCACCACCACGCTCACACTCACCCACCACCACGCTCACACCCAACCACCACCACGCTCACACCCAACCACCACCACGCTCACACTCACCCACCACCACGCTCACACTCACCCACCACCACGCTCACACCCAACCACCACCACGCTCACACCCAACTACCACCACGCTCACACCCAACCACCACCACGCTCACACTCAACCACCACCACGCTCACACTCACCCACCACCACGCTCACACCCAACCACCACCACGCTCACACTCACCCACCACCACGCTCACACTCACCCACCACCACGCTCACACCCACCACCACCACGCTCACACCCAACCACCACCACGCTCACACCCAACCACCACCACCACGCTCACACTCACCCACCACCACGCTCACACCCAACCACCACCACGCTCACACTCACCCACCACCACGCTCACACCCAACCACCACCACGCTCACACCCAACCACCACCACGCTCACACCCAACCACCACCATGCTCACACCCAACCACCACCACGCTCACACTCACCCACCACCACGCTCACACTCACCCACCACCACGCTCACACTCACCCACCACCACGCTCACACTCAACCACCACCACGCTCACACCCAACCACCACCACGCTCACACTCACACCACCACCACGCTCACACTCACCCACCACCACGCTCACACCCACCCACCACCACGCTCACACTCACCCACCACCACGCTCACACTCACCCACCACCACGCTCACACTCACCCACCACCACGCTCACACTCAACCACCACCACGCTCACACCCAACCACCACCACGCTCACACTCACCCACCACCACGCTCACACCCACCACCACGCTCCACTCACCACCAGCTCACACTCACCACCACACCACCACCACGCTCACACCACTCACACCACCCACCACCACGCTCA
Source organism: Muraenolepis orangiensis (assembly GCA_027704905.1). Lineage (NCBI taxonomy): Eukaryota > Metazoa > Chordata > Actinopteri > Gadiformes > Muraenolepididae > Muraenolepis > Muraenolepis orangiensis. The sequence goes on along the minus strand of CM051013.1, from coordinate 25,464,632 downwards.
CACTCACCCACCACCACGCACGCTCACACCACGCACACCACCACCACGCTCACACTCACCCACCACCACGCTCACACTCACCCACCACCACGCTCACACTCACCCACCACCACGCTCACACTCACCCACCACCACGCTCACACTCACCCACCACCACGCTCACCACCCAACCACCACCACGCTCACACTCACCCACCACCACGCTCACACTCACCCACCACCACGCTCACACTCACCCACCACCACGCTCACACTCACCCACCACCACGCTCACACTCACCCACCACCACGCTCACACTCACCCACCACCACGCTCACACTCACCCACCACCACGCTCACACTCACCGGAAACTAACAATCTAAAATAATATAATCCAAAACAACTTTAATACACACTGCCATACAGGGTGGAGACACACACACACACACACACACACACACACACACACACACACACACACACAACACACACACACACACACACACACACACACACACACACACACATGGATAGACAGACACAGAGAGGGGAGGAGCTGAGTGTCTGAGCTGCCGTCTGCTCTCTCTCACTCTCTCTCTCTCTCTCTCTCTCTCTCTCTCTCACTCTCTCTCTCTCTCTCTCTCTCTCTCTCTCTCTCTCTCTCTCTCTCTCGCTCTGCTCTCTCTCTCTCTCTCTCTCTCTCTCTCTCTCTCTCTCTCTCTCTCTCTCTCTCTCTCTCTCTCTCACTCTCTCTCTCTCTCTCTCTCTCTCTCTCTCTCTCTCTCTCTCTCGCTCTGCTCTCTCTCTCTCTCTCTCTCTCTCTCTCTCTCTCCCGCTCTCTCTCTCTCTCTCTCTCTCTCTCTCTCTCTCTCTCTCTCTCTCTCTCTCTCTCTGTCTCTCTCTCTCTCTCTCTCTCTCTCTCTCTCTCTCTCCTCTCTCTCTCTCTCTCTCTCTCTCTCTCTCTCTCTCTCTCGCTCTGCTCTCTCTCTCTCTCTCTCTCTCTCTCCCGCTCTCTCTCTCTCTCTCTCTCTCTCTCTCTCTCTCTCTCTCTCTCTCTCTCTCTCTCTCTCTCTCTCTCTCTCTCTCTCTGTCTCTCTCTCTCTCTCTCGCTCTCTCTCTCTCTCTCTCTCTCTCTCTCTCTCTCTCTCTCTCTCTCTCTCTCTCATTCTCTCTGTCTCTTAAAATAGCACACAGGTGGAAGAGCAGAGAACCACCTACCTAGTGAACCACCTACCTAGTGAACCACCTACACTGTAAAAAATGGCTGTAGATTTTACGGTGTAAAACTGTCAAACCACGACAGTAAAAGACCGTAAACTCAAAATTGGTTGAATACAGTTTATGTTACAGTAGAAGACCGTAAATATATATATCAGCCAAAACAGTAATTTTTACATATTTTTTCTGAAAAAAATGCATTTCTCCACTGTTAAATACTCTTGCACTGTTTTTATAACAAAAATATACCGTAATATATATAAAACAGCCAACACTGTAATTTTTGCCATTTTTTTATGTAAAAATAACATTTTGTCACTGTTAAAAATACTAGCCAGTTCCCAGGCATGCCTGGACACATTTCAGGCTAAAATGCCATTGGCCGTCAAATGTGAGTGGAGGTTGTGGACAGAAAGGGCGCTTGAATTCAAACATTAACGGTTGCCTCTCTGATGTGTCGCAGTGATTTGAACTACTCTCCAGCAGGTACTTCGTCTGATTATTCTGGACTTGTCTGAACGTTGCAGCTTGTCTTCAGTTAACACGGTAAGGTGAAGTCAATTTTTGCCAGGTTAACGTTTGAGTGTGATTGTAATTATTTCGATTATGAATGAGTTTGCGCAGCTTTTGTCGCACACCAAAGTATAGGCAATGTTTAGTTAGGCTAATACGGTTCAGACGTCTTTGGGAGAAGGGGTCAATTGATAGCATTTGTTTCTTTGTAACCAGATTGCCCGAGTGTAGTGGCTCTTGCAAAAGTGCTTTGAAAAAAAGTGGTGCCCGTTCCCAGGCATGCCTGGACACATTTCAGGCTAAAATGCCATTGGCCGTCAAATTTGAGTGGAGGTTGTGGACAGAAAGGGCGCTTGAATTCAAACATTAACGGTTGCCTCTAAGATGTGTCGCTCCCGTGTCGCAGTGATTTGAACTACTCTCCAGCAGGTACTTCGTCTGATTATTCTGGACTTGTCTGAACGTTGCAGCTTGTCTTCAGTTAACACGGTAAGGTGAAGTCTATGTTTGCCAGGTTAACATTTGAGTGTGATTGTAATTATTTCGATTATGAATGAGTTTGCGCAGCTTTTGTCGCACACCAAAGTATAGGCAATGTTTAGTTAGGCTAATACTGTTCAGACGTCTTTGGGAGAAGGGGTAAATTGGTAGCATTTTTTTCTTTGTAACCAGATTGCCCGAGTGTAGTGGCTCTTGCAAAAGTGCTGTTCCCAGGCATGCCTGGACACATTTCAGGCTAAAATGCCATTGCCCGTCAAATGTGAGTGGAGGTTGTGGACAGAAAGGGCGCTTGAATTCAAGCATTAACGGTTGCCTCTTTGATGTGCCGCTGTTTGACCATGTATTTCTGTTGCATTTGTGGAGAATCTGTTCAGTCTCTAAAGGCGTATGTTGTACATTGCAAACTCCACCGCAATGAACCTCGTTGTATTTTTAAGTGTGTTGGAATTGATTGTAAGCAGGCGTTTTTGGTGAGCAAAAGGAGAACCTGTTCCATTTCGTCGAGGATACATGCCTGGCCCAAGAGGTTCAGATGGAGAAGTTGCCAGCAACACCCTGCATTATTGTGTGTGGTAAGTAAACAAACACTGAAAGTGCAACCAAACCCTCTAGAATAAATCTACTAGTGTACTGAAATACAATTGTACTACTGGCTTACTTAGTTCCAGGTTATGTTGCAGCCCATATAACGATACTGACCATTACTTTACCTGATACCAAGGTCAGCCA
>CM051013.1:25441690-25456690 GCA_027704905.1 Muraenolepis orangiensis | reverse complement strand
CAGGAGCCCAGGAGCCCAGGAGCCCCTCAGAGCCCAGGAGCCCAGGAGCCCAGGAGCCCAGGAGCCCAGGAGTCCCTCAGAGCCCAGGAGCCCAGGAGCCCCTCAGAGCCCAGGAGCCCCTCAGAGCCCAGGAGCCCAGGAGCCCAGGAGCCCAGGAGCCCCTCAGAGCCCAGGAGCCCAGGAGCCCAGGAGTCCCTCAGAGCCCAGGAGCCCAGGAGCCCCTCAGAGCCCAGGAGCCCAGGAGCCCCTCAGAGCCCAGGAGCCCAGGAGCCCCTCAGAGCCCAGGAGCCCAGGAGCCCCTCAGAGCCCAGGAGCCCAGGAGCCCAGGAGCCCCTCAGAGCCCAGGAGCCCAGGAGCCCCTCAGAGCCCAGGAGCCCAGGTGTCCCTCAGAGCCCCTCAGAGCCCAGGAGCCCAGGAGCCCAGGAGCCCAGGAGCCCCTCAGAGCCCAGGAGCCCAGGAGCCCAGGAGCCCCTCAGAGCCCAGGAGCCCCTCAGAGCCCAGGAGCCCCTCAGAGCCAGGAGCCCAGGAGCCCAGGAGCCCAGGAGCCCCTCAGAGCCTAGGAGCCCCTCAGAGCCCAGGAGCCCAGGAGCCCCTCAGAGCCCAGGAGCCCAGGTGTCCCTCAGAGCCCCTCAGAGCCCAGGAGCCCAGGAGCCCAGGAGCCCAGGAGCCCCTCAGAGCCCAGGAGCCCAGGAGCCCAGGAGCCCCTCAGAGCCCAGGAGCCCCTCAGAGCCCAGGAGCCCCTCAGAGCCCAGGAGCCCAGGAGCCCAGGAGCCCAGGAGCCCAGGAGCCCAGGAGCCCCTCAGAGCCCAGGAGCCCAGGAGCCCAGGAGCCCCTCAGAGCCCAGGAGCCCCTCAGAGCCCAGGAGCCCCTCAGAGCCCAGGAGCCCCTCAGAGCCCAGGAGCCCCTCAGAGCACCTCATTGCGTTGCAATAAAACAAAACAAAACATTCTAAATCTAAATGTCTGCTTCATTATGCTTTATCAACCGAGAATATTTATATATATATATTTAATATATAAATATTTTTATAAATATCTTTAAATATAAATATATTTGTATATATACAATATATCTCCCTCTCTCTCTCTCTCTCTCTCTCTCTCTCTCTCCGTCTCTCTCTCTCTCTCTCTCTCTCTCTCTCTCTCTCTGTCTCTCTCTCTCTCTCTCTCTCTCTCTCTCTCTCTCTCTCTCTCTCTCTCTCTGTCTCTCTCTCTCTCTCTCTCTCTCTCTCTCTCTCTCTCTCTCTCTCTCTCTCTCTCTCTCTCTCTCTCATACCCAGTCCTCTAGTGCTTATTCATCTTAATTAGGACTAAAGTGTTGCGTTATTAAACAGAAATGCCACATCTCATTCACTGCCTCCTCATTCAGACTAAATAAAACTCATCTTGGTTGAGTTAATAAAGGTCTGTCGTCATGGAGGCCAGGGGTTGAGTTAATAAAGGTCTGTCTTCATGGAGGCCAGGGGTTGAGTTAATAAAGGTCTGTCTTCATGGAGGCCAGGGATTGAGTTAATAAAGGTCTGTCTTCATGGAGGCCAGGGGTTGAGTTAATAAAGATGACATAGTCATGGAGGCCAGGGGTTGAGTTAATAAAGGTTCTGGGGGTTAGTGCATGGCATGGGGGTTAGTGGTTCAAGGAGGCAATGAGGTGGAGAAAATTATAAAACAGGAGGAGATGGATGGGAGACAGACAGACAGACAGACAGACAGACAGACAGACAGACAGACAGACAGTAGAGGTTCCTCATCATAATCAGGCAGAAACCAACACAGAAGCAGCTCAAACCACAACCAACGATAAACCAGAGCAGAGACTCAGCAGCTCTACAGACAGGAACAATATTCCACAATAAATGTGGAATATATATAATTATATATACAAATATATATTGGGGTTCATTTGATGTAATACTACCATCTCTCTCAATCTCCCATCTCTCTCTCCCTCTCTCTCTCTTCCCCTCCTCTGTACCTCTCCCCCACACTTCCTCCCCCTCTCTCTCTGACCAGAGGACAAGTCTGAACCAGTCCATCTGTAACTCACAGACAGTGTCTCTCTCTCTCTCTCTCTCTCTCTCTCTCTCTCTCTCTCTCTCTCTCTCTCTCTCTCTCTCTCTGTGGTGTCTATGTATATATGTCTATGGTTGTGTGTCTATGTATATATGTCTATGGTTGTGGTGTCTATGTATATATGTCTATGGTTGTGGTGTCTATGTATATATGTCTATGGTTGTGGTGTCTATGTATATATGTCTATGGTTGTGGTGTCTATGTATATATGTCTATGGTTGTGGTGTCTATGTATATATGTCTATGGTTGTGGTGTCTATGTATATATGTCTATGGTTGTGGTGTCTAAGTATATATGTCTATGGTTGTGGTGTCTATGTATATATGTCTATGGTTGTGGTGTCTATGTATATATGTCTATATGGTGTCTATGTATATATGTCTATGGTTGTGGTGTCTATGTATATATGTCTATGGTTGTGGTGTCTAAGTATATATGTCTATGGTTGTTGTGTCTATGTATATATGTCTATGGTTGTGGTGTCTATGTGTATATGTCTATGGTTGTGGTGTCTATGTATATATGTCTATGGTTGTGGTGTCTATGTGTATATGTCTATGGTTGTGGTGTCTATGTATATATGTCTATGGTTGTGGTGTCTATGTATATATGTCTATGGTTGTGATGTCTATGTATATATGTCTATATGGTGTCTATGTATATATGTCTATGGTTGTGGTGTCTATGTATATATGTCTATATGGTGTCTATGTATATATGTCTATGGTTGTGGTGTCTGTATATATGTCTATGGTTGTGGTGTCTATGTATATATGTCTATGGTTGTGGTGTCTATGTATATATGTCTATGGTTGTGATGTCTATGTATATATGTATATGGTTGTGGTGTCTATGTATGTATGTCTATGGTTGTGGTGTCTATGTATATATGTCTATGGTTGTGGTGTCTATGTATGTCTATGGTTGTGGTGTCTATGTATATATGTCTATGGTTGTGGTGTCTATGTATGTCTATGGTTGTGATGTCTATGTATATATGTCTATGGTTGTGGTGTCTATGTATATATGTCTATGGTTGTGGTGTCTATGTATATATGTCTATGGTTGTGGTGTCTATGTATATATTTCTATGGTTGTGGTGTCTATGTATATATGTCTATGGTTGTGGTGTCTATGTATATATGTCTATGGTTGTGGTGTCTATGTATGTCTATGGTTGTGGTGTCTATGTATATATGTCTATGGTTGTGGTGTCTATGTATATATGTCTATGGTTGTGGTGTCTATGTATATATGTCTATGGTTGTGGTGGACTCTCCTTTGTGAAACCCCTAAACTTGCTTAAGTCCTGACATTAATAGCTCTTAGCATGTTGTATATGTTAGCAAGTGTATGTCCTTAATGTTGTTAACACGCTCTTATCACAGCTACTTAAGCAGGTGACCTAGCAGTACGAAATTGTGTTATTCATCTTGTCAATATGAATACTTGTGAACTGCTGTATTTATATGTTTGCGTACCCCAGTGTTATGCTATTGTCTGCTTCAACTAATGTACACCTTGTAAGTCGCTTTGGATAAAAGCGTCTGCCAAATGCCCTAAATGTAAATGTAAATGTAAATGTATATATGTCTATGGTTGTGGTGTCTATGTATATATGTCTATATGGTGTCTATGTATATATGTCTATGGTTGTGGTGTCTATGTATATATGTCTATGGTTGTGGTGTCTATGTATATATGTCTATGGTTGTGGTGTCTATGTATATATGTCTATGGTTGTGGTGTCTAAGTATATATGTCTATGGTTGTGGTGTCTATGTCTATGGTTGTGGTGTCTATGTATATATGTCTATGGTTGTGGTGTCTATGTATATATGTCTATGGTTGTGGTGTCTATGTATATATGTCTATGGTTGTGGTGTCTATGTATATATGTCTATGGTTGTGGTGTCTATGTATATATGTCTATGGTTGTGGTGTCTATGTATATATGTCTATGGTTGTGGTATCTATGTATGTCTATGGTTGTGGTGTCTATGTATATATGTCTATGGTTGTGGTGTCTATGTATGTCTATGGTTGTGATGTCTATGTATATATGTCTATGGTTGTGGTGTCTATGTATATATGTCTATGGTTGTGGTGTCTATGTATATATGTCTATGGTTGTGTGTCTATGTATATATGTCTATGGTTGTGGTGTCTATGTATATATGTCTTTGTTTGTGGTGTCTATGTATATATGTCTATGGTTGTGGTGTCTATGTATGTCTATGGTTGTGGTGTCTATGTATATATGTCTATGGTTGTGGTGTCTATGTATATATGTCTATGGTTGTGGTGTCTATGTATGTCTATGGTTGTGGTGTCTATGTATATATGTCTATGGTTGTGGTGTCTATGTATATATGTCTATGGTTGTGGTGTCTATGTATATATGTCTATGGTTGTGGTGTCTATGTATATATGTCTATGGTTGTGGTGTCTATGTATATATGTCTATGGTTGTGGTGTCTATGTATGTCTATGGTTGTGGTGTCTATGTATGTCTATGGTTGTGGTGTCTATGTATATATGTCTATGGTTGTGGTGTCTATGTATGTCTATGGTTGTGATGTCTATGTATATATGTCTATGGTTGTGGTGTCTATGTATATATGTCTATGGTTCTGGTGTCTATGTATATATGTCTATGGTTGTGGTGTCTAAGTATATATGTCTATGGTTGTGGTGTCTATGTATATATGTCTATGGTTGTGGTGTCTATGTATATATTTCTATGGTTGTGGTGTCTATGTATATATGTCTATGGTTGTGGTGTCTATGTATATATGTCTATGGTTGTGGTGTCTATGTATATATGTCTATGGTTGTGGTGTCTATGTATATATGTCTATGGTTGTGGTGTCTATTTATATATGTCTATGGTTGTGGTGTCTATGTATGTCTATGGTTGTGGTGTCTATGTATATATGTCTATGGTTGTGGTGTCTATGTATATATGTCTATGGTTGTGGTGTCTATGTATATATGTCTATGGTTGTGGTGTCTATGTATATATGTCTATATGGTGTCTATTTATATATGTCTATGGTTGTGGTGTCTATGTATATATGTCTATGGTTGTGGTGTCTAAGTATATATGTCTATGGTTGTGGTGTCTATGTATATATGTCTATGGTTGTGGTGTCTATGTATATATGTCTATGGTCGTGGTGTCTATGTATATATGTCTATGGTTGTGGTGTCTATGTATATATGTCTATGGTTGTGGTGTCTATGTATATACAGTGCTGCTCGAAAGTATGTGAACCCCCTAGACATGGTCATTGTAATTGTACAAAAAAGTAAAATAACCTTATTAAATGTATATCCAAACACCAATTTGTAAAGCAGGACTTTCCAAATAATGGACACAAACAAAGAAAAATGATGTATTTTCATTATTTATTCAAAAAAAGTGGTTTCTCCCACAAAAACTGAAAATATGACTTGTGCAAAAGTATGTGAACCCTTTTGGTTAATAGCGTGTGGCACCTCCTTTTGCAGCCATTACTGCAATCAAACGTTTTCTATAGCCACTGACCAGTCTCTCGCATCTGCTGTGGGGGATTTTTGCCCACTCTTCCTTGCAGAACTCAGCCAGTTGAGAAAGGTTGGAGGGACATCTGGCATGTACCCCCCGCTTCAGGTCTAGCCACAACATTTCAATTGGATTGAGGTCCGGACTTTGACTTGGCCAATCCAGAGTACGAATCCTCTTTTTTCTGAACCATTCCTTGGTAGATTTGCTGGTATGTTTTGGGTCGTTGTCTTGTTGAAAAACCCATTTACGGCCCAGTTTCAACTTCCTGACTGATGGCTGGAGATTCTTATCAAGAATTTGCTGATACACTTCAGAATTCATGTTTCCCTGGATGATATGGAGTTGTCCAGGTCCAGAAGCAGAGAAGCAGCCCCATACCTTAACATTTCCACCACCATGCTTCACTGTTGGGATGAGGTTCTTTTCTTCATGTGCTGTGTTGGTTTTTCTCCAAACAAAGCGCTTACGATTATGACCAAATAATTCTATTTTGGACTCATCTGTCCAGAGAATGGACTTCCAGAAGGCCTCTGGTTTGTCCAAGTTCTCTCTGGCAAAGTTTAAATGGGCAGCTTTGTTCTTTTTGGAGAGCAGAGGCTTCCTTCTAGCAACCCTCCCATGAATGTCGTGTTGGTTCAATTTTCGTCTAATTGTAGACGCATGTACATTTACACCTGACGCTGCCAGAGAGCTCTGCAACTCTTTAGAGGTGATGTGTGGGTTGTCCTTTACCTGATTTATTATTCTACGGGTGCTTCTTGATGTTAGTTTTAATGGGCGTCCACTTCTAGGCAAAGATGCGGTCATCTTGGACGCCCTCCATTTGTAAATTATTTGCCTCACCGTGGATGGATGGAGCTGGAATCGTTTGGAGATTGTCTTGTAGCCTTCTCTAGACTGATGGGCTGTCAGTAACATTTTCTTGATTTCCTCGGGTATCTCCTTTCCTCTTGGCATGGTTGATTCGTATGGGTACACCCTGGCACTGCAGTCGTTTGGTTGTTTTTCTCTCTCTTTTAATCTGTGTTGTCCAACCCTTTTCCTAATGATGTCTCATTTGATTGGTTTGCTTAATTGACTAATTAAGCACCCAAAAGTGTTTCACCTGAATCTGTTACCTCCTTGACTTTACCAATACAGCTGGGGGTTCACTTACTTTTGCACATCCACTAATTCCATGTTTCATGTATTTTTTTGGCTACTCACACAATTCCCTCTAAAAAAGTACATGGAACTGTTAAACATAAACCTGACATTTCATATATGTAAAACTTGTGATGATAAAATAGGAAAATCATGGTAAAACAACAGAAAACTCTTAACTGTTCAAGGGGTTCACATACTTTCGAGCAGCACTGTATGTCTATGGTTGTGGTGTCTATGTATATATGTCTATGGTTGTGGTGTCTATGTATATATGTCTATGGTTGTGGTGTCTATGTATATATGTCTATGGTTGTGGTATCTATGTATGTCTATGGTTGTGGTGTCTATGTATATATGTCTATGGTTGTGGTGTCTATGTATGTCTATGGTTGTGATGTCTATGTATATATGTCTATGGTTGTGGTGTCTATGTATATATGTCTATGGTTGTGGTGTCTATGTATATATGTCTATGGTTGTGTGTCTATGTATATATGTCTATGGTTGTGGTGTCTATGTATATATGTCTATGTTTGTGGTGTCTATGTATATATGTCTATGGTTGTGGTGTCTATGTATGTCTATGGTTGTGGTGTCTATGTATATATGTCTATGGTTGTGGTGTCTATGTATATATGTCTATGGTTGTGGTGTCTATGTATATATGTCTATGGTTGTGGTGTCTAAGTATATATGTCTATGGTTGTGGTGTCTATGTATATATGTCTATGGTTGTGGTGTCTATGTATATATGTCTATGGTTGTGGTGTCTATGTATATATGTCTATGGTTGTGGTGTCTATGTATATATGTCTATGGTTGTGGTGTCTATGTATATATGTCTATGGTTGTGGTGTCTATGTATATATGTCTATGCTTGTGGTATCTATGTATGTCTATGGTTGTGGTGTCTATGTATATATGTCTATGGTTGTGGTGTCTATGTATGTATATGGTTGTGATGTCTATGTATATATGTCTATGGTTGTGGTGTCTATGTATATATGTCTATGGTTGTGGTGTCTATGTATATATGTCTATGGTTGTGTGTCTATGTATATATGTCTATGGTTGTGGTGTCTATGTATATATGTCTTTGTTTGTGGTGTCTATGTATATATGTCTATGGTTGTGGTGTCTATGTATGTCTATGGTTGTGGTGTCTATGTATATATGTCTATGGTTGTGGTGTCTATGTATATATGTCTATGGTTGTGGTGTCTATGTATGTCTATGGTTGTGGTGTCTATGTATATATGTCTATGGTTGTGGTGTCTATGTATATATGTCTATGGTTGTGGTGTCTATGTATGTCTATGGTTGTGGTGTCTATGTATATATGTCTATGGTTGTGGTGTCTATGTATATATGTCTATGGTTGTGGTGTCTATGTATGTCTATGGTTGTGGTGTCTATGTATGTCTATGGTTGTGGTGTCTATGTATATATGTCTATGGTTGTGGTGTCTATGTATGTCTATGGTTGTGATGTCTATGTATATATGTCTATGGTTGTGGTGTCTATGTATATATGTCTATGGTTCTGGTGTCTATGTATATATGTCTATGGTTGTGGTGTCTAAGTATATATGTCTATGGTTGTGGTGTCTATGTATATATGTCTATGGTTGTGGTGTCTATGTATATATTTCTATGGTTGTGGTGTCTATGTATATATGTCTATGGTTGTGGTGTCTATGTATATATGTCTATGGTTGTGGTGTCTATGTATATATGTCTATGGTTGTGGTGTCTATGTATATATGTCTATGGTTGTGGTGTATATTTATATATGTCTATGGTTGTGGTGTCTATGTATGTCTATGGTTGTGGTGTCTATGTATATATGTCTATGGTTGTGGTGTCTATGTATATATGTCTATGGTTGTGGTGTCTATGTATATATGTCTATATGGTGTCTATGTATATATGTCTATGGTTGTGGTGTCTATGTATATATGTCTATGGTTGTGGTGTCTAAGTATATATGTCTATGGTTGTGGTGTCTATGTATATATGTCTATGGTTGTGGTGTCTATGTATATATGTCTATGGTCGTGGTGTCTATGTATATATGTCTATGGTTGTGGTGTCTATGTATATATGTCTATGGTTGTGGTGTCTATGTATATATGTCTATGGTTGTGGTGTCTATGTATATATGTCTATGGTTGTGGTGTCTATGTATATATGTCTATGGTTGTGGTGTCTATGTATATATGTCTATGGTTGTGGTATCTATGTATGTCTATGGTTGTGGTGTCTATGTATATATGTCTATGGTTGTGGTGTCTATGTATGTCTATGGTTGTGATGTCTATTTATATATGTCTATGGTTGTGGTGTCTATGTATATATGTCTATGGTTGTGGTGTCTATGTATATATGTCTATGGTTGTGTGTCTATGTATATATGTCTATGGTTGTGGTGTCTATGTATATATGTCTATGTTTGTGGTGTCTATGTATATATGTCTATGGTTGTGGTGTCTATGTATGTCTATGGTTGTGGTGTCTATGTATATATGTCTATGGTTGTGGTGTCTATGTATATATGTCTATGGTTGTGGTGTCTATGTATGTCTATGGTTGTGGTGTCTATGTATATATGTCTATGGTTGTGGTGTCTATGTATATATGTCTATGGTTGTGGTGTCTATGTATGTCTATGGTTGTGGTGTCTATGTATATATGTCTATGGTTGTGGTGTCTATGTATATATGTCTATGGTTGTGGTGTCTATGTATGTCTATGGTTGTGGTGTCTATGTATATATGTCTATGGTTGTGGTGTCTATGTATATATGTCTATGGTTGTGGTGTCTATGTATGTCTATGGTTGTGGTGTCTATGTATATATGTCTATGGTTGTGGTGTCTATGTATATATGTCTATGGTTGTGGTGTCTATGTATATATGTCTATGGTTGTGGTGTCTATGTATATACGTCTATGGTTGTGGTGTCTATGTATATATGTCTATGGTTGTGATGTCTATGTATATATGTCTATGGTTGTGGTGTCTATGTATATATGTCTATGGTTGTGGTGTCTATGTATATATGTCTATATGGTGTCTATGTATATATGTCTATGGTTATGGTGTCTATGTATATATGTCTATGGTTGTGGTGTCTATGTATATATGTCTATGGTTGTGGTGTCTATGTATATATGTCTATATGGTGTCTATGTATATATGTATATGGTTGTGGTGTCTATGTATATATGTCTATGGTTGTGGTGTCTATGTATATATGTCTATGGTTGTGGTGTCTATGTATATATGTCTATGGTTGTGGTGTCTATGTATATATGTCTATGGTTGTGGTCTCTATGTATATATGTCTATGGTTGTGGTGTCTATGTATATATGTCTATGGTTGTGGTGTCTATGTATGTCTATGGTTGTGGTGTCTATGTGTATATGTCTATGGTTGTGGTGTCTATGTATATATGTCTATGGTTGTGGTGTCTATGTATATATGTCTATGGTTGTGGTGTCTATGTATATATGTCTATGGTTGTGGTGTCTATGTATATATGTCTATGGTTGTGGTGTCTATGTATATATGTCTATATGGTGTCTATGTATAGTGTATATAGTATAGAGTTCAGGCTCACCAAACACTACGCTGCCTCTACTCATTTCAGGTCCTCAGGGACTACATATCAAACCAGTAATTAATTATCCAGGATGCTCTATAATTCCACATGGAGCGTTCTACCTTGCGCTGAAACAGTCCTGAACGGTCCAGACTAGTGACCATGCAGCGCTAGTGATTAGCATAGCGCAGATAAGATGGAAATATTCAAACTGATAGACCTTAGGGCAGGGTCTGGCCTCATTTCGTCCCAGCGTGCTTCAAAGAGACAACCATTGTGCTCTTACCCAAAAACAAGCCTCAATGATTATCGTCCAGTGGCGTTAACACCCATAGCCATGAAGTGCCTGGAGAAACTTGTAATGTCGCATTTTAACTTTTCCATCCCTGAGTCCCTAGACCCACTCCAGTTTGAATACAGACCAAACAGGTCTGTAGACGACGCCATCTTCCTGTCACTACACACGGCCCTGCAGCACCTACACAGGAGGGACACCTCCGTCAGACTGCTGTTCATTGACTACAGCTCAGCGATCAACACCATCGTTCCCTCCAAGCTGGTCCTGAAACTGAGGGACCTAGGTCTGGCTGCCCCATCTGTAACTGGATTATGGACATCCTGACGGGCAGGCCTCAAGTGGTGAAGACTGGAAACAACATCTCATCCACTCTGGTCCTCAACACCGGAGCACCCCAAGGCTGCTGCCTCGGTCCCCGGCTGTACTCGCTGTACACACATGACTGTACTGCCATACACATTATCGGATTATCAAGTTTACAGACGACACCAAGGTCATCGGCCTGATAAGCGAGGGCGACAAAATGTACAGAGATAGGCTGACACGATGGTGTGTGGACAACAGCCTCACACAGAATGTCAGCAAGACTAAGGAGCTCATCGTGGACTTCAGGAGCCACCGGAGGAAGTCATCAGCTGCTTCCGTGTCCTTAGGCTACAGATTGACCTGGCGTGGACCTGCAGCACAGAGGTCATGGAGGCTGATTCACTCCTTTGTTACAGGTCACCATCGCACTCTCTTTTTCTTTATTGCATCATGCATCATGTTTTATTGTTTTTTTACCGATCAATAAATGGGAACATCACCCGAACGTCAACCACCGTATGGACAGAGCATGTCAAAAACAGTCTCTGCCCCATGAGTGACTAGAGCAGGGCAGGATAGTCGCTATAGTCATTAACACTATCTGGACTTTATGGACTCATTACAGTCATTACTGTATTCATGATGCTGCTGCACTACTTGCACTTTAAATGCTTTTAAATATGTTTGCCCAATTCAAAACATGTTAATATAATCCGTCACTATATTGTAGTTTGTTTGTTCTTTTTTATTGTATTGTTTTCAAAATCCATACTGAGGGAGAGAGAGAGAGAGAGAGAGAGAGAGAGAGAGAGAGAGAGAGAGAGAGAGAGAGAGAGAGAGAGAGAGAGAGAGAGAGAGAGAGAGAGAGAGAGAGAGAGAGAGAGAGAGAGAAAACCACTGCTAGACCTCCTCATAGAGAACCATTAGGAATTACCATGAAATCACTAGCATCATGCTAATAGCCACTTTGTCTCACTATCCGACACACACACACACACACACACACACACACACACACACACACACACACACACACACACCATAGTGAAGTTGTGAGGGTGTGAACAGCAGCAGAATGAAAGTGAGATTCCTTTGAGGCTCAAACTGAAGCGTGTGTGGGCGGGGTCTAAGTGCCCTCGCCATGACAACCACATGCTAGCCTTGTGCTGGGTGCTTATTGCTAGGTGCCCACTCATGTGCGTGTGTGGGATATTTATACACAAATATAAGTATCATAGGTCTCACTCAAACTATCTATGAATTCATTCATCCATCAATCTATCTATCTATCTGTCTATCTATCTGTAACAGAGGGGTATGGTGGGGCCACTTAAACACAGCCAGACAACGCCACCTTGGGAGTTGCGCCCAAGGAAATAGTTGAGGAGGGGGATATGCAAGGGACACCTTTAGGTTACAGTGTACGGGATACCCTAGGTTCTTTCCAAGTAAATAGGCAGAGACGTGGTTCCAAAGTTAGAATAAAAAGTATATTTTATTATACATCCACAATTTACATTCAAATGGATCTAAAACTCCGCTCTACATATAAAATAGGTTTCCAGCCTGCTGTAATAAAAGCTCACCTATCTGGGGCTAGTTGCTACAGCCGTCCTGGGGCAGGTTCCACCCGGGGAGGGGAGGTATGCTCACCACTAGGGGGGGGGCTCATGGTGCAAGCTAACTTCACTCGGGAACACACAGCAAACGAGAAAAGGGGTGACCACACCGTGCAATTATTTCAGGCTCACGCATGCAACAGTGTAAAACCCCAAGATAGGCTACAAACCTCCCCCGCCAGAATGGCACCCTACCCAGACTATAGGCTACTTAACCCTGGCAGATAGCTTCACAGCATGGGACAGACCGGTTGGTTTATTGTTGTAGGTAAGAGCAGACTGGTATAGGCTACCAGGAAGAGAATGCCTGCGTTACTGGACTTCGAACAGGTAGGCCTATACAGCTGCCTATGGCACATGTAAACAAAATAACACAAAACCAAAACCCTAACTACAGATCAAAGGCAAGTTGGCAAAACAGCAGTTGGCTTTCTGACCGACCTGAGGGCAGAATATACACATGGTAAATAAAACAATTCGGTAGATACCAAAATAGAAGCTTGGCAGAAAGGTTACCTTATATGCCATAAGGGCAATCCTATAATACCACCTATGGTTTAGCCTACCTGTCAGCTGCGTATGGCAAGCCTACCTACTCCACCGGCCGACCCCGTACAGCAGGGATATTCAACTGGCGGCCCGCGGGCCAAATCCGGCCCGTGGGGAGCTTTCTCGTGGCCCCTGGAACACACTCCATATTGTGTAAATGTAAAAAAATAAAAATTAAATTTTTTTTTTTTTTTTGAATCATTTAAATAAATGTCAATATATGTTCGCTATTATGTTATCCGAATTAAATGAGTCCAAATTATTTCTCCCTCAATAGTTCTTAAAAGGCAATCTTGCATTGGACTGATCAGCGTGTAATTATCGCGACATCGTGTCAATCTCGTTACTCTCATTACTGATCCAAAATGAGCGGAGAGAAACGGCGGAAAATTGAC
This sequence comes from Muraenolepis orangiensis, assembly GCA_027704905.1. Lineage (NCBI taxonomy): Eukaryota > Metazoa > Chordata > Actinopteri > Gadiformes > Muraenolepididae > Muraenolepis > Muraenolepis orangiensis. Next base: position 25,443,154 of record CM051013.1, on the reverse strand, counting down.
GGTGAAAACCGACACTTCAACCCCAAATGGACTGATGATTTTGTATTTATTTTACCATCGCACGCCAATCCTAGACCTTTATGTTTAATATGTCAAATAACTGTTTCAGTCTGCAAGGTTGCTAATGTGAGGCGCCACTATGAGACCAAGCATGCTGCTTCAATGCTGCTTACCCGCCTGGTAGCACAGCTAGACGTGGTAAAATAGAAATACTTAAATCTTCTTACACTGCATCAACCACTATTCTTACAACTGCTTATACAGCCCAGGAAAAGGCCACTGCTGCTTCTCTACGAGTGATCGCTTTAGCCAAAAAGAGAAAGACATTCACTGACGCTGAAGTTGTGAAGGAGTGTACTCTGACACATCGGGAAGTCGAAGAGTAGAGGTACTGTTTGAGGACTGTTTTTCAGCATTAATTGCCGATCTCAAATCTACAGAGTACATCGCTGTCGATGAATCGACTGATGCAACAGATACGGCACAGCTCTCGCTGTTTGTGAGGTACTTCGATGGTGACGTTTTTAAAGAGGAGTTGTTATGCCTTTTACCACTGATAACCAGCACTACAGGTGAAGTGATTTTCGCTGCAGTTTGGAGTTTTTTTGAAGAGAAGGGTTTGGATCTAGGTAAGATCAACCTTCTCGTTACCGATGGCTGCCCGTCCATGATTGGGAAAGAAAGGGGCTTTGCATCTCGCTTATGTGCAGAGCATCCCACAGTGAACACACTGCATTGCATCATACATCAATCAGTTCTGTGTGCGAAATTGTCAGGGGAGTTGAAAGAAGCAATGGAGACTGTCATAAAAATTGTGAATCATATTCGCTCGACGTCAGGTCTGCAGCACCTACTACTACTACTACTACAATAATAATAATAACAATAACAATAATCATTATTATAATTGCATGGTTGGTTGTACAATAACAATGGCATTTGTTCATTTTCGTTGTCACAGTCTTGTGGCCCTCGCCTTCAAGACATTTTACAATTGTGGCCCCCTTCCTAATCTAGTTGAATACCCCTGCCGTACAGGCTACCTCAGCGATGGGACCAAGCATAGCTATTTAGGCGCACCAGCCTACCACTACCTGTCAAGGATAAGAAGGTTGTAAGTGCAGCAGCAACCGACACGCAGCATACTCCGTGAAAAGGATCACGACCTACCTCTGACGCCCCCAGGAAGAGACTAATGTTGGCTCCCAGCAACCAGGAAGCCAGGTGACCAAGAGGCAGAACACAGGGTACCCCCAGGCTATTTAAAGGGTCCAGACCTAATTGTCTACCAATTGACTAATTGTCTGCCCTAACTGTCACATATCTATCTATCTATCTATCTATCTATCTATCTATCTATCTATCTATCTATCTATCTATCTATCTATCTATCTATCTATCTATCTATCTATCTATCTATCTATCTATCTATCTATCTATCTATCTATCTATCTATCTATCTAT
>CM051013.1:25432074-25440690 GCA_027704905.1 Muraenolepis orangiensis | reverse complement strand
GTCTGCCTCCTGCTCTCTGTCTGCTCTTCCTTGAACAGATGAATAAGGAGGAAGATGAGGAAGAGGAGGAGAGAGGGAGCAGAGAGGGAGGAGATGATAGAAAAGACCGGAACACGTTTCACTGGCAGCATGAATATTCATGCACACATGTTTCTATATGTACCGATATCTTGTGGCTAGCATATCAATACTCATTAGGTACACTTGCAGACAAGACAAGCCTTGGCATGTTTAATTGAATTATGTTGCAAATAAAACACTAGTGTATGCAAAATGAGACTGAATGTCACTTTGAATGCCTTTGAAACTAAGGTATTGTGGCATTCTTAACATTATTCAGGCTTCAGGGATGTTGTTGTTTTGTTGTTGTGGTTGTTGGCTTCAGGTGAGGTCGCGGCTGGTCGTCAAAGTGCCTTAGTAATACTACTGCTAAGGTCATTCCTCTGAGTGAGCTGCTAATGTGATCAATGTTACAATAGACAGAGAGACAACCCGGCAGCTTTGGAGACGGTGATCTATCTGATGGCCGTGGGCCCATTCTAAATGGAGGGAGGAGAGCTACCCAAGGGCGTGATCACACAGGGGAGGGCAGGAGCCACCTGAAAAGACTCTGTGGTGGTGGTGTCCAAGCTGTGAGCAGGACGGCTGCTGTGGGGACAAGGCTGGAGGGACCAGCGCCTGCAGACTGCAGTCTGATCAGCCACAGTGGTACATGTCATGGGGGTTACTGTTAGAGTCACCTGCGGCCTCAACAAGACACAGGACCTCAGCTAGACCCAAACACAGCCTCACACGGAGCTGAGACAGTGGTTCATGGATCACATTATTACTAATAGGACGACTGTTACTACTCTTTCTCAATGCTAATAATACTTATACTTTCAAAGACAGAACATTAGAAAAATAGGCCAGCAGAAGAAAAAAAAACAGACATCATCTACATTTGCTCCGAATGAGCTAGTTTGGCCAAAGTGTCCCAAATGCATTCCAAAAAAAGTAAAGTCACCCTATGAGTGGAGCAAGTCTAGACCAGCAGGGGTTGGCTGTCTCCATCTTTATTCCTCTCTTGCCAGAACCAGGGTCCGAGTGTCCCCTGACTAGAACTTCACCCATCGCTAGTAGCTAGTAGCTAGTAGTAGTAGTAGTAGTAGTAGTAGTACTACTATCAGTATCAAAGCATGTATTGTGCTCTTCACACCTAGCGCTGCGGGATCTCTGTGACCTTAATGACACAGCTGTTCATCCCTTTGTATGTCACAGTGCTGATATTTCTCTGAGCTGAGATGTGTTGAGCTGTGTAGTTATGTTTGTATTTATATTGTTCTGACCACTTTCTGCTTTCCTTTCCTCCTGCTCCAGGTGACCCGATAGTGCTGCTGTGGCCCTCAGCGGCAGGAAGGGGAGGAAGAGAAGAGGGTCCGGGACGAGGAAGAGGAGAGGAGAGAAGAGGGTACGAGGAAGATGAGCGGGGGAGCAGGGCCAGAAGAGCAAGAGCCCCTGTGCAGCACAAGGATCTGTCGCCGGGACAAGGACACACGCTCTGTGAAACTTGTTGAAACTCTAAGAGGTAAATCTTTCATGTGGAATAACCAACAGAAACACCAGACTATCAATTCCTGCCATCAACGACGACATCGACTCCATTACCCACAGTCCTTTGCTGCGAACTACAAACAACAGTGACTACCAATTGAACCTCAAGGACTCTTGAGATGAGTTGGCAACGTAACCCCCATCCCCCTTCTTCTCCATGGTGTAGCCTTCGTCTTCTGCAGCTTCGTGGTCCGTCTGTACACTGGGGGAGGAGGATGTTCTCAAACAGAAGACAGCCTGGACACGACATGCTAGAGTGTTCCACACAAGGGGCAGAACAGACTCCAACCAAATAACAAATATGTCATTCTAACTGGATTTTAACTCCATAGGAATACTTTTATCTTACATTGTTTATTGCTCACCTCATGGCCTTTTTTTAAATATGGGATATATTTCCTTACATTTTCTGAAAAATCTAACAAGGTTTAGTTTAATTTTTTTTTAAACACTATTTTTTCCAGGGGGTTAGATCAATAAGTAGATTAGGTTTATTGAGACATGTAAAAGTGATTAATGGACCATGGAACAGTGTGGGCTCCTCCCAAATTCATTGAGGCTATAATGGTTTTAATATCTGTGTTTTGACTGCTATTGAGTACATGTGTCGGTATTATATGAAATGAATTAAAACGCATTTCGAAACAATGCACTTTTCCTCACATGTTTCACAACGATGCACACAATGTCGTCTTATAACTGGTTGTGCGTTGGGCGTATATTTGCCATGTTTTCCTTTGACCAAAAACCATTTGATGTAGGATGTACCAGCTATACACATAATTAATAGAGAGGATAAACCTAACTTTAATATAGACGTGATTATGGTGTGTGTGTGTGTGTGTGTGTGTGTGTATGTGTGTGTGTGTGTGTGTGTGTGTGTGTGTGTGTGTGTGTGTGTGTGTGTGTGTGTGGTGTGTGTGTGTGTGTGTGTGTGTGTGTGTGTGTGTGTGTGTGTGTGTGTGTGTGTGTGTGTGCGTGGGTGTCTGTGTATTGCATGCCAAAATCTGGAAAAACTCCTATCAGCGAGTGCATGTGTGCATGTGTGTGTGGGCAGATGTATGTGTGTGTGTGTGTGTGTGTGTGTGTGTGTGTGTGTGTGTGTGTGTGTGTGTGAATGTGTGTGTGTATGTGTGTGTGTGTGTGTGTGTGTGTGTGTGTGTGTGTCTGGCACTGTGTATGACTTTAGGCCTGGGCTCATTCGGCATCATTAGTGCATGTCATTAAAAGATTACAGAGAATATACCCACAGATGCATTGAAAACCCACCAGCAAACACACAAACACACACACATACACACACACACAAAGACAAAGACACACACACAAACAGATGCACACACACACACACACAGACACACATACACGCACACACTCAAAGACACACACACACACACACAACACACACACACGCAAAAACACACACACACACACAAACACACGTTAGCAGCACGTTCATTTATAATATTTATAAAGCTGATATGTCGATCCGATGGCCCCCCACTACCCACCATTCTACTGGCTAATGTACAGTCTCTGGACAATAAGTTAAGCGAGCTACAGGCTCGTATTCAATTCCACCGGGAAACTAAGGTCAATTGTATCATCTGTCTTACGGAGACATGGATGTCGGAGGGGGTTACCGACGCAGCTATCGAGCCGACGGGATTTTCCGTCCACCGGGCGGACAGAACAAAGGCTCTATCCGGTAAAGATCGCGGAGGGGGGGTATGTCTCATGATGAACAGATCTTGGTGCAACCAAAGTCATGTACATCCCCTCAAGTCTTTCTGTTCCCCGGACCTGGAGTACCTGATGCTTATGTGCCGTCCATACTGGCTACCTCGGGAGTTTACAGCGGTAACCGCGACCGCTGTTTACATTCCCCCACAAGCCAACACGGACACAGCGCTGAAGGAACTGTACGGGGCTATCAGCGAACAGGAGTCGGCGCACCCCGAGGCTGCTCTCATCGTGGCGGGGGAATTCAACAAGGCGAACCTGAAGATGGTTCTCCCGAAGTTCTACCAACACATAACGAGCAACACACGGGGCGAGCGGATCCTCGACCACTGCTAGACCCCCTTCCATGATGGCTACAAGGCCCTACTCCACCCACCGTTCGGCAAATCAGACCACCGCTCTATCCAGCTACTCCCCGCCTATAGGCAGAGACTGAAGCAGCAACCGATCGCTGTGAGGGAGGTCCAATGCTGGTCGGACCAATCGGACTCTATGCTGCAGGATTGTTTTGATCGCGCTGACTGGCACATGTTCCGCGTTGCCTCGGACAATAACATCAACGAGTACGCGTCGTTGGTCACCGGGTTCATCAAGAAGTGCATAGATGACGTTGTTACGACCAAGTCAGTTCGGATATATCCCAACCAGAAACCGTGGATTAACGGCGATGAACGCATTATAAAAGACATTGCCCACCCCAGCCACGAACTGTATTCACCGTCAGGCAGGCGATACCGCAGTATCAAGTGCCGTACAAATAGACTGAGAGACAGCTTCCACAGTCAGGCCATCAGGCTGCTGAACAAGGGCGTATAGCATATAACAATGTATATTTTATTACATTGATTTATTTATACATATTGCTCTTTTTCTGTGCCGATATATTGCATTTTATCAATTGGATTTTTTTATTTTATTTTTTATTTTTTAACTTTTATTCTTTTCTGTTTTATTATATTTTTATTATATTTTTATCTATTTTTTATCTTATTTTTATAACTGCTGTCTGTCGTCGGGTATTGCACATAAGATTTTCACTCACTGCTTTATACTTTAGTAAACTGTGAAGTGACAATACACTTGACTTGACTTGACTTGTGTGTTGCTCAAAACAGATGCCGGACCAGATGCCACAGCAGGCATGGCTGCTAACCCCGCTAGCTGCTAATAGAGAATGAGGATACCAGGCTAGCGGGACAACTGCACGCTGCAGGCGCGGAGAGCGAGAAAGTATTTTGAAGGACACCATGATTTTGTGGGCGACAACAGGGTCTGTATACCTGATCTGTGTTATGATGTTATAATATATATAAATAATATAAATGACAACAATATTACTGTTTTTCCACTTTTCTTTAAAAGAGTGACACAGTTTTGTAGGTATTATTGATTTTAAGAAAACAAATACATTTTACTAATCCATGTATATAACATACGGTAACATACTGTATAAACACAAAATCATATGTGTGGTAGAGTGTGTTGTTGTACATTTTAGATTCTAGATTATTATAGATTATTTAGATTATGTTATGTTAGTTAATTTTGGTTCCACCGAATCCTGAGAAGTGTCCTCCCATGTGGAGGTTTAGAAAGAGCAGAATCTCCTGGTTGAACATTAGTCAGCGTTAGAGACCATGTGGAGAGGTCAACTCCTGGATTAGACTCAAACTACCAAGTCATCATCCAGTCGTTTGGCATCCGCCGTGTGGATGCTGTAATTAGCAGGAGCCCAGATGTACCACTGATGAGCTAAATGTGTCGGCTCACCTCATGGGAGGAGCAATAAAAACAGATGAGTCGTGATGTGAATGTGAAGGATATTCTGCTGTGACTTACAATATTCAATATAACAGAAAATTCTAGTCAAGTCAAGTCAAGTTTATTGTCACAATACCCGACGACAGACAGCAGTTATAAAAAAAAAGATAAAATAAAATAAAAACAGAATAAAACAAAGTACAAAACTGTATAAAGTTAAATATATAGAAGAAAAATGCAATTTATAAAATGCAATATATCGGCACAGAAAAAGAGCAATATGTATGTATAAATCAATGTAAGAAAAATATACATTGTTATATGCTATACGCCCTTGTTCAGCAGCCTGATGGCCTGACTGTGGAAGCTGTCTCTGAGTCTATTTGTACAGCACTTGATACTGCGGTATCGCCTGCCTGACGGTAAAAGTGAATACAGTTCATGGCTGGGGTGGGCATTGTCTTTTATGATGCGTTTGGACTTGGCCACGTGCGGTGCAGTTCCCGTACCAGGCGGTGATACACCCTGTAAGAACTCTCTCGATGGTGCCAGTATAGAATGTTCTCAGGATGTGGGGGTCCATGCTGAATTTCCTCAGACGTGTCAGATGTCTTTCATGTGTGGTGTGCGTGGACCATGTGACGTCCTCGGAGATGTGCACGCCGAGGAACTTGAAGCTGCTGACCCTCTCTACTGCAACACCGTCGCTGAAGATAGGGCCGTGCTCTCCTCTATGCTTCCTGTAGTCCACGATCAGCTCCTTGGTCTTCTTGACGTTGAGGGCGAGGCTGTTCTCCTGGCACCACTGCTCCAGCGATCCAACCTCCTCCCTGTAGGCTGTCTCGTTATCGCCGGTGATCAGGCCAATCACTGTCGTGTCATCAGCAAACGTGATGATGACGGAGCTGTGCTTAGCCATGCAGTCGTGGGTGTAGAGGGAGTAGAGGAGAGGGCTCAGCACGCATCCCTGGGGGGCTCCCGTGTTGAGGGTCAGTGGCTCTGAGGTCTCTCCTCAGGCGGCGCTGGCTTCGGTGGGCGTTCACGTTGAACCGAGCAAAAAAAGTATTTAGCTCTCCTGGGAGGGAGGTAGAGGAGTTCTCTACACAACTGGTTCTCCCTCTGAAGTTCGTTATCGTCTGCAGCCCCTGCCACATACCCCTTGCGTCGTGGCTCTTCAATTTCTCCTCCACTCTGTCCTTGTACTCCCGCTTGGCAGTGACGATGGTCTTACGGAGGTCGTAACGGGCTCTCGTATATTCCTCCAAATTCCCGGAGCTAAAGACGGTGTTACACGCGTGTAGGGCAGTGCGAAAATCGCCGTTAATCCACGGTTTCTGGTTGGGATATATCCAAACCGACTTGGTTGGAACAACGTCATCTATGCACTTCTTGATGAACCCAGTGACCGAGGACGCGTACTCGTTGATGTTATTGTCCGAGCAGTGAAGTGAAACAGAATGAAATAAGATTGGGATTGAGATTGTGTTGCAGTGTGTGCGTGTTTGTGAGTGTGTGTGTGCATGTGTGCGACTTAGCCTGTGCGAATACAGATACAGATATACAGATATACTCTATATATATCTTTATCCCTCTCTTTACCTCTCCCTATCCCTCCCTATCTATCTCTATCCATCTCTCTAATCCTTTCTCTACCTCTCCCTATCTCTACCTCCCCCTATCTCTCTCTATCCCTCTGACACTCATTCTACCTCTCTCGCCCTCTTGTTCTGGTGGCTTGGATAAGCAGGAGGATTTTTGCCTGTCTATGTTTTCCTGAATCTGAATGGAAAGTTTCCAAAAATATAAACCCGGCCACAGGTCTCTCTCTCTCTCTCTCTCTCTCTCTCTCTCTCTCTCTCTCTCTCTCTCTCTCTCTCTCTCTCTCTCTCTCTCTCTCTCTCTCTCTCTCTCTATCTCTCTCTCTCTCTCTGTCTATCTCTCTCTGGAAGAGCTGTTTAGATTGAGACTGTAAGGATGCACACACATAATTTCCCCTTTCCAGCTGAGCTGCCTGGTGGACCAGGGGGCTGCTCCCATCTCTCGGACATCATGTGCTCAGAAAAAGAACAAATTCCTGCAAAGTGTGCTGTTAAATTATTGTACAAAACAATGCCAATTATTGTATTATTTGTGTTGTAGTGTTGTAGCCATAATGTGACATCATTAACTCTTATGTGAATGCTGCTTATACACATTTACAAATGATTACGGTAAAGCAATGACGTATATGCACGTCACCGGGGAACGAGCCTGGCTGATGGAAATTGGAAGTTTGTTTTGGTGAATGTGTTATATGCTAATAATAAACATACTCTGACACCGAGTTAGAACTTTACTGAAGGCTTAGTCCGAATCAGTTTACGGCAACATGTCGCAACACAGGTACCGTCGTAAACCATAACATGTGTCACGTTAGTTGTGACAGCATACCCAACAGAATGGGGATTGAGTGACGGTGGTGGCATACAATTCTTTGACCACTTTCATTCACGTGTAATTACTCTTCTGTTTGTCTGTGTTTTAATGGACCAGAAGTGTCTCCATATGGCAGAAGGTTAAAGAGGGGGAAACAATGCTTTCCTGTGGCTGTACTCACCAGGTGAACGTCCTGAGAAAACATGCCTGTTCTTCTCCTAGTTGCTCGCTCTTTATATGAACAAGGTAACACCGCTGGAGGGCCGGCTGGTGGGCAAAGAGACAACCAGAGAGAGTGGAGAGAGAGAGAGAGAGAGAGAGAGAGAGAGAGAGAGAGAGAGAGAGAGAGAGAGAGAGAGAGAGAGAGAGAGAGAGAGAGAGAGAGAGAGAGAGAGAGGTAAAACAGGGAATTATACGGAGGAGCAAGGCGAGGATAGCTTTGAATTTTAAATGTGTAGACTGCCTTGCAAGCGAGGACAAACCGATTCAAAACCACAAGGAAAAACCACAAGCAAAGGACACCGTGAACTTCCTGTCCTCCTGGAATTGGCTCCGTGCTCCCAGGAAATTCATAGTGAAGCTGCTTTTTACGGCAAATAACTTTGTTCCATGTTTTTAATTATATATTTATAAATATATATATGTTTTTTCCCTGTAACATCACATTGTTGACATCTCATTGAAACTCATCACTTTATCTCTCAACGCAAACCGTTTCCTCAAACATGTTGTCCTTCACACAGGGACCACCTTGAGGAGCTGGGAGGTGTCCGCCTGCTGTGACAGCTGCCCTGTCTAGCTCTTGTTCTCTTTCACACACACACACACACACACACACACACACACACACACACACACACACACATGAAGCACACACACATAGTAATATTTCCCCTCCTCTGTGTGTCTGTGTGTTTGTGTGTGTGGTTGTGTGTCTGTGTGTGTCTGTATATGTGTATGTGTGTATGTGTCTGTATATGTCTGTACGTGTGCATGTGTGTGTGTGTCTGTATGTGTGTGTTTGTATGTGTATGTGTGTCTGAGTCTGTATGTGTGTGTGTGTCTGTGTGCATGTGTGTGTGTGTGGGTGGGTGTGTGTGTCTG
>CM051013.1:25417074-25429574 GCA_027704905.1 Muraenolepis orangiensis | reverse complement strand
GTGTGTGTGTGTGTGAGAGTGTGTGTGTGTCAGTATGTGTGTGTGTCAGTGTGTGTGTGTGGGGGGGTTTGTGTGTGTGTGTGTCAGTGTGTGTGTGTGTGTGTGTGTGTGTGTGTGTGTGTGTGTGTGTGTGTGTGTGTGTGTGTGTGTATATATGTGTGGGGAATATTCATCATCTTTGATGGCAGTGAGGCAGTATGGCGGCGCCGTTTAATAATCTTAAATCCATTTTTCGATAACACAAATGATCAGCCGCATGAGTCAGCGTTTCTCACACTTATGTGTGGGCGACTCGGGGGGGAAAATACAAGTTCAATCAGCCGAGTTGATCCAACACAATTATTTGAGTACACTGTATTTCTTCTTTCTTCTTTTGAAACCGCACTAATATCAGTAACACATCCACCTATCATCTACATCCAGCTAACATATCCATCTCAATAACTTGAATAAAATTACACATCTGTGGTTCAAAGGGAGCCGTAGGAAATATGGGAAGGATGTTTAAAAAAACTAAAACATAATGAAAACAGAGGAGAAAATCTATTTTTTAAAGGCAGTAGTGGGCACAGAATATAGTGAATATCATGTTCTCCCCCTGCCTCCCTTTGCTCTTTTCCACTGATTGATTTCCTCCTGAGCGGTACCCGGAACATAGGGAACGGTGGCCGTAGCAGCGGCAGGTGGGGGGAAACCCGAGAGCCCGGTAACCCACACGGACCTCTGCCCCTTTTCTCTTTAAACAAATACAGTCAGAGAGATAAGAGAAGCTACCTGCTTCTTTTCTTGTAAATAGCTGATCTACAAACAACAAACAAGATAGAAAATCCATTTCCCTTCCAAATAGAGGGAACCATCTCTCCTTTGTATGCTGAGCTAAACTAACTGCGGATGGTGGAGGAAACACACACACATACCTAACACACAAAGACACACACACACCCACACACACATGCATTGTGTTCTGTATTTGTCAGCAAAGCAGCCAGGATTTGGGGTCGTGCGCAGCAATAATACAAAATTTCCCTTCTTTGAGGGTTTTTCTTTGTTCCCAAGGGACGACTCACGGCTCCAGAAACATCCCCTAAAAGCGGCTCATGTACCATCAAGATGTATTCAGCCCCATGGCCGCCTTAGTTCCATAGATCAACCCTGTGTTCAGGTTGTCTGCAGGGTCTGCTTAGTGGTTCAGGGGGATAGGCTTGCAGGTGGTGCTGTAATATCATCAACATAATACCTAAACGTAATTAGCTGAACTTATATATATATGTATATATATATATATATATATATATATATATATATATATATACTTAGATATATATAAGTTAATAACTGAATCTTACTGATTCTTAATCCGATACCTAAACCCTAAACCATGGGTCGGCAACAGGCGGCCCGCCAGCAATAATATTTGGCCCGGAAGATTATTTTGAGAATAAAAAATATATATTATTTTTGAGATTTTTTTATTATTATTATTTTTTTACAATATCGGACCAACAGTCGCACATATAGGCATAGACATAATGTCCGAACTTATTTGTTTGATTTTAGTTAACTAGAAAACTAGTGATCCCCACTGCTACCTAGTTAACTAGAACACTACTTTACATTGTTAGCAGGCTCACAAGACAAGCTGTTTTAGTTACTAGCGACGTGTCATTGATTTTCAACAGCGCGGAAATGTATTAAAATGTTTCGAAAGAAAAGTCAAAGCATTAGAATTTGTCACATGTTTTAACAATCAATTACTTAAATTTGTCTTTGATTATGTTCTGGCCCGCCATCTTCTGGCTCAGAAAAAAATTGGCCTAAGGCCAAACTTACTTGCCGACCCCTGGTCTAAACCGTTTTAAATGAGCTTAAGTGCTTAGAGGGGAATCTCTGAGTACTGCTGCTCTAACATTACAGAGGACTGCTTTGGTGCACATGGGGGGGGGGGGGGGGGGGAATCAACTCGGCGGCAAAGAAATCCCAGAAAAGTTTGTCTTTTCATGCAAATCCCGGACCAACAGACTTTTTTCACAACACACTTGTGAAGCAGTGCTCCCTCATGTTAGGGAATAGTCCAGCATCACGGTTCCCCTTTAATAAGAAGATTTTTGCAGGTTTCATCATCACTACCAAATCATGGTGTCCCGGGGGTCACACTCTTCACTAGTCTCAGACCAGAAGTTTCATGCAAATCCATGCAGGAAACCCAGCATCCTAATGACGCTTAAATCATCATGTCTTTATCACCAATTAAACTGATCAACTTATATCCATCCATCCTTGATTTATAAACCCAGTGAAACGTTGCATGGCGGCGCATGCCGGCTACATGGAAAACGCATGCTGACTGTGCATGTGGTGACGGATCTCAGAAGGAACAATCAGGCTTAGCACGTCACCATGGTAACCGTTAAGTGCTGCCTGCAGTGCTTCCACCTGCTGGGTCCCAACCAGTGACAAGCCCCATGTAGTTAACCTCTGACCTCTGGTCATTGTAGCACACATATACACACACACGCACACACTCATATTGACACAAATTCACAAACTAAAATCTATATACACACAAGCACACATTCAAGCAACACACGTGTGAGTAGAAGTTGATACCGTCGTGAAGTCTCAGGCGTGCAACACACACACACACATACACACACACACACACACACACACCGCAGCACTCTGGCACACCCCCACGGCCCTGAATGAGGTTAATCAGGCTTTTCACACTCAGACCCTCGCTCACAACCAGACCTCTGGTGGCCCGCGGCTCGCTGCTGACGGATGGGAGCCGTCAGAGGGGCTGAAAGACACGTCTGTTCTGGTTCCCAACAAAGAAGCAGAGCACCAAGAAACAGAGGGAGCTTTTTACATGTCTCTTTTGTTCATAGAAAATACTTGGTGTTAAATGGGTTGGAAAAACCCATTAGTTAGAAGTAAGTTAGGAAGCCCATTTCATAAATTTTCCTAAAAAGTTTTGCAAGGGCTACATAACTTCATCCCTTCATTATTATTTATCTTTATAATAACTGTAGTTCTTCTGTGGAGGAGAATTTGATCGAACGGTTCAAGCAGTATTCTGTCTTCACATTAGCAGACCATCAAGGGACAAAAAATAACAAAAAAATCCTTTTACTGTAATTCTCAAAAAAAAGCATTATGAGTGCAAACCATTATGGGATATGTTCTACACACAAAACAACTTAAACTGGTAGTCTTTAATGCTATTATTGTTTTCTGTATTTGATTATGTAAAACAAATAAACATACTTAAAAAGCAGGCTTGGACTTTCATACAGTGGACTATCATCCATTAGCATGTGGCAGCGACCTGCCCAGGGCATGCTGGGATACGTAGTGTACGGTGAGAGAGTGGAATGGAAGACAAATAACACTGATATGCTAATGAGGTGCATGGTGGGTAGGTTGTACTTCTGACTGGAGGTCAGCAGGGCACGCAGACAAAATATATTTTACATTTTATGTTGATAGATAAGAAATTAAACAAAAATGATAATTTAACTAGTCAGAGTATTTTAATTAAAAAATAATCTGTAAGATCATAGATGCAATCAATACCTTTCATCAATCTAACATCATAAACATTTAGAGTTGAGGAAAACTGTCCATCAAACTGAATAAAATAAAAAAAGTCTTGTAACTAGCAAATAGGCAGACATTCACCAATAACACATGGTGTATTGGCTGCTAAAGCCATTGGTTTACACTATATATCAGCAGTGTCAACATTCTCCCATCTGGTTCAGATGTGAGATCAACTTGTAGCATCATCAGCATCAGCACCACAGTGCCTCCATCTTCCAAGCTGTCTCATTAGGTTTTTGAGCGACATCATCTGAGAACAATGTGGACTATCGTTCACCATGGTTGTCACAACTCAAAGGGGAGTTGTTGTAAGCTCCATGGCTTCATTAACCTGCAATTAACCCACAGTAACCTGCTGACACATAATATCATTGCATCAAATATGAATCTAATTATATCTTTTTAAGTATTTGGGCAATAAATCATCCGCCTAAGCGTGTCTGGCTGCATTGTGGCATCTCAACAGTCTGAATGGTCTGAGGTCTCCTGTGGAGCTGTGGCTGTTTTGTGCTTAATCAGCCAAACAAACACCCTGGTTTAATGACCTGATTCACCCACTTGGTTTTATTATGTGATTCATCCCTTTGGTTTTATTATGTGATTCATCCCTTTGGTTATATTACTTGATTCAGCCGCTTGAAAAGGGAAAAAAATGGAAAGGAAAGGTTAATTTGTGCATTGATGCTTTGTTTATATGCCGTTAAAAAACATACAAAGAAACAATATACAGTATATGTGTCATCACAACAAAAAATGTGCAATGATCAAAAGTCTTTTAACTTCGCAGACAACCTAACTCCCAAAATACAAACATCATCATCCAATGACATGCATTTTGCTCTCTCTCTCTCTCTCTCTCTCTCTCTCTCTCTCTCTCTCTCTCTCTCTCTCTCTCTCTCTCTCTCTCTCTCTCTCTCTCTCTCTCTCTCTCTCCCGCTCACATATATGCACACACACACACACACACACACACACACACACACACACACACACACACACACACACACACATACACACACACACACACACACTCTTTCATCCTCTTCATCTTTCACACGTCGATGTCCTGTCTGGAGGACTTTGAATCAAGAGGTCGGCCACCACAAGGTGTTGGAAGGCCATCGACCCGTTGATAATATGTCAGTTCTGTGAAGCCTGAGACCGCAGTGTGTTGTGAGGGCCGGTTGGGTCTGCTGGTCCAAGGGGACGCTGTGTGTTTTGGAGCAGTCAGGGAGCAGAGTTGGGTTTAGTTATGAAGCCATGGACCGACCATTGGGCTGCAGTTCAAGTCCCTCCACTTCCCATCGCCCCCCTGGGGCTAACTTGGGGGGTAATGTGCTGCTGCTGCTGCCTTGGCTGGCTTCATTCTTCATTCTCTCTCTCCTTTTTTGTACATGTTTTCCTTTTCTCCCTCTGTCGGTGGTTCTCTCTCGTTGTTCCGTCTCATTTTTACCTCCTGAAAACACAGGAACCTTTTACATTTGACCCCACAATCTGAGGGAATCCAGGGAAACATCTATTTATCTAAATGTCTCTCCACACATAAACATGAGGTGATTAATCCTCTATATTACAAGAGGGCCCTCAGTGGAGAGGATACCTCCACCACACCAAAATTTCTCCTGGCACCGGATTAAGTAAATAATTATACCACCAAGTTTAGTTAAATTCTGTACAGAACTTTACATACAAGATAACTCGACATAACAAGTTATCTTGTTGATAGACAAACACACAGACAGACAAACAAACAGATAGACTAACAGACACATCTGAGACGAACATAAAGAGGTTCTGCTAATTAATAGCAATTGCATCTGCAATTATTGCGTATGTTTGTGGGTGTTTGTTTGTGTACGGGGGGGCAGAGACTAGCGATTTGCCAATCAGACCCATATGTTGGTCTCTCGTGATTGGTTAGGGCACATCCAATCGCCTCCCCCATGGGAATCGGTCGGGTCAGACTGAAGCTAGAGATGTAATGAAATGGTAATGAATCAGGCTACCTCTGGCTGTACAGACTACGCAAATATCACCACCAAGTGTCACCGGACACACACACACACACACACACACACACAACCACACACACACACGAAAAAGTCAATTAAATGTAATAATCAGCTGACAACTTTTTCACTACACAGTCTCAGAAGATGGGTCTGTAATTGTGGATTTGAGGCTAGGTTAAGGCTAGGTTAGGTGTTTGATCTGCCACGGCTATCATCTGCTGATAAGCGTCTGAGTGAATGCATCCAGCTAGGACTATACGGTTAGATTATCCTCCTCACAGCTAGGGAAAACCCTCGCTGAACTGGAGTCACAGCAGGGTTGCAGTAGTGTGTGTGTGTGTGTGTGTGTCTGGGGGAGGGGATAGAACACACTAGACATCATCCAACGCCTTAAGAATCCAGTTGATTGGCTGACACCTTCCCTGGTTAAATAAAGACGCCTCTTTAGTGAGCTTCCCAATTCGTAGTCTCTTTTTTGATTTGCGTCTTTGCGCCGCCATCACGAGGCAGGCACCTCAGGAGTCTGTCTGTGATGCATGGATCACCAAGCAGGGAAGGATGGGAGGAGAGGAGCTGAGGGTTTTTTTAGCGATACATGCATTCAATGACGGACAGATTTGAAGAGGCGTGTCGTGTTACACGCTGTCCATCACCCTCAGATAGACGGCAGACACGCAATGCGGCCACACCTAGATCTGACGGTGAAGGACGATGAACACCAGGCAGGGTGTTGATTACCGCCTGCATTCTGAACTCAAATGTGAAGATTTCCATTTCATTATATTACAGTCATCTAGCAGACACTTTTGTCCAAAGCGACCTACAATAGTGCGTTCAACAAAGGTAGGCTAGAGAACAACTCATAGCATTTCATTCATAACAAGTTTCCAAGATTGGAACCAGTGCTCAACCAGTAAAAGTACAATACGTTGGTGAACAATAGAACAAACAAGTTCAAGTCAAGTTTATTGTCACTTCACAATTTCACTTCAAAGTATAAGCAATGACTGAAAATCGTATGTGCAATACCCGACGACAGACAGCAGTTATAAAAAACTGAATAGAATAAAAATAAAATAAAAAGTTAAATATATATATAAAAATGCAATATAAAAATGCAATATATAAAATGCAATATATCAGCACAAAAAAAGAGCAATATATATGTATATATAAATCAATGTATTAAAATATACATTGTTATATGCTCATATGTTCAGCAGCCTGACTGTGGAAGCTGTCTCTAAGTGCAGTTGGTGGCTGGGGTGGGCAATGTCTTTATGATGCGTTTGGCCTTGGCCACGCACCGCTGGTTGTATATATCCAGGAGGGAGGGGAGCTCACCTCCAACCATATACTGGGCCGTCCACCCTTTGAAGCGCTCAAAGCCCTTCCTCTGTGTTCTGGGCTTATCGGGCACAACCTTCTGTTGGCATGACAACACCCAGCGGAGACAATAGGGTGGAGAATGGAGGAGGATATTAACAACATATGAATTTGTATTTTAATAATCTATAACATTTACAACTATATACAATAAACATTTGAATAATTTTGAACTTTTTAATTTTTAATCGTCCATCGGCTGGGTTTGCAGGGCTGGTTATTGACGGCTGCCATGTCACTAAGATATTTTCAGAAGGAGGCAAGAATAAAATTCCACTTACAACCTTTTTTTGGCCAAAATAAATCTCACCACAATATTTCAAACGGCATATATATATATATATATATTAATAGGAATTATAACTTTACCAATATTAACTAATGCCCATGGTTCTCTCTTAGCCGAAATAACATTACACGTTGACGCCGGCGGTGAAGCTCCAGTTCCTTAAGTTCATCAATTAAAATGACTAATAAACAAAACTAAATACACCTCTGGGACTATTTCCTCGGCTCCGCGCTTGGTAACGCAGCTGGTGACGCATACAGGAAGTACTCCGTAGACTAGACCGTCCCATTTAACACGTTTTTGAAGCAGCCTTCGGAAGCGGCCTTCAAATGCACCCAAGGGCTGCAGCCCCTGAAATGGAACACAGCCATAATCTTCCATTTTTCCAGTCAGATATAAATGGACTGATGTGGTGCACTTGACTTTCTCTACTTGACTTTCTTAGCTAGCATATTACCCACAATGCCCTCTGTCTGTAACACGCCCCCCAGTGAGGCAGAGGTACTGGCTGCCTCCCTTCCTGCTTTTTCACTGCGGTGTTATGTCAGATCAGCGAGACTAATATGTTATACACATAGGCTAAATACATGACCTAGACTATGGAATGTGAGGACATATAATAAAAGTGTGTACAGCCATTACATTGGTGACACACAGAGAGAGCCCAGTTCGTGAGGGATTGCGCAATCCGAGAGGAGGCTCAGCTCGTCGCTGCCTCCCTTTGCGTCTTTCCCCCGGATTTGAACAGGAAAATACACAAATTCAGCGATATTGACTATAAAAATTATTGGAATGATTGGAATCATACAAACATTACATTTCTATCACAGATCAGTGGACAAATATTTATTTATTTGTTTTCTAATCATTCTTTTTTTTTTTACACGTCACTGAGACACACACACATACTGATACTCTTGAATAAATAGTAAGCAAAAGTGCAGAAACCAACTAAATTAAGCCAGAGGGAAGAGACCAGGATGACCTTTAGAGAAATAGCATAGTGTGTGTGTGTGTGTGTGGAGGATTGAATCCTCTTTATTGGTTCACACACAGTGAAATTAGTTTTTCTGCATTTAACCCATCCTAGTATTAGGAGCAGTGGGCAGCTATTGTATATACAGCTGCCCGGAGAGCAGTGTAGGAGTCAAGTGCCTTGCTCAAGGGCACCTCAGCAGTGCCCAGGTGTTTTGGGGCTTAAACCGATGACCTTCCTTCCCAAGCCAAGTGGAGCACTTCTAAAATAGCCAGACACAGTTTGGTAAAGTATTATGGAATTTATATCAGTAGCAATTTCAATGTCTGCTGATGTCAAGTATCAACACTGTGACGCTTTAGCGGTGGTAGCCAGCTTGATACAGAAGACTGAGACAATGTTCTTATTTGATAGCCAAACTGGCCCAGATCCCTGCCGCAGCTCACAACTAATCCGGGGGTTGAAATGTCCACTCTTAAAAACAATAAACCAGGGTGGCAAGCCCAAAACGATATCCCTCCAACAAAAATAGTCCGTGTCTCTCCCTGCCTCACGCTACTCCACGCCGTCTCACACACACCCCTCTCCTCCCACTCCCGTTCTAACTCTCGCGTGACTCTCTCACTCCCGCTCCCACGCAACCTGCTCCCCCTAGCGCTCTCAGCCAATGACCCTCTATAGTGGACACTTCCCCTCAAACACATGCAGGTAAACAAACACACACACACACACAATGAACTCCCAAACCCCCTTTGTCCTGGAGGGAGACCCATGGTCGGCCAGGCCACAGCGTTACAATACTATAACAGCCATTTGGTTTTATTTGCTTCAGATCCCAGAAAAATAAGTAGAAGCATGAATATGAATCCAATAAGAAACAGATTGATATTGTAGCCTTAGGATTATACATGTTCTGATGTGACTGCAAGAGGTAATCATATTGTTGTTCTTATTTTATGTATATATATGATATATTTATTTCCTGCAATAATTAATCAAACCTCACAAAACTCTGCTTGTACTTATGTGCATATATGCATATATGTGTTTATGTATTATATACAGAGCAATTGATCAGTTTGCTGTCAAATGTGTGAAAGCTGACTACTACACACTGTAGTACACATACACAAACTAGCACTTGCAACATTCCTCTCATTCATTTTCTCTCCCTCAACACAATCTCTATAGTGCCTGTAGATTAGCAGCTCTGTGCCTGTAGAGGCTGTAGATTTAAGGCTGAGGCTATGGGGGGTATGGTGTGTTCTCCTTACCCGTATTTAAACAAACAGTGATGAATCCCCCTCTCTCTCTCTCTCTCTCTCTCTCTCTCTCTCTCTCTCTCTCTCCTCTCTCTCTCTCTCTCTCTCTCTCTCTCTCTCTCTCTCTCTCTCTCTCTCTCTCTCTCTCTCTCTCTCTCACACACACACACACGGATGTGTACACACACACACCCGGGTATAATCCGGGAGATGATGGAGGTGGCTGTTGTTGCCGTCTGGACAGGATGTAGACAGGGGGCATCTCCACATGCACAGAGTCCATAAGTAGACAAGGCTGCTGCATGCGGCCAATGATAATTCCACATATCGGTTTGAACAAACAACCATCTTTTTTTCTTTTTTTCTTTTCACCCCAATTCTGCTGAAACATTATGTGGCCACACCTCAGCGAATGGAGAGATGGGAAAATGTATTGTGGAAAGACAGATAAAAGGCTTAAGGGAAAGATGGGAAATATCTTTCACGCCAGGGGCACAGCAAAGCTTTACCTCCTAAATAAACATAAACTGTGCCAAAGGACATGCAAGAGAGAGAGAGAGAGAGAGAGAGAGAGAGAGAGGGGGAGGAGGAGGAGGAGGAAGAAGAAGAGGAGAAAGAGGAGCTGTTTAGTATGGCCAGGCAGAGGATATGAGAGCTGTTGTCCATGACCTCTTCTGCCTACTTGCAAAGCGCCTGTCTATTTCCTAGCCCATCAGTCTTATTATGTCCCACCTGTTTCAGACAAACACACACACACACATATGCACACGCAGGTTAATAGTTGCTGTCATGGACAGTGTGAACAGTAATGGAACACAGCGTCTCCCTTGGGTGGGAATACTCACAGACAGAAAAAAGAGGAGGAAGGAGAAGAGGAGAAACAGGAGGAGTGGGAGGGAGAGAGAAGAAGGGTGGGAGAGATGGAGAGAGGGAGGGAGAGAGATTGAGAGAGGGAGGGAGAGAGATGGAGTGTGGGAGAGAGGAAGAGAGTGGGATAGAGGAAGAGAGAATACGAGAGGAAGGGTGAGAGGGAGTGAGAGAGATGGAGGGAGGGAGGGAGAAAGATTGGGGGGTGGGAGAGGGAGAGAGAGTGGGAGAGTGGGAGAAAAAGAGAGAGATAGGAAGGGTTGGAGGGAGGGAGTGAGAGGTAGAGAGGGAGGATGGGAGATAAGGAGAGAGGGAGCATGACAGAGAGCAAGAGAGAGTGAGAGAGGGAGAGGGAGAGAGAGCGAAAGGGAGAGTCTAAAAGTGTGGGAGGGAGGCTGGAGGGACAACATGCTACTGGGAAAAAAAAAAAAAGACTCCTCAGCTCCCCTAACAGAAGGTTTATTTATCTCTCCATTAGCACTGAATAATTGACATTGCTTATATGTTTGTGTGTGTGTGTGTGTGTGTGTGTGTGTGTGTGTGTGTGTGTGTGTGTGTGTGTGTGTGTGTGTGTGTGTGTGTGTGTGTGTGTGTGTGTGTGTGTGTGTGTGTGTGTGTGAGTGTGGGTGTGTGTGTGTGTGTGTGTGTGTGTGTGCCCATGTGTGTGTGTGTGCACATGTGTGTGTGTGTGTGTTTGTGTGCACATGTGTGCGTGTGTGAGTGCACGCTTTCCCTGCTTGCTGGTTCCAAGTACACGGGGACGGGGTTGTCGGGTTCATGTAGCGCGTTAGCAAATGAAGCACGAAGGCGCTACGTTAGACGCCACCATGCCTCACTGGCCTCTCTTAAGCGAGCACCATCTACATGTCTCAATGAATACGCCACCTTCTCCTAGCTCTATGTTCCCATCAAGGCGTCCACAACCTCCACACCAGTGGTTCACAAAATAAGCCTACATGACTAACCAATAGAAACACGCGAGAAGGCGGGACATAAGGAGAAAGCTATGTAAAGTGATGCGACTGTAGGAAGCAAAAGCCGAATCCTGGGCATTTTTGGCGATTTAGAAATCCCGGCCGGACGCTTTTTTTTGGTCCCAAAATATTTATGTCAGGGATAAATGTTCAGGACCTATGTTAGGTCCTGTAGCCCCTCAAACATTGACCCTCCTGCTGTGTACCCCATATTACCCCCTCTTATCCTCAAGACACTCTAACAAACAATACAAAATATCCTCTGAGCACAGAATTAGACTGAAACTGCCTGTCTACCATCCATGTGTTTGTCTCGCTTGCTGCCTGTCTTCCTGCCAGGCCTACATAGTGAAGACATGTTCTCATGCTCTCATCACTTATTGATACTCCAGCCAGCAGGGCCTGAGCGGTTCCATTTTACAGAGACACAGGGAACAAATGATGCTCTCACAAACGCTCTCAAAAAGACGTCTGGCTCCAAGATCATTCCTCCCAGAGAGAAGAGGCGGACAAGCAAGGCCGTGGCAAGGCCATGTGTGTGTGTGTTTGTGTGTTTGTGTGTGTGTGTGTGTGCGTGTGCGTGTGCGTGTGCGTGTGTGTGTGTGTGTGTGTGTGTGTGTGTGTGTGTGTGTGTGTGTGTGTATCAGAGGGCAAGAGAGAAAGGAGGCCGAGAGAGAGAGACAGATGGTGAGAGGCCAAAGGAGGAAAGGGTGAAAGTGAGTGTGTGAGTGAGTTTGTTCAGTCATTATTGGAAAAGTTCACCAGATATTCTCTCATGCCAATAGTCAGCCTGGGTGAGAGAGAGAGAGAGAGAGAGAGAGAGAGAGAGAGAGAGAGAGAGAGAGAGAGAGAGAGAGAGAGAGAGAGAGAGAGAGAGAGAGAGAGAGAGAGAGAGAGAGAGAGAGAGAGAGAGAGAGAGAGAGAGAGAGAGAGAGAGACAGAGAGAGAGAGAGACAGACAGACAGACAGACAGACAGACAGACAGACAGAGAGAGAGCTACTCTACCTCTAACCCATCACAGGTGAATATCTGATAACATCCTGAATGTCAGGTGTCTTTGATATGATAACAAAAAGCTGTACAATCCAACTATAACAATCACTTTAATGGATCATCATCCAACATGTCAG